>VZTU01027343.1:79734-178642 GCA_013400835.1 Zapornia atra | reverse complement strand
ATTGAAACTCACAAATATGCTTTGGGAGGAAAAGTT
Organism: Zapornia atra; assembly: GCA_013400835.1. Classification (NCBI taxonomy): domain Eukaryota; kingdom Metazoa; phylum Chordata; class Aves; order Gruiformes; family Rallidae; genus Zapornia; species Zapornia atra. Next base: position 178,606 of record VZTU01027343.1, on the reverse strand, counting down.
TGTTTGCTGGAAACTTTTTTCATTATTGTTTTAGCTAACATACTTGAAATAGCTTTAACAGTTTGAGGTATCTTACCAGTTGATACTGGAGCCAAACAAAAACACTAATGGTCGGTGACAAATTATTTTACAAGTAAAACTTTACCTAAATCCCAGCAAATGGGTTTCAGTCTACGAATCTATTAGGTATTTCAAACAAATAGGAATGCCTCTGATACTGATCTAAGTTGTCTGCATTCAAAAAAAAAATTTTCCCCCCTCCTAAAATGAGAAGGAAATTGCATAGACTTCAGGATTAACAGGAGTTAAATTCAGGCCTCCACTTCCAACCCAGCACAACGGTGTCTTTTCCATTGCTAACCTAGGTAATGATTCCATTCAGATATCTCCTATATGCCCCAGATAAAGCTTCCATTTTATAGCATCTTGGAGTTTTTGTATCAGAGCTCCACTGCAGTCATGGGAAGACAAATTCTTCAGAAGTCACAGGAGTTTCAGGAGGGTGTTTTTTCTGTTTTTCATTTGATCTTCCACAGATACACGTGAAAGCACATTTTGACTACGATCCCTCTGATGACCCTTACGTCCCCTGCCGAGAGTTAGGCCTGTCTTTTCAAAAGGGGGATATTCTCCATGTGATCAGCCAAGAAGATCCAAACTGGTGGCAGGCTTACAGAGATGGAGATGAAGATAATCAGCCATTGGCAGGCCTTATCCCTGGTAAATAAAACTTTAGAAAAAGCCTGGTGGCCAGTTGTTCTGGTAACTACAGGAGCAGTATTTTGTTTTTCAGAGACTTGTATACCCTTAAATGTCCACTGCCTTAAATATCTGTGACTTTGAGCCTTTTGCAACAGAGCCTATTGTTGGTTATGTAATTCACTTAAAAGGTGGACCTTGTAGATGCATCTCCATGTATATATGTTAAAAGCAGAGTAGAGCTATTGCTTTGCCTGCTGTTTACCTTGCAAAAACTGATCTTTCATTATTCCTTTGCCTTGGCAACTCTGGATTCAGAGTTCCCTCTGCTGGCTACGGCAGAAGTAGGATGTCAGCCTGCAGCTCTCTGGAGAGGACAGCCAGTTATATTTCTTACTAGGCAGAGAAGTCTGTTTTAAAATGTTTCTTTCTCATGGTAACTTTTCTGCATGTTTGCACTTACCAAAGAGCTGCAGTTACTTGTAGCAGTCATGCTTCCTTCTGCAGGGTTGCGGACTGTTTAATAGGGTTTTCAGACATAGAAGTCTATTTAATTTTTGTATGTAATTTTTGCATTGAAATATGTCCATTACAGATCTCCTGATCTGTGAAATAGTGAACATAAGACACTTGATTAAGTTGAGAGGAACAGTAATTTACGTATAGGCTAATCCTTTTTCAAGCAGAAGTTCAAAATATTTCCTATAAATAGCATAAAAAATACTTAGAAAACTGTATCACTATAATGGGGAAACATAGTCTTTCCAGTAGTTTCAATTTTCCAAGCAAAACCGTCCAGAATAATACAAATGCTTTGCAAGGCTTATTTGATAAATGTATTTTGAAAGCAATAAATAAGCAACACTGCAATTTGAGTTTTATTTTTTAATTTTAATTTCACTTTTAAAATTTCTCTTAGAACCTTCAGAGATGTAAAAGTTTAAGAAAAAGTAAATGAGTGTGTCATTACAGGAAAAGTATGGAAATTATTTCTAAATGTTAACTGATTTTGTACTTTTTTTAAAAAATGCATTAAGGAAAAAGCTTTCAGCAACAAAGAGAAGCAATGAAGCAAACCATAGAAGAAGACAAGGAGCCAGAAAAATCAGGTTGGATATATGCTTTCCAAGGGAAGAAAGATGTAACTCTTATTAGAGGTGCTAATTAGTGATATCTGAAATGTCACTGGATTCGGACCAGATTCTTCCAGTCTTTGTAATACGAGTGGGATGATTCTTTTAAATTCTTCACCTAAATGCAGGTCTAAATGTAGCACTTTGTTGTATAAATACCATGTTTTTTTCATGGCTGCGTGCAGTCTAATCAGGATGACATAGGAGAATTTGGAAAGCCCCTTTTCTTTTAAAGAATTTTATCTGCCATGACTCAGTTGAAGTCCTTGGTATGCAACACTTGCTTGAATCACCATGCTGTTTCAGTGAACTGAAGAATATTACGCCCTTTAAGAACCTCAGAATAAGATCACTAAGATCCAGCTTTTTCCTCTGTGGGTATTTGATTGTTGTGATTTTTATTTTGCTCAGGAAAACTCTGGTGTGCGAAGAAAAACAAAAAGAAAAGGAAAAAGGTTTTATACAATGCAAATAAAAACGATGGTAAGCAATGTCTTTTGCACTGTGTGTGTGTGCTCTTACAAGCAACTATAAAGTATTCTACAAATAGCCCTGTGAAAAGAATGCTGAAATTCAGGATGTGATGTTAAAAATACTTGATGTTCTGTTTATGAACAGCAGTATGGTTTGTGGTGGCATTTAGTGCGACATGTGAAAGAGGTGGCAGAACTTGCAGTGTCATTCACTGTCTTTATTAAACACCGGGTGATGGGGTAGAAATAGCTTTTTAGGCATGGAAGCATTCATAATTTAACAATGATTGAACCCACTTATGATGGCTTTGTAATGTCTCACTCTTAAGTGTTTAGTAAACTGAAATTTTCTTCACAGTTTGTAGGCTATTTATAGCATGTTCTTGCAAAAGTACCTTGGGATTGGGATAATGATTGCTATTGTTGAGCATGAAGTGTACTAGAAACTTGTTCCTTGGCAAAGAAGTTGCTTGTTGAGTTTATGCTACTGCTTATATCAGTAGTAAGTGGAAAGACATTTTCATTGTTTAGAAAGGAGAGGGGGAGAAGGCCTCATCATACTGGACAAGTGATGATCCTTGGGGTTCTGTTCCTCTGGTGACTCAAATCTAAATGCTGTGCAGAGTCAAGAGCTGCCTGAAATCTGATGCCGCATGACAGGCAACACGTGGCAGCAAAGCATGTTGAAACCATTCTGTTGTTTCTTCCTCAAGATTATGACAATGAGGAAATTCTGACCTACGAGGAAATGTCACTGTATCATCAACCAGCAAATAGGAAGCGACCTATTGTTCTGATCGGCCCGCAGAACTGTGGCCAGAATGAACTGCGACAGCGACTTATGAATAACGAAGTGGATCGCTTTGCCTCTGCAGTGCCCCGTAAGCAGATACAATTGCTTCTTCTGAACACTGCCTGCAGACAAATCCTCTTGTGTTGAAAATAGCAATTAGGAGTTTGGGGGTTTTGAGCAGGGTATAGTTAGCTCATGGATAAAGGAAAATAAAGTTAACATCCTGTGTGGCAAAAAGTAGCTTGGATAAGTCAGTGCAAATCCAGTGTCCCAACACAGTGTTAACAGAGGCATTATAAGACATGCATGTATTTCAGTTTGAGTCAAATTGGAGTTGAGTTCTCAAAGTTTTTAAAAAACAGGTAACACTGGTCAAAGAATTTGTAACCTACATATCCTGCGTGAAGAATAAAGGTGGTTCCTAGTGCCTTCCCACACCACTTACGTTTCAGTGAATTTCATATTTTTAACAGCGGATGTACCCTAAATTAGGTTTACAGACCACTTAATAATATAACTTGTTATAAACAGCTAATAGCTGTTTTCACATCCAGAATGCAGCAGCATAGGTGAAACTGTTCCCTTTAATGTTTTCCCCTCTAGATAATGTAGACAAGACCTTTAAATGTAGGTTCAGCCTTTGGCAGCTTAATTTGTCCAGGGTTATTTGTGGAAAATAAAATACTTGTGCGTTTTGGATGTTTTAAATGCTTCCTTTATTATTGGTTAGCAATGTGTCTCTGAAGAGAAACACATCCTTCTCCTCAGTTCTACAGGTGTATCACTATCTCAATTTCTTTTTTACTGTTCATGTTTGTAGATACTACTCGGAGCAGGCGAGAGACTGAAGTAGCTGGCAGGGATTACCATTTCATTTCCCGCCAGGCATTTGAGAGTGACATAGCTGCAGGGAAGTTCATTGAATATGGAGAGTTTGAAAAGAACCTCTATGGCACTAGCATAGACTCTGTGCGGCAAGTGATCAACTCTGGCAAGATATGCCTTTTAAATCTTCATACCCAGGTAGGGCAAAGCTGTTGCCTGTCATGTTTTAATTGTAGAAGTTACTGGGAAAATCTAAAGAGCCTTAATTGGTTTATATTAAATGAGTGTGTTTTCATGGTCTGTTTTCATATTCCAAGTTTTCTTCCAGTGACTTCCACTTAACTGTTCAGTGTGTTACAAATATAGCCTGCTTGTTTGGAAATATGCACACCTTCTTTATCTGTACTAAAAGCAAAAGGGACCTTGATTTCTAGATACTGGTCAGAATATCTGAATTAAAATAAATTAAAATAAGATTTGTTGACTCAGACTTCCAAATACTCGAGCGCTGAGGTTTTTGAAGATGAAGTTGATTGTGATATACTTGGAAACTGCATTTTGAGAATGTTTTTGTGGTTCCATAACAGACAAGATTAAAGTCCATCACGTCAACGATACTGAAAAGCTCTTTAGCCATGATCTTACAGAGAACAGACACCAACTATGCATACAGACCTCAACTTGGAAATTTAATTAAGCATAGGAAGAGGCAGACTCCTAGAACAGAGACCGTTTTCTAAGATACAGTATATATGGGATAACTGCTGTTTGGGATGCTGCAAAAGAGTCAATCCGGTAGTATTGAAGTGGTAATTAGCCATCACTAGTTGAAACCATGGGGTACTTTACTAGAATAGCTCGTGGGTATCACAAAGCATGTAATAAGTTGAAAATCCATAATGCTTTGAAAAGTGATCTAGGTCTGTGATTATAAAAATCTCTCAGTCAAGTTGTTTGTCCCAGGACACATAGAAGGAACTTTTTGGAAAATGAAACTACAGTTTTGTTGTTTTTATTTCTATCTCTTAATATAAATACAAACTGCCAGAAATAATACACTGTGAGTGTACAGTAGTAGTGCATCTGATGCCTCGGATTTTAATCTTCAAGACAGAGAAAGTTAAACTATAGTGTGTAAAGGCTCTTCTCTCTGTCCAAAGCTGATACTATTCCTTAATTCAGTATAGTTAACTTGGGGGCGTGGGCTGCTTTTGGATACTAAAAGATACACTCCTTCAGTTCAGTTATGAAGAATATTCTTGAGAAGAAAGTAGGTGTTTGGGTTCCACAAAGCTGAAAAATGTTGGAATATTAATTTTACAGAAAAAGGTGACTGAACTGAGTGGTGGATAATACTGTTATGGTTAATTATACGGCTGTTAATACGCTGTACAATTGTCATTATTAAATGCCCTTTCCATGTGTGGAACTTAAATACTTCATAAATCCTCTTTCTGCAGTCATTGAAGACACTACGTAATTCTGACTTGAAGCCGTATATTATATTTGTCGCACCACCTTCACAAGAGAGATTACGTGCTTTATTGGCCAAAGAAGGGAAAAACCCTAAGGTAATGTGTCTAATACTTCTTCTGAGACTGTGCTGGTTTTACTTATACATCTGGAATGCTTTTGGTAAACATGTCTGTACGCTCTTTATTTGGAACTGGGAGATGGTAATGGTACTGGCAATAGATGGGAGGCCACTTAGTTGAGATCTGTGTGCTCCAGGTTAGTAGGCAGACCATACTAAGGGAAGGTCTCGGGATGCTTTCTCACTTAATGTGAGAGGTATGAGGCAAGGGAATCCACTGCTAATTCAGTAATCCTGAGGCACAGTGTCTCATTGGAGGTCCCTGTCTTTGGGCACAAATATCTGACATGTTATTTCAAATCTGGGGAAAACCCAGTTTTGTCTTGTAGAAAACCTGAGTAATTCTAGGGAGCAAATTATTATTTTTTTTCTTTTGAGAATTTCTCTGTCCCTGGAAGGCTGAAATTTAAACCACTCTATTAAACCAGGATATCTGAAAGCTGAGAAAAGGCCCTCGTCAGCTTATGCTATGCAATGTGCTTATTGCTAGGATAGTGAAAAATGTTGGCCATCAGCTTTTTAACTGAAGTCTACCCTAGTTTTAAGTGAAGCCTACCACTTTGCCACCCTCATCTCTTTGAAGTACAAGTTGAACATAATGCAGATGATATAGGGAGGAGCAGTCTTCCCAGCGTAACGCAGAGGTACTCCCAATATGGCTGTTGTCAAGAGTTATAACTCACTGTGGTGTTTGCTCTCAGTATTTGACACCAGGGTGATGCATTGCCTGAATGCAAAAACTAAAAGTCCATTGAAGTCCAAGCCTTAAAACAGAGGGATTTTTTTTCCCCCAAGGCAGATATCCTAGTCTGTAAATGAGCATGCTTCCTCCTTCATGGTTATGCAGTGAATGAAACCTTGTTTTACTGAAGTACTTTATCTTATGTATGTCCCAGTTTTTATTGCAGTAGTCAAGGAATCCATTTGCAATAAAAATTAATAGACTGTTGGTGTTACACTATGCCTGTTTTCTTTCTGATTAATCATACTGGAGTTGTATTTATTTCAGCTAAGTAAATGCTACTGTATTAAACTCCTTCCCCAGTGAAGAAAAGGGGATTTCTCACATGTATGCCTGTAGTGGCTTTGATTTTTCTTAAGCATATGTAACATGTAGGAAAAAATCTTGAAGGCCTGAAGTCCCTATTGAAAATATTCCATCTGGGAAATTATCTCAGAAATCATATCAGAATATTGCTGTATAGAATACAGAAATCAGCTGCAGAAGAGAAAAAGCCCCATGCTTTTAGAATCCAAGTGTAAGAAAAACTTTGAAGTGAAACAAATAATTTCTGTCATTTATCTCCATCTGCAGTATTCCTGCTTTTGATGTACTCCCAACTCCCAAATTGTTTTCCATTTTCTGCAATGTCACTTACCTGATGCTGTGGTGATTTGACTTCAGTGCATAGCTCTTGCGGTGGTTCTCACTGCTTTTTGTTGGTAAAATATGTCAGAAATAGCTGTTGTCTTGGCTCTTTGGTGACTGTAATGCTGTGTCTCCAGAGGAGTGTTGTCTTACTCTACAACGTTCAAACGTCCTTTCACATGATCTCTGCCATCTCAGCTTTTTCAGCAGGGTAATGACCTCAGCAACCTCGCTTTTCAGAAGCATGGTTTAAGAGCCTCAGTAAGATGAATGTCCTAATCAGCAGTGCTAGATCTTCCTCGTTTACTTCAGTCTGGGGCAGCTATTTACTGTTTGCTGCTCAGGGCCAATCAAAAAGGATTGTCTTACGTACCTTTTGCTTTCAAATATGTATCACAGCTCTGTTATTGCAGACTTTTCAATAGTTGATGGCAATACCATGACAATTTGTGTAGAAAATTTTTCTGAGTCAAGTTGTTACCTTTCTCTACTCTGTTGGGGAGAGGCTTACGGATGTGCACTAACTAATTCATTTGTGATTGTAGCCAGAAGAACTGAGAGAAATCATAGAGAAGACAAGGGAGATGGAACAAAACAATGGCCACTACTTCGATACAGCGATTGTGAATTCTGACCTGGATAAGGCGTATCAAGAGTTACTTCGGTTAATAAACAAACTTGACACAGAGCCGCAGTGGGTGCCCTCTACCTGGCTACGATGAGAGAGTAACCCCAAGGGACAAATGGACTTCAGTGTAGTCGTCTTTCCAAGGAGATCGTGTGTAGGTCTTGCCCGATTCTAGCCTAAACGCGTGTGAGCTCTAGACCTGGGTGGCTGCATCCCTTTGCCAGTGAGACTGCGTATTGCTGAGAAAATACGCTAATCAGCTTGTGAGCCAACTTAACTGATCTAAAGATTGTCCAGGCTTTCTTTTCTGTGGTCTAGAAATGGAGACCTTATCAGTAGTAAATTCTTAAAGTTTAGATAGATATTTTTTCTAACAATTACTTTTATACATAAATCTACCTTTTTTACCTAGAATCACCCTTATGAAATCAAAGATTTTAAGTGTGTGTGTGTATATACAGTCCATGCTGTCACATAGTTATAAATATGAATGTTATTTAACACTTAACTTAATGACTTGGTGGGACATGGTGGTAGTTCAGGAGCATAATTCTACAGATCATTGGGCAGAGAACCTACACGTGCAAAACAATATAAAGGAGAAATCTCTCCTGTTCAAAAAAATAGAACAAAGATGCTGCTCCAGTCTGGAGCTGCCTTGTGAGGGTTGAGTTAACATTTTAATTCCTAAACATTCCACTTTCTAACAGCACTGTAATTGGAAAATGTGTATAATGTACATATTTCAATCCTTGTGTCTCTTTAGTCAGACTTCTAAAATCACTGACTAACATAGCCTGAAGTGCTGAACATTGGAAGAAGGGGTTTTTAATCTCTGCAAACGGTTCATCTTGTGGCTGTTGGTCTAATGGATAACTAACTGGAATTAAAACAGCTGAATGTAGCTACGGTTTTACAAATGAGTGTTCTAATTCACTAGCCAGCATGTTGTCCTGCATTGGCTTAGTACTGCAGTGAAAGTATGCGTGAAACACTGGTAACTGACTGAGAAGTCACCGGAGGGCGGGAGGGGTATTTGTAACTTCAAACAAAAGGCTTGTAACAAGTGGACAGAAGGCAAGGTCTGTCTCCTAGTGTGTTCTGCACAGCAGCCTCAAATTATTTTGAGTTCTGAAGGTTTAGTAACTGCAGTAGGGCCATTCTATCACTGAAGTTGATTGAATAGTAGCGTCTTGGCTGGTTTGGTTTGGGGCAGCACAAAGAACCTTGACTGTGAATCTCTCTTAATTTTAGCCATAGTGTTTCTTTGTTCCTACAGGTAAAACACTGGAGTTGTGTCAGTGTGTAGTTCACTCATCTCTAATGCTGAGGGATGAAAAAGTAGTTTTCCATGCTGTCTTGCATATAATTTTTTTCTCCAGATGTTCATGGAACAAATTCATATCTGTAGTTAAATAGCTCAAAGTATACAGCAGATAAAAAGAAATTGTCAGATAACTTTTTTAGCAACCAAAATAGTATTCAGTACAGTTTTGTATTGAAAAACCAGAAGTAGAGAGTGCATTCCTATCTTGTTAAAAAAGAACAAAATTATTTCCTGGTTTACTGTTTAGGGCTGAAAAGAGCAGTTAAGCAATTAGTGAGGATAACTAATGACCCTTCAAAAAGAAAAGGGGGTGGAAACTTAGTATCTTTAGTTCAATGCAGTGTTAAAAATAATGTTCTAGCTGTTGGCCTAAGGGCTAGATATTCAAAATAATGGCTTTTTGCCTCACATTGCAGGCACACTGTCATTTTCATCCATAGCTGTCACAGTTTTGCGTAGCTGGGTGCTGGCAGAGAATGGGGGCTGCAGAAAATGGCTGCTGTTAGGAGCTGCTGGAATTCTCTGCAGGCCCCAGAAAGTAAACATTGGCCAATTCAAGGCCAGAGATGCTGCTGACCAGGGCTGAGCCAATTGGTGATGGTCACAGCGCCTCTGGGAATCACATATAGGAGGAAAAAAAATGCAGGCAGGTGCATTGTGCCACCAGAGAAGGGAGTGAGAAGATGTAACAAGCTGTGCAGACACCGAGGGCGGGGGGGAGGAGGCACCCCAGGTGCTGGAGAGAAAGATGCCCCTGCAGCCCATGGAGAAACCCATGGGGTGTCCCCCCACAGCCCATGGAAAAGGCCGAGACCCCACCTGTAGCCCTTGGAGAGGCCCCACACTGGATGGAGACACAGAGAGGATGCTGTGACCCGCATTGGAGCAAGCCCCTGCCAGCACTTGCAGCCCATGGAGAGACAGAGACACAGAGATGAGCAAGAGAGAGATATGCAAAGGAACAGGTTTGCTGGGGGGAGGCTTGTGACCCCACGGAGGACTGTAGAGACATTGTGATTCATTACTGCCCGCCATAGCAGTGACCCATGGTGGGGCAACCAGTGAAGAGATACAACCCCTGTGGGAAAGGACTCACACTGGAGAAGTTCAGGGGGGACTGTCTCCCGTGGGTGGGACCCCATGGTGCAGCAGGGGGAGGGTGTGGAATGAATGCCCCACCCCCCACCCCCGCTGGGAAGGAAACCAACTTGCAGGGAACTGACCGAAGCCCCCATCTTCCCAGTCCCTGCCCTGCCCCAGCTCCATGATACGATGTGGGAGGGAAGAAGGGAGTGAAATCATGACTAGGGTGAAGTCTGCTAAGAAGGGAGCCAGGGGGAGGTAGAGGTGTTTTAAGATCTGGAAAAGAAAAACAGCTCATGAAGAAGTGACTGAGAACCCCATTTTCCCAGTCCCTGCCCCACCCCCGTCCCGTGTCACAATGGGAGAGAAGGGAGCAAAATCCTGACTAAAGTCTGCTAAGAAGGGAGCGGTGGAGGGAAGTTGTTTTAAGATTTGGTCACATTGTTTTAAGATCTGGTTGCACTTCTCATTATCTGACTCTGGTTTCACTGTTTCTGTAGTGTAATAAATTAGATAGTTTCCTTTCCTTCACTCTGTGTTGAGTCTGTTTTGCCCATGTCATTGATGACAGGATGATCTCTCCCTGTCCTTACACTGATTCCTAAGCCTCTCAATACATTTCTCCCCTATCCAACTACAAAGGGGAGTGATAGACCAACTTTGGGCGTCTGGCCTCCAGCCAGGGCTAAACCACCACAATAGCTTATGGCAACTACAATGTTCAGGTATATTGGATAGTCAGTGCTTCATAGAAGACAAGTTACTGTATTGATTCTACCCCTTTTTTTTTTTAAGAAAAATGACTGTAGGTGTATTAGGCTTTTTGCTATTGTGTCTCTCGTAGTTGGACGAGAAGGTGGAAAGCAGTGAAATGTGCAAGGGTAACCTAGCTCAGCTCTGTGGATACTGTCCAAATTCTTGCAGTCACAATCAGCTCAAGATGGCTGCTGAACCCCCTTAGGTAGTCAGTGTTCACATAGGCAGTGTCAGTCACAGTAAATCAGGCCATTCATTTATTTGACTAATGTTTGTCTCCACGATTTTTCTGAAATGGTGTACAGAAGCTGGTTTTGTACAAATAGCTTTTGAATGTAAACCAAGAATGATGCTTGAAGCTCAGCTCTACTCTTTTAATTCCCAAGGCATGCAGGACTTGGTGGCATCCATGTAGAGAGATGCCGTCAGTTTATAACACAGTGTTAGCTTTGTCTCCTGCTAAAAGACAAGGCTTGAGGAGCGCTGAGAAATGTACCTGGCTGTCCTGCTGCTGCCAGTGTGGACCTGGAACTACCTAGGGTGAGAAACTACTCTGCTGTCTTTGGTGAAGAACGTGTGTTAATTCCCTTGAGAGTAAAAGAGAATAGGCAGACTTCACCGGTGAAACTCCTCAGCCTTATCGCAGGCTTTGTGGTGAGCTCTGTCAGACTGAAATGAGGGTATCTGCATTTTACCAGTCCACATTTAATTTAAAAATATTAGCAGAATTGCATAAAAGAATTTTTGAATGTAATTACATGTGACTTTTCTAAAATGCAAGATGAGGGGTTTTAATGCCTTAATTAAGGTGATTTTACTGAGACCTGTGGTTAGCCCCACATTATACTTTTATACATGTATCTGCACTCTGAGATATCATGAACTGCACGCTAATGTAAAAATGTAAAATATTTCTAGATTTAAAATAAATCACTGTACAATTTTACTTCTTGTAGTGGATCTTGGGACTCTTCTTTCTGTCCTTTTGCTGTGTGAAAGGTGCTGTGACCCCTTGGAGGGATGTTCTCTCTTCCAACACCATGCGTCCAGTGAGAGACGTAACAACGTGTCCTCACACCAACCGTTTCTGTCTTTGAAGCTGGACCTGTATCTTACAGTGGAGCATGGACTTAGTGAGCTGTACTGCCTTCAACTTCAAAAGAGAGAATAAATGGCCTTGTGCTTCCTACAATTATAAAATTACTTTTTAAAGGTGTTAATAGACACTCATTTTCTTGCAGTAACCCTGCTTGTGCAGGTAAGTGCTGGATCACGTTTAAAACAAGATGCTTAACCTGAAGAGACTTGGTAGTACTACTGCTGCTGTGGCATGTGTTTAGTTCGCTGGCTGCAAGCCAACGTCTTCAGGAAAACAGCCCTTCAAACTGAGCTGCTTACCAGCCACTCCCCTGGTCAGCCCTGGATGTGAGGAATCACTGCCAGACATTCAACCCTGCCTTGCTTGCCAGCCCACTTGTTGCAGTTAAGGTTTGAGCAACATGCACCTGGATAGTTGAGAAGAGTTTCTGTGTTTATAGCAGGAGCAAGTCACTTTGTTCTTATTTAAAGCAGAAAAGGTTAACTGAGGGTGGGCACAAGTGGAAAAGAGATGTTTCCAGAGTGGATCCTAAGTTGGGGGCAGGAGATGATGAGAAGGTTCTCTTTTGAAATCAACATGACAGTTTCCAAGCCTTTAAGACCACCATCTTCTAGCAGAGTGAACCAGACACCAGCCTCTTAACATCTAAAATTTTTACTTGTCTCTAGCACAGACAGTACACAAGTTGGCAGCATCCAGCCTCTAATTAAACCCATAGGTGTTTTAGGCCAGTGGTAACACAGTTGTGCAACAAAAATCACTGAAGACCGTGGATTTCATCAGCAGGTTAGAAATCTAGGGTTGTCTTTCTCACTTCAGCTGCACTAATACCTGCTTTAAGCAACCTGAATATTAATTGTTCATCAATAAATATTATTACATGCATCTCCCTCAATAACATTTTCTTCTGCTTACACTAGCAAGAGGAGGAATTACGGAGTGCTCTGATAAGGCAAATCAAGAGCCATCCTGCAAAAAACCACAGCTGTGTACAGTCATTCCTACTAAATGAAGAAACACACTGAAGATGCAAAAGGCAGCTTTCCTGATAAAAGCACCTGACTTATCTCCTCTGCTGCAGTCAAGTCCCCAGATTTCTGATCTCCCAGGAGAAATCCACACTCTGTTCAGCTCAAGACACGCTACACTGACAGAGAAGCCACATTAGTATCATTGAGGCAACACATCCTGAATTAAATTGCAATTGGACATTCTGTATTCTGGTTCCCCACTCAATATACAACTGTGCTGGGTTACTCAAAGAGAAGGTCTTCATCCTTCTCTTCTGCTAAGAGATTGGCTGGTTCATGTTCCTCACCAGCAGCCCTTCGCAGCTCCTGTTCTTTCTCAGACTTTTCTTTCAATACTTTTTTCTTTTCCTGGATCTTCTTTAACCTGTGGGGGGGTAAAAAAAGTTTACCTGTGAAAAAAAACAGGCTAGCAAAGATGCCATGCAACTCAGGTGCGATAAAGCTGCCTGGAGAAGTTCCCTGGGAAATGGAAATGGCAGAAGGCTTTTACTGCTAGCTGCTGTCATTGAAAAACTTACCTCTGTGGAGCAAACTCGAAACCATAAAGTATATTCTTGACCTTAAACAATGTGGAATTGTTTAAGAGTATACTATTCTGATTGCCTTTAATGAAGTTAACTCTTCTTCAATCCTCTGATGTTTTTGCTTCAGGTAGCCCAGAACGCAGACCCCTCTGGCAGCGGTGCCCTTAGAGCAGAACACCTCAGTGTGCTGTATTGCTTCATTCCCTCTGGAGGAACAATAACAGCTATGTGCAACCTAGTGGTAGTAATTAATTTATAATTTTGAGACAAGTAATTGCAGATCTCCAATTACCCAGCTCTGGAAACATTATGTGTGGGAAGAACGAGGTCATGTTTAGCAGTGTTCACTGCCAGATGAGGTGGATGGTTCTGCTAAGTGCCTCCTGAAGGAGCAGTTTATTTGGGAAGAAGAGACCTGTCTAGTCTTTCTTTAGACATTTACCTGTAGAATTCCTCTCGTTCTCGTTCATCCAGTTCTGTGATGATATAGGAAAGAGTACGCTCAATCCTGGGAATGATCACTAGAAAGAAAAGAAACAACTTGGGCTGGTGTTACAGTAGCAAGGAAGTTACCTGATGTCATACACACACTTAAAGTCAATCCAGCAATTCCTTTGACTAGGGGAGACTTACATGTTGTTTATGTAAGATCATGCTATTTCATTATGGGCAAATACCCAAAATTCTTTTCTTCAGCAAGTCCAGGACTAAACTCCACAGAAGCTCCCACAGCACGTTCTTTTGAAAGATGGAATGGAATGAGTAAGCTCTGTTTCCTGATTGTTTTTAAGGTCCTTTTTCCCCATGCGAGGGGTGAGCAAGATAAGAACTATATTCTTCCATCATGTTCTTTGAGAAACTTCTGTTCAATATAGAACTCTTACAGAATTATGGTGTCTGTTTGAAAAAGCCATCATGAAAACAAATATTCAAATATAACACCATCACAAAGGAAGAGATAAGACACTAAACAAAGCACCAACACCCATGGGCAAGCTGTGTCAGAACCACTTTTGGAAACGAGAAAGCTGTTATCAGTCCTACCAAAGTTGTTTGGAACACTGCCATAGAAACTTTTCCTACACTCAAATTTGCAGAGTGATAAGCTGCAGATAAGGCCTGAACATTCAAGGAACAAGTCAATGAACACAGCACTGAAAAGGATGGGTTAGAATCAGGTACTGAAACAAGTTACTGCATATGGGTGAAGTGATACCAGCTATCAATAACGCAGAAAAGAACCTGAAAAAGTCAAAGCACCTTGTCTATGGCAGCAGAAGGAACCATGGCAATACTGTGTGGGGGTAGTACTTAAAAACTGCAAGGAAGACATTTACAAACAAGAACATGAAGGATGTGTTATTCAGATGAAAGAAAAATGCTAGACCGTTGACTTTAGGGCTGTTCCATTTCCTGTAACATAAACCTGAACAGGATTCAGGACTTCTCTCTGGATGCCTACTCTGTAATTCCATCCAAAACTAACAAAAAGTCACCGGCCCTTACAATTTTAAATGCTATTACACTAGCTATTAGAACATTTTAATACAGAGAAACGTCCTGTCTTTTGTTTCTAGTCAAGAGGCTTGACCAAATACATCAAAATCACTAGCAGACTCTGGAATGTGTGCAATCTTTGTTCTAGGGGTTCTCAATACAACTTCCTGATTACTTTCTTAAGGTTTGCTTATTGATTTATCTCTGTATACTCCAGGCCATTCCACTAGGCTTTTACCTTTTGCTCTTACTGGCAATATGCTTCAGTGTAATGATTTCTTAAATAGTTTCTGAACTGGTTAGAAACCCTATCAATGAGAAAGCAGGCAAAAGAGTGGCTTCTGTGGCCCTGGCCTTCATCTTGCACGGAGACACAAAAACCTTTTGCCTCCCAAATGGAAAAATACTCACCGTGTTCAATCGCATTCACACGTCTGTTTGTTATTTTAATGGCTTCATCCAAGGTCACAAAGGATGTCTGATGGAATGGGATTAAATAGTTAATACACAGCAAGACACAGGCAGCCTTTCCATCTATTCTATACACAAAACCAAACAGCAGGTGAAAGCCAAAGCCAGTTCTATAATGTAGTGTTACAGGCAACAGAAGCTGATTTTTTTCTATTGAACATGCTGAACACTGCACATTAGTAGTTACAAATACCAACTCCCACAAAAAATTTCTTCTCAGCATTAAGGAATAAGGATTGCTTTGAAGCAGTGACTCTGTTGGCTGAAAAATGTTTGCAATTTTGGACAGCACGAGGACTACAGGAGGATAATACAGCTCAAAGGATGAAGCAACAATCATTGAGACTACCTTTTGTTTTTAGGACAGTAAGAAATCAAGGATCCCCTTCTTTTTATCCTAGCACCAACCTGTAAGGAGGCCAGATCCACAAGCAGCTCCACAGCTTTGGCATAGTTCCTCTTCAGCTTAGCTAGCTGTTCTCCACCTCTGGCCAAGCCAGTCAGCTCATAGCCTGAAAAAAAACCCAACAAACCCATCTGATGTTTGTTGCTATTGCTACTATGGTGTTTTCTTACTGAATAAAAATTAGTACTTTACAAACTACAGGGGTAATGACAGCTCGGTAAGTGACAAGCTAAAGCTTTTCCCTGTTAGCAAACTGTCCTTATAATGGTTTTTGTTACTACAGGTCACCCTTGTGCTTTTCCATGCTAAGACCTACCGACTGCAAAACGTGGTCATTCAAGACAAGCCTCTTCCTCAGCTGAAAAACTGATTTAGGAAACTGAAATCCATCACAGCCCCTGATAATCCTTCCATGTCACAGGAACAAGGCAAAGCATCAGAGAGGAGTACCTGCACCTATGCCTATGATGTAAACTGATGTGACGTGACAGGTGTTTCTGTTGTAGCACAGAACAGCCATATGTAAGTATAAGACAGAAAACACTCGTGTTGTACTTACTGTCTCCTCCTTCCTGGTAAAGCTCAAAAACTGGCAAGGTTACACCTGACAAAAGTGAACAAGAATGCATGTGAGAGACATAAAGGATTGTAGGTTTATTAAGTGCTTTACCACACTTACTTCTAATAAATTATGTAAGCTCAGAAGTTTCCAAAATCTTACTGTATAGCTTGGAATGATTAAGTCATGCTGGTTATAACATCTTAATATGGAGCTCCAGAATTCTATTGGCATCACAGACACATGAAAAATTCAGGGAGGTATTCCAGTTTATTCAGTGTTTGGTTTTATTATGTTTAATAATGTATCCCTTGTGCTTAAGGGATATTTTAAGCATTCAGTCCTGAATTACCTTTCTTTATTCCTTCATAGCCAATTATCAATACTTAGTTTTCCAAAACTTACTTAATTTTTGATGCTTAATTTCCTGACCAATTTTTTAGTAAAGCTCAGGGGAGTTATGCTTTGTCCAAAGCTCTAGAAACTGGAATGCAGGATACACTTATTTTATTTCATGAGAGATAAATAACTCAATAAAAAAGTTATCTGCTCTATGTGAAAAAAAATCAGCAAATTACAAGTGTTCCTACTATTGATGGATAAGAGACATAAAGAAGAGGAGCCAGTATTTGGATACATTCTTGCATATTTCAGAGTCTCCTCTCACAGTTCCATTAAGAATTGAAATACTTGTAATCAGGAAAAAAATCACCTGCTACGTTGTCTTTTTTAGCTCTGATCTTGACTTGAGCTTTGTTCACGTTTTGGATCACAGTGGTACTGTAAGAAGAAAACACATCTTAATCAGGAAAGCTGAAGTGGTGTGTTAAGTCATCATTATATACAAGCTGGAGTAGTTACCAAACAGCTGTAAAGGTCTGAAAATTGTCTTCAGCTCACTTCTCTATGTAATTCATTGCACAGACGTCAAAGCTAACACAGAAGGGTTCAAAGAAAGAGGTTTCCAGCAATGTTTGGAAATGTAACTTTAGGAATGTCTTAGACCAAGCATACAAAGCATATCTAAAAACTGGCCGGTTACCAGGTAAGTAACTTGACAAGGGTTTAATAGCATTGAGTCTAATCAACCCATTAGACTTCTTCCCCCCCCTCCCCCCAGTAAAAGTGAAGGAATTTCAAGGGTTTAATACAGACCAAAGCTACAACATTTTTGTTCATTTGAGTGTGTGCATATTTGTTCTTTCAGAACAGTGAAGAGTCTGTTTACTCACTAACTCCAAGGTATGTACAGACTTAAACCTGTAGAACAATTAGCCTCAAAGAATTCTGACGTGTCTTGAAAGTCTTGTTAAGAACAGGTCACCATAGTCAACTCCTCTGCAGAACAGTTTGCTTACAGGGTGGAATCTGACTCTTGTTTATAGCTAAACACTGTGACTGGTTAGCCCAGGGCAACAGCACCACAACCAAAGGACAGGGCAAAAAGACTTTTCTCCAGCAGCACCCAGATTATTACTGTGTCTGATCACTTAGTTCTTCCCCATTAGTTGGTAGTACCATCAGCTGAATCATTAACACTTTCCCAACTTTACTCCACAAGATCTACAGACACTTTGAATTAATTACACAAAGACCCTAGTTAGAACTGTAATTTATAATTACAAAATACCCCAGTGGAGTAAAAAGCTTTGCTTCCCCCTCTCACACGCAGCCCTCAATAGCCCCAGTGGGACAGGACAGTTAGAACCACCAGTAAAATTTCTGTATGACTTCCTGGGACAAAATAACACACATTACACCTGGCCTTCAAACTCACAAGAAAGATCAAAATAATAAGTGGTCCAGACTCTGTTACAAATTCTTGTTTCCCTGTTTTAGATTCCAAGCTCCAAAAACCAACACCTTCTCAAATCAAGGATTTGAATATAAAGTAAATTCTGTCAATCCTTCCACCTTGTTTCAGTTCCAGTGGAGTATACATTTTCATCATGCAAATTCTCTCTCCTGCAGTGATGTGTCCCAACTTAAACTAATGGAATTTGGTTTTCCTGTCCTACCTTGTCCACTGTCTGTTTTGTTTGGGGATTTTTTCCTTTTTAAAGTGCATTTAAGAATTTTACTTTTTTTTTCCAAAAGAGAAAACAACGATTTGTTGATCCCATGGGTAGGACAATCCACAAGATTAGTAACCCTCACCTGAAATCTCCTGCTGTAAACTTTGCCTCAGCAAGTGAAAAGGAGGCTTCTCTCATCACCTCACCCATCAGCATCTTAGTCTGGTTAAAAAAAACAAAACAAACAGAACCAGAAAATGCAATGCATATCATTACTCCTTTTCCAGGACAAATAAGTAACAGCATAAAGAATGAGAAATTTAAGAAAGTGAGAAAGTCCTATATGTGTAGATTACTCTCAAACTGCAGATCTTAATTCCCAGGTGACTGGCAAAAAAAGAAACATTCCATCTGTTTCACTGACCCAGGGCAGAATTCACAAAAACGGGAAAGGACTTGTTGGTCTTTGTCATCATAAAATTCTACTGCAGGGGGGGGTTAAATCACAGCAATAAAATGGCTCAGTAGGAAAACACTCTTACTTCATATTGTACTGAATACTATGAGGCAGCTGAAGTTGTTTCTCAAGGTACAGGTACATGTGACTTTGTGAAGCCACACTCTTCTCCATTTTTTTCCCAATTTTTACACAATTTTTCCAATTTTAGATGCCCTTGCAGAAAAAACCCATGCTGCTGAGGAGGAAGAGCCTATGTGTATTAGAAAACAAGATACAGCGTGCCAAAAGCTTGTCTACAGGATGGCAAGAAAGCACTACTCCTAACCACAGCTACCGTAGCAGCTGCAGCCAAAAGAGCACAGCAGAACAGAACAAGCTGTATCAGGCTCTGCTGAGTATCCTAGATTTCCGCCATTCAAGATACAAAGAAGCAGGGCTTGGTGTTTCTTCATAAAGGAACAAGTTCCATCTGGACAAAACTTCTGCTTTCTAGTGTACCTAGTCATGCAGGAAACATTATAGATCTGTAGTTACTCTCTCAACCCAGACAGAGCAACAAAAACGGGGCTACAGACTACGTTAAATCCACTCCTACAGTGTCAGAGAAAATTCCCTGTAATGTAGCAGAGATGACAGGGAACCTGGGACACACAAAGCAAAAAACAAAGCAGAGCCTAGAACTGGTTAGAAAGAGGTGAACAATAGTAACTCTTACAGAACATCTATATCACTGTAGCCAGGAAAACATAATTCTGCCCATCTGTCCTCAGCTGCCTACTTACAAAACCAGGTTATCCCTAAAGTTGTCTTACATTCCAGCCTACCTCATGAAGTTAGCAGAATGGGAAAGTACAACTGACAGAACAGACTGATTTCAAATGAAGTGAACCAAGCCAAGGAAAATTCTCATTTACCTACCTCGATAATTTTCTTAAGGATCTGCCTGAATCGAAGTGTCAAAGCATCAGATTTTTTCTTCAAGAGGTTACGACCTGTTTGGGCTCCTTTCAAACGAGCCTTCATGATGGTCTGAGCCCTGTTAAACAGAGGAATAAACAAATGTGTCCTGCATCATCTGAAGGGATAAGAACAAACTTATGCAAAGTCTTCTGACATGACTGAAGTTATGAGGCAACCAAAAAACATCAGTGCATAAAACAGGATGGCCGCTTCAGGACAGAACTTTCTATTCCCATTTGAAATTGAGGGAATTTATTCTATTTATCTCCATAACCAGTGACAATTACAAGGTTATCTGCAAAGGCAAAGATCACGGAAAACTGACAAGTCATTTTTCAGCACTTCCATAATAGGAAATAAGAGCATTATTTTCTCTTGATGAGCTACAAGTACCAGAAATCAAGCTACAGGGTGGAATCCATTACTTTCCACATCTGGCACGTGGTGAGAATAGCTCCGTTACTGCCTACCAATTACTTATAAGTGAAAAGCACAAATACTTTCTGAATGCTTATGATTTCGAAAAAAAAAGAAAAAAAAAGTTAAAGAGTAGAAAGGCAGCTTGACTTTCACAACAAGCAGGTCTCTGTCACCACCTTGAACGTGTTCGCTCTGCGCAGCACCTGCCGGAGACCGGCTGACCTTCCGGTTCAAGCGAGATTCCACAGGTCCTAAGAGTGCCTTAAACAAAGTCGTGTTTACTCTCAAAGAGACTGAGCAGCCTCTGTAATTGATCACATCCAGCCTGGAAAAGGCTCATACCAGCAAGCCACTTCGTAAAGATTAAAGGGTAAAAAGAAAAACATACCACAAAACCAAACCTTGTGAAAATCTGTCAGTTAACAAAAAAAAAAATGTTGCAGAGGCAGAGCATCTTTATCATCCTAGCTTACATCCCCACTAAGACATCACCCACATTATTGGTCTATTACCTTATTCAAAATGGGGCTTGTATATTTTAAGCCTTCCTACATCACCACCTTCTTGCCACAATGTGACATATCAGCCCACAAAACCAGATACTTTTAAAAAGTGACTGAAGTCTCTCTTCCTTGGAAGTGTAAATGGAACAAAAAGAGCACTGTCAAAGAGCAGGAGTGAGACCAGATGACAGCCTATACATCTCTTTCTGCACTAAGTTTCAAAACAGAACCTTTACCATGTAATGTATTAATCTTTCCATATAAACTGGGTTTTTTTCTAAGTCCTGAGCTCATACATGGGAGAATAATTATTATTTTACATTTGAGGTTTTCTGTCCTGCAAGGCTCCTTTTTATACCGACCACAGGCATCAACCCAATTTTATGTAAGAAGGTTTGAACCAGCCTTTCATCTTAGGGCAAAGTCTTCCTGTCCTGGAGGGTTCTGAGGAGAAACTGAATAGCATTATTAAAGCAGCAATTTTATTAGCAGATCAGTTTCAGTTGTTTGTGATCATTCCAAGTAGTCGGCAGCTTTCTAAGCCTTGTCAGCAGACATCTGATTTCATGACGAATAGTTTGCTGTCAGGATCTGGAAAATTACTTGCTGGCCCACTGCACTTCATGCTGTTACTTCCTCATTCGCTTTTAACACTTTATGGCCAACCTCTTGTACAGCAGTACCACCTATTACAAAGCGATGGGGCCCCGTGGCTTGATCTGTGTGGGGTTTCCTTACGGATTAATTCTACAAACGGCTCTCTTTAAAATCAGGGATTGTGTAATTGCATGATTTCACCGGGTTCTGCATGGGCCCTCCGATGGCTGACAGCTCACTTGGAGCCTGGGAAGAGAACCTGGAGAGGAGGTCCGACTGCAGCTGTCGCCTGCTCACCAAGGGCTGTACAGGCAGCCCGGCACACGGTCGCACCAGCGGGCACACTGCCAACCAAACGATCTCTAGCGCGGGAGCCCAGATGACAAGAGGAGCCCGTANCCACCGCGCCCCCTCCGCCCGCCCTCGCGCGCGGGGCAGCGGGCCCCCGGCCCAGCGGGCACTCACATCCGCGAGGGGAAGATCTCGATGCGGTCCTTGCCCGACATGGTGGCGGCGGGGGCACCCGGCGCGCGGAGCCGGCGGCGTCACGTGACGCGGCTCCTCCGTCTCCGCCCCGCGCGAGGCGGTGCCCGGCGGAGGGAGCACCCGGATGCGGCCGGCGCCGTCCCCCGCGAGTTACGTGTGGTCACGTGACCGGCCGGAGACGGGAAGCGAGAGACGTAATTGGCTTCCGGGACTGTTTGTGACACTGGGAGGTCTCCGACTCTGTCCTCCCGCGCCGTTTTCAGCGCCCGGTCCCCGGGAGGAGCAGGAGGGCGCTCTCGCAAAAGGCTCCCTTCTGCTTCTGCGTTGAGACTCTGTGGTGCTGGGGGTGGGCGCGAGGCTGAGCTATCGAGTGCGGAGGCGCGGGAAAGGGGTGGGCTGGCGCCTGCGCAGTGGGCCGGCAGTGTGTCAGGAGCACGCTAAGGCAGGAGCGGTACCCCACGCGAGACACCGGGCCGCGAGTGCAGAGCGGGACCACTCGGCTGCTGCCAGGTAGCAGCTGCGCCCCGCCTCGGGGACCCGGGCCGCGGCCCCTCCTGGCTGGGGGCACGCCGTGCCGGCAGGGGAGGGGAGGGAGCTGGGCCCGGGGGGGGCGGGAGGAACCGGCTCCGCAGCTGCGAGCTTCTCAGGCCGCAGGGCCGCGCTCACCCGCGGCCGGCTCGCCTCTCGTAGTGCCAGAAATGGGCCCTTCCCGGCCAGTCCGCGGCTTCCGCAAGCGGCGAAATGCCCCCGCGTGCGGAGCGGCGTGCGGCCGCTGTGGCCAGCCGCGGCCCGGGCTGGCTGCTTGGCGGCGTGCCTTTGTTCTGGCTCCTCAGGAGACGTGTGGGACGGAGCTGAGCGGCGTCGCGCCGACCGTGAAGCTGTCAGTTTTAATCCTGGGAGTTCTTTGTTCGGCTTCAAATTATATGGTGTGAAACCTTTAGAAGAGCGACCTGATCTAGGTGATCCTGCTCTGGCAGCGGGGTCAGACTAGGTGATCTTTCCAGGTCCCTTCCAGCCCCGAGCATTCTGTCATTCTATTGAGTATTTTTATAAAACTCTACTAGCCTGTATTTTCCCTTTCTTGAACTAAGCACGAAAATAGGGGTGGATGCAGTCTTGCAAATGGTCTGTCTATGCCTATGTACTACTTGCGTTACCACCCTTTTTAGTTACCATATGGCTAGAAAGCATTGGCACTGCTGTAAAGATTGAGAGGAGGGCTTCAAAATGGTGATTACAGCAAGCCTGAAAGAGTGAGGTGTGTGACTCGGCTTCTTAGGCTCCTGCTTCCTGTAGGAAACTTTCTGTATGACCTCTGGAGTAGGCCAAAGGAATTGAACTGACCCGGTTAGCACTGATGAGTATGTCGGTTCATCATCAGGAAAATGAAGCAGCTTAAGTATTCTGTCTTATTGCTACATGATTATGAAGCATTAATTTTGTACAGTTTCTGAGCATTAAAGAAAGAATCCTGTTTTGGTTTTCAGTTTGGAGTTTTCATTTGGTTGGATTTTTTTCTTCTGACTAGCAATATATGGGGGGTGTTGGGGTTTTCTTTTTTTATTTTTTGAGTTTCATTCACGTCAGCCTAGTTCTGTCGCCTATTCTGATTACTGCCTTTACTTTCTTTGCAGACAGGTGGTCTCTAGGGCAGGTCTTACAGGGTTATTCCATATAGCACAGAATCACAGAATTGTAGGGGTTGGAAGGGACTTCCAGAGATCATCGGGTCCAAATCCCTGCCAAAACAGGTTCCCTAGGACATATTGCACAGACAGGCATCCAGATGGGTCCTGAATATCTCCAGAGAAGGAGACTCCACACCCCCTGTCCCAGGGCTCTCTCATCCTTACTGTGAAAAAGTTCTTCCACATCTTGGTGCTGAGTTTAGAAAGTCATCTTCTGGAGTGTAGAGACTCTCTCTTCTTAGTGCTACAGAAGCTTTGCTCTACCTTTTATTTTCTCAAACTTTTCCATGCTGTCTTACTAGGTGCTTGCAGATAACCTTCATGAGCACTGCAGGCTTCTTCTCTCCCATGTCCTCCTGTTGTTAAAATCTGATTGAAAATTTACACAGCCTTGTAAATTTAGATGAGTGCAAGGTGTGCAGTGCCACCTTCTTACCACTTGAAGTCTCTTAGCTACGGTGAACTCTGAATAGGTAGTATGATAGTTGAAATGGGTAATGGAATCTCATAAAATCAGCATCTTTGCAAATGGCTGTGGTAACTAAAATACTAGTTAATTTGTTGTTTCACTTATATTAAAACCTAAGTCTGAACTGTAAAAACCTTGACCTAATTTGAAGTGTTTCTGTACCAGTAGTCCATGCTGGGTTTCACCAGGTTTGTAGGAGAAGGCAGTGCTGTGCTATGAAATAAAACCCGTGTTCCTGCTCAAATTCCAGAATGCCAGGACTAAGCTGTAGATTCTACCAGCATAAATTTCCGGAGGTGGAAGATGTGGTGATGGTCAATGTTCGGTCCATTGCTGAAATGGGAGCCTACGTCAGCCTGCTGGAGTACAACAACATCGAAGGCATGATCCTCCTCAGCGAGCTCTCCAGGAGGCGCATTCGCTCCATAAACAAACTCATCCGCATCGGCAGGAACGAGTGCGTTGTCGTCATAAGAGTTGACAAAGAGAAAGGTATTTGGGGATATTGTGGGCTGTATCGGGATTGAAATCGTGGAGAGAAATGCAGATAAACTGGGTGGCTTAGGTGTTCCTTTGTTTTGCCAGGGGGTGCTTAGGTGAAATAGACCATCATCGTGCCATCTGCTACATATGATCATTCTTCCATTCCTCTGTGTCCTTTGGGGTTTAGGTTAATGCAGTTCAGTCACATCAATAAAAATTTGTTTAAGTGGGTCCTGCCCAGCTCCATGTTTTGCCAACAAACCATGCTGAAGTGGTAGTTTCTTTTGATATCCATGTAGGTTTTCTATGTCTTAACTTCAGGCAAGGACCATCTGATGTTAGAGATAAAAATCTAAGTAGTGAGCATTTAACGTTTACAGTCCACCCTGGTCATTAACAGGTCTTGAACCTCAGCTATAAAATAGGTGACATACATGTAATTATTGCATTGCATGAATTCGGTAGGTTAGAAGTTGAGATTGTACGGGACACTCTTGAATGTTTAAGGGTCTTTTTTAATATATTCTCTATTTAGAACACGTTGGATTTGATAATGCCATTCCATGCAGTCTTTTAAGAGCTATATCCAGGTATAAAGAAATAATAAACACCAAGCACATCTAGAAACGTGACTTGTATAATGTTTTTCAAGTAACATGCTTTTCTAAAATACTTCTGAAACTGCAGTTACTCTTGGATTAAGTAATGAATGACAGGATAAGGAATCATATTAGCAGAGGAACGCATCTAGGCTTCACAGGGTGGTCTTTTATTGAGTCTTTTGGGGAATCTATAGTTTGCATGAAGTGGGTGGAGGCCTTTTCAGGATTACTAAGAAATGATGTAAAGGGGTTTCTTTCATAGACAGTTTTCCTTAAAGGGTATCCAAGGAGTTAGTCAGAATTTGAGGCGGACGGGCCTACTTTATTAGGGAACTGTTCATAACTGAACTGTTGGAGTGCCAGCCTTGAATGGAATTTAATTGAACACGACAGAAATATGCACTAAACTTGCTTCTTTGTATGCTGGTATGATTTTTGCCAAAACTGTGTACAGAGGCAGAAAAAAAGGATCATTAATTGCTGAAATATGAAAATTTCTGCCAGGTTTAGAGAAGGAATCGATAGCGGAGTAGTTTTAAAGAATGTTATACAAAAGATTTGCTATTGTAAATATTTACAGCTGAAATAAAAAATTATTATCGTAGTTTGTGTCACGATTTGGTGCAGTTCATTAAGGTCTGGGTTCATTACTCTATAGCAGCAGGTAGAGATAAGTATAGGCAAGGGGCGAATACTGAGCCAGTTTTTGCTCCTTATGCTTTCATTTTGAAGCAGTTGGATGCAGTTTGGACAATGCCTGCAACTTTGAGAAACATTTTTTCCCAATAGGTTACATTGACTTGTCAAAAAGAAGAGTTTCTCCAGAGGAGGCAATCAAATGTGAAGACAAATTCACAAAATCAAAGACTGTAAGTTGCTTTGCTAGGTTCAGATGCTGTGTGTTGCCAGCTTTTTTTTTTTCCTGAGTAACCAAAATGCACACATAATAGGAAAATATTGTTCTCATTTGTTAAGCATGCTCATCTGTCATAAGTGCTTAATTATTTAACAGATTGAGTAAATACATCAGTTGAAAATCTGTTATTAAAGTTTAAATGATTAGCATGTGCTGGATTAGCTCTATGTGGACAGGTTTAATTGAAAGCGTGGAGCATGTAGTTTAAGGCATCAAATCCCACCCTTACTAGTGTCATCTTCTGAACAGAATGCTTGCCATTGCATATTACCTTGATTCTAATGCTTTTTTCTTTGTATGCAAATACACTGTTTAACAACTTAATAATACTTTTTCCATCAGTTTCCATGAGAGATTAATTTTATCTTCATAATTAGGTAGTAAAGGTTATGGTTAATAAAGCAGTTTTGATATTTTTATAAGTTCCTAGAACTCAGTATGTAACTCATTGCTGAGTATGGGTAAGAATTATGTCACAACTGCATACAGTGTTTGGAATCAAGATACTTTATCATTGATATTTTTCATGGTTTATTTACTGGGACTCGATTTTGTGCTGTACAAGCTCTTACTGTGATAGTGTGAGACTGGAGCAGTGTGTGGGAGGTGTTTTTTCTTGGGGTTTTTTTGTTGTGGGTTTTTTTTAATATCCCTTTTGTATCCAAGGTTTACAGCATTCTTCGCCATGTCGCTGAAGTCTTGGAGTACACTAAGGATGAACAGCTTGAGAGTCTGTTCCAGAGAACTGCCTGGGTGTTTGATGACAAGTACAAAAGACCAGGATATGGTGCTTATGATGCATTCAAGCATGCAGTCTCGTAAGGACATCTTTTCTACTTCTAGGGGGTTTATTTCATGATTGCAAAGAATTATTTCCTGGAAGAGAGTCATTATAATGTTCTTGGTGGTTTTTTTCAGAATCAGTATGTAGAATGTACCGGTCAAGTAAACCTCTCTTCCAGTTGCTTATTGTAGGTCTCTCTGTCTTACTGGTTTCTTCAGGTCCCCAGTGCTTTGGAGAAAGAGGGCTCAGAATTGACTTGGTTTTATCCGTCTTTGAGTGTTCTGCTCTCTGTACGTCAGGCTTTAAAAGTTGTAATTCAATTTGAAGAGGAGAAATACTGAGACAGTTGGTGAATAATACAAAAGAAACACACAATTAGAAATGCTGGGGAAATTTCTGTTACTACAGAGGAGTCTCTGACATTTCTAATAGAAGCAGCAGCACTAATCTTGGTTTTTCTGTGAGAATTTACATGTTCTTAGTCCCAAGCAGATGTTACCAAATGTTATCTCTGTTTCTCACAGCTGACTGCCTGCCACTGCACAGCCAGAATTTTTCTTTTTGAATGCAACAAGCTGGCTTGTTTCTTTTCTACACTTCTGAACTTAAAAAATGGGATCGTGAACTTGGAAATGGAATTACAGACAGAACGAGTGAGACGTGATGCTAAGGGAGCATACAGTGACATGGGTTGCACCTGATTTTCTTAAAGTCTGTATCTTAATTTGCTTTTGGAATTAGCCTCTTTGGCTCCCCTCTGAAGATTCTGTTGTGAAATTTGTAGTCCAAAACCAGATTTCTCAAAAAATATTTCCGACTTCACCCTATTGGAGCACAAAACCTCTGAGTGACGAACTTGAGCTGAACACTAGATGGCAGCAATAAAGCTTTAGAAGTTCTGTCCATGTAAAGAAGCGACAGAGCACTTGGTAGCATTTTGATTAACTAAACCATCTCTGTTCTTGGAGAAGAGACAACTTGTATCCTCATTTGGACTGAATGTGCTCTCTTTCATAGAATAATTATTTTCTTATTCTAGCAAGAGTACTGTTGAAGGGAAAATCTGGGCAGATGGCTGCAGAAGGAATTCCAGAGCATTCTGTAATTGATAAAAACTTAGTTAAACACATGTATACTAAAAGAACAAAAAACTGTAGTTAGATTGGTTTTTCAAGTTCTCTTAAAATGCAAAAAAATACTGAACAGACACACCATGTGTTGCCCATCTACTATTCTGGTTGGAGCACAAACTTCTGAAGCTCTGTTCTCTAAACATGCTTTTATCAGTAATGCCTTAATATTTCTGATAATGGACTGCAGCTTTAACTTGTTCCTGTTAATGCTCCTACATAAAGCTGTCGTGGTTGAGCAGAAAAATGGGGATATTGCTACCTTCCTATACCTGCTGCAATACTTTCTTTAGGGTTAGCACACCCTCTGAGGATTTGATTTGCTGTTTCTTTCACAGACCTGAGGATTATTGTTTTGGGCTTTCACACAGCAGCTTACTGGTGGCAAAATTTTAAAGTGTATTTACCTTCTGCTCAGTAAAAATCAAATGTCCAGGACCTATTTGTTGAATGCCTACCAAATGGTCTTGAATGTAACTTGAAAATTTAACAGAATAGATTGTAAAAGAAGAAACAGAATTTGCATGGCAAATAGTTGCTTCTGGTTCATATTTTTGATTATGTACAAAACCGTCGTACATCTGGGTTCTGTTTGCTTAGGTTTGGCCCATCTACTATCTATACTTAGGATATAAAATCATGAAAGATGATGCTTTATTAGCAGCAGAGACCTATCTCCAATATTGCCTCTGGGTTTTGGGCCATGTTAGTTCATGGTTGCCTGCTTTTCAGAGAACTCCAACTCCTGCCTCTGAAGAATAGGAGCAGCTTTTTGGTTAGGGCTTCTGTTTCAGATATATTTTGAACGAAATTAATCCAGCAGTAAAGAGAATTGACGCCACTTTTTCAAACAAGAGCTGCTAATTTATTTGAATACACAGCAGAGAAGTTTGCCTCTGTGATCTCTGGATTTTAAACTATTAGCTTGTGATCTAAAAAAACCTTCTTTAAATCCAGGAATGTAGCCAGCAGATCAGTATCTGTCTGTGATCCAGTCACTGTTAAAAAGGAGTGCAGAATAATGTGGAATGAGTATAGGTTACTTTGTAGAATGACAAAAATCTTACATTTGAATGAAATGCTAAAATAATTTTTAAAAATCAACTCAAATTCATCATGGGTTCTTTTTCATATGATATAGATTTATCTTCATGTTGGAGGCAACATAAATACCAAGCAGCTAGATGTTTTTCTCATTCTGTGTCATGTACAAATGGAGCTGGACAGAAGTAATTCCTTTTGATTAAAAAAAAAAAAAAGAAATTCAGATCTTTCCTTCCAGGAACAGATTGAGTAAACTCCTTTTCTGCTTTGTTGTTAAATGCTTCCAATGGAAAATACTTTGGAAATAGGTGCATTTATTTTCTTGCAGTGTTTCAATGGACTCTTAAGAAATTTCCCTTTTCTCATTACCTGGTAGATCTCTGTGATTATGCATAATAATGTTGAAATAGTACCAGAAGTTAATGTTGTGTCATGTTCCACTGCAGTGTAACTCTGTAATGTTGCTTTGCTTGGCTCAGAGACCCTGCGATCCTGGATAGCCTAGATCTGACCGAGGAAGAGAGGCGCGTATTGATTGACAACATTAACAGACGTCTGACACCTCAAGCAGTCAAAATCCGAGCAGGTGAGTTCTTTCCAGGTGTTCATCAAACACACCTTGACACTTAGGTCACCTTGGCATGTCTTGTTGCAAACCATAAGCTCAGTTCAAACAAGTGTTGGTGCTGCTGATATTTGAGTGGAACTGGTCTTCCAGACTTAAGACATCTTAATCAAAGATTGCTTGCAGAATGCCAGTGTGGGCTCTGTCTTGACATGCAGGGTGGTTTGGCTTTTATTTTTCTCCCCAAACTGCATATTCCTTGGGACATAAAGTATTTGTCTTGATATGTAATGCAAACTAGCATGTTGCACTGGTATGCAATTAATTTAATTATTTTTAAAGTTCTTGCTGCATCCACAAGATTATTTTTCATTATTCAAGCTGCTAAATTCTTTGGTTCCCTAACAGGATGACTGATCTCTGGGCATATGCTCTCTTGTAAATTTGTGACAGCTGAGAATTAGCCGGTTGTTGGTCACCAGGAAGTGATTTTTAACTTCTCTGTGTAACCTGGTCTTGCACAGTTGCTACATACAAAGAAATCTTTGCCTTTAGACTAATTGGGGTATTACAGATAGGACCAGCATAGTCTGTGCTGTAATTTTTAAAGAAAGCTATAGCTAACTATTGCTTTAGCTGTATGTTAATATAACTTACCTCAAAAAACATAAAAATAACTGCATAGCTCCTCAAGTGACCCCTCTGTTGTAATTGCTGGGAGAATTTGATGAATTTGTGGATGTGCTCTGTTTCGAGTTTCATGTTTCTTACTAGATCTTTCATTTTCCCTGATATATTTTCCATTTATACCTTCATCATTCCATGTGAAATACATAATTATTCCCATTGAAATTACTGGGTGAGAGGTGAGTGGTAGTGGGTATATAATTTCATATCTTGGCTTGTCAAAGCACAGTGTAAAATGTTGTATGTCTAAAGAATTTGTGAAAACTTATACCTCAACTTCGAAGTCAAGAAAGTGAAATATGTTCCTCAGCTTTGGGAGCTACTGAGGCTTTCGTTCTGGATAAACACTGGATGCTAGACAGCTATATTAAAGTTCAAGTTAAAAAGCCTCAAAGATTCTATTGCTTTGGTAACTTTGAAGTTTAATTATTTCTATTCCTCTGTTGTAGATATTGAGGTTGCCTGCTATGGTTATGAAGGCATAGATGCAGTAAAAGAAGCTTTGAGAGCAGGTTTGAACTGTTCCACCGAGAACATGCCAATTAAAGTAAGTGTCTGTTTTGGTAGTGAAGTGAGAAGCAGAGTGTTCTGATGCCTTTGAGTACCAGTAGCATACAATTGCAATTGTTGCAGTATTTTCTTACAATGGTTTCTTGTTCCAAAAGAAAAAGTTTGCTTACCCAGTAATGTAGAAAAAAACCCCAAAACCTAAAAACAGCTTACTGGTTGTCACAATCTTTTAACTGTTCTGAAAATTAGGTGATGGGATGTTTTAGTGATCTGCAAAATGGGCACTTAATAAAATTTGTCTAAATAAATGTACTGTGTACAAGTAACTGATGTTGATGTAGGAAATCAGGCAGGCCATGCACTTTCTTGTCTGCTCTTTTCTGTCCCAGTTGTTGCACTTCCATAGAGGGCTTTTCTAACGGGAAGATGTTTCTTCTGTGATTTGTACATTCAGAACAGCATTGCTCACTTTGCTTTTGAGGTTTTTCTCTCTTTTGTTACCGAGTTCACTTATTTGGCTTTTTTCCTTCCCTCCCCCTCCAATTCCTACAATGTCATAGATTAATCTGATAGCCCCTCCTCGTTATGTGATGACTACTACAACACTGGAGAGAACTGAAGGACTATCTGTTCTAAATCAAGCTATGGCTGTAATTAAAGAAAAAATTGAGGAGAAGAGAGGAGTCTTTAATGTCCAGATGGAGGTAAGAACACATTATGTTCTAAAATGGATTTTTTTTTCCTCACAACTTTTTAAAAGAAAGATCAATACTGCTAGGAGAAAAGAGGGGGAAAAAATTAAGAAACTATAAAAAAACCCTAAATTTATATATTCATTAAACAAATGGCCAAAAATTATAACCTGCCTTGTTTTTATTGTGTGACTGCAGGATGTATATTGTCTCTTGTGCTTTATGTAGAATCGGAGCCTCCAAATATATATGGTCTTTATGAATGACAGCTTACTATGTGTTTTTTCAGCCCAAGGTGGTTACTGACACAGATGAGACTGAGCTTGCAAGGCAGTTGGAAAGACTGGAGAGAGAAAATGCTGAAGTGGATGGGGATGATGATGCTGAGGAAATGGAAGCCAAAACTGAAGACTAAATATTGTGGGACATTCAGAAGACACAGACCGTATGAAAAATTAGAGACCCTATTGCAAACACTCTGGACTAAATGTTTCCAGTATTGAAAACTTCAAATGCAAATACTTGGAAGTGTTTTACTGTTTCTAAAAAGACCAGTGTGTGAAAGCCTCTTCTAAATAACATTTGATGCAGCAACTTATGCAAATTGAATCCTTTGAGGGGAAGGTGCCTAGTAAATTTTCAAGACACAGATCTGGCAGGGGGGGTGGGAATTGCAGCCCTATGCTTAACATCATGATACATAACAATTCCCAACTCCTGATTACAGCTCAGTGCATCTAATGATCTTTCCTGGGAGCACCAAGACCAAACAAGCTGAACAGGTCTATGCAGAATGTATTTGAGCAAATATTCAATAAATTTCTGGGCTATGTAACTCCCAAGCTTTTGCTTTTTCCTCTTCTGTCACATGGCCTAGAGTGGTACAAATATAAAACCTGGAAGGGTGTGATCCATGGGTGACTCCTGTTTAGCTTTGAAAGGGCTTTCTCTCATTTGCTTTAAATCAAGCCAAGAATAAGTGGAACAGAATGGGTTTTTTGGCAAGTTTGTTGGTGCAGACTGGTTTAAAACATTTCCTTTGTCTTTTATCTACACTTAGGGGCTGAGAACTTGAAAACTTCTTACCATTCCAATAAACGTAGCTGATAAATGAAAAATAACGTATAGTTGCACTTTGCTTCTGTAAGTGAATATAGCAGGAGCTTGTCTCCTGAGCTTGCCACTGCATGACCTTCAATTCTACCTACCCAGAATCTGGCTTTATGCTGAGCTGAGCTATTCACTCTAGAAACAACCTGTTTCTCCTCTCTGAAGGAGAGAAGCAGGGTGTGCTTTCCACATCAGAGTACAAAAACCCAAAACAAAACCATATTTTGTCTGTGGCAATTGGGGGGGAATTGGTTTTATTTAGGTAACTTTTCCAAAGGTCTAAATTTTTTTATGTTGGGTTTTTTGTATCTTTCTACAGTGTCAGGCCCCCTATTGCACACCTCCTTTGTTCTTAGTATTGTGCACTGCTAGAGTAAAAATGGATGAAAAATGAGGCTTTGAGCCTTAAGTAGAAATTCTTAATATTGTCACAGTACACATAGTGTAATGTGTACCCAACCTTTGCTATGCAAGGCCAAAGAAGTTACTGCAGAATGTCAGAGAATACCAAACTCACCACAAAATGAGGAAAAACATTTTCTTTTATGGTTATTTTCTTAATACTGTCTTTTCAGAAGCTGCGTGCGACAGCCTCTTCGTGGCTGGAAGTTGCAATAACATTAGTTTCCAGTTTGAAAAGTTCTTCCAACTTTGCCCACTCACCAATCTAGTGATTTGGCTTCCAGTAAACAATATGTGGGTACTTGGACAAAAGAACAAAAAAAAATCTAAAAAGTTGCCACGTGATTTGTATGCCAAAATAATGCCCTAAAGGGAAACGCTGAAAAACGTGCTACGTGTGCTCTTGCCCTGGAGTACTGTTAGTACTAGTACAAATACATCATGTTGAAGAGCTGTTACGGTGGTGTTAAAAGGTTAGTGTGACTTCTGCCAGTACCTTAGCCAAAAGTTTGCTAAACTTAATCAGTAGCTACAGGAGCTTTTTTAATTAGAGCCCCAGTGTGTTGGTGTGTACAAGTCTGTGTCAATTTCAAATGATTGAAAAAAAATGATGGAGATGGTGAGGATGGTTAAAAAGCAGCTTAAGATCAATACATTTCAATCACTTGTTAGCCCTGGCAGATAAAATCAGACTCTCCTTTTGCCTGAGCAAATTTTAACCAAGAAGCTTAAATAAAAGGCAGCTCGGTGGCTATTCCTTGTGTGTTGCAGTAGCTGGAAGGGGAAGGTCTCAGAACACCACTTTCCAGGCGTGGGGATGGGAGTGCTGAACCTGCGAAGCCTGCGCTGGGCATCAGCTGTTGCTGCAGCCTGCGACATTAGGATCTTTAGAAGTTGCTAGGATGATACTTTCTATCCTAAATGGTCTGTTTTATGTGCATGGAAGTGCTTAAAATAAGGGTCCTGGGTTTTGTGTGAACACCTCTT
The DNA here is from genome assembly GCA_013400835.1 of Zapornia atra. NCBI lineage: Eukaryota > Metazoa > Chordata > Aves > Gruiformes > Rallidae > Zapornia > Zapornia atra. Next base: position 144,829 of record VZTU01027343.1, on the reverse strand, counting down.
GTCAAATCACTAAAGCAAGGTAACATACTCCTGCTGTTCATGAGTAGCTGTCTCCTGTTTACTCGATTCTAACTGCAAGGCCTAAATCTCCACTTGTACTCTTGCAGGCAGCGGAGGGGAAAGGTACAGGTATACCTGTGGGCAGGGCTTGGCCTGATGTGTTAATTGTAAGGATCTCAGCTTGACTTTTCATATCCCAGATTAATTTTGTAAGGCTGGCAGCTTGGAAAATGTTTTCCTTGTAACTTCTAACAAGGAGGCTAATACAAAAAACCCAAATGGAGGTACTGGCTCAGGTTGGGCACACAGTTCAGTACCCTCTTTCTGATGAGGGGAAATAGGTGCAGAAGAAGGGGTGCTCTGCTGTGGTTTGCCTGAGGTTTCATGCAGTGACAATTCCTTGCTGTTCTCTGATTCTAGCCTTTTGAGGTTGGTTTGGCTTTTTTTAGATGCGGTGGAGCTGGCATGTTCCTCTTCATAGCAGAATCTGCACTTTGGTATTTAATTTCTGATAGCTTTTTGTTCCAGAGTCTAGACAATGAAAGGACTGTTTTCAAACAGTACCACCTTTCTACAGTTAATTTTATAAATGCCCTTACATCAAAATACTATGAAGCATTTGTCATCTTTTACTTTTATCTAGAACTCTTTTCATCTTTCTTTATTTTGACGTGGTTTGTTTTAGTCTTACTGCATCCCTAATCCATGAAAGGAACTACATATTTAATGGTGCCCTACACCAGAGGGCAAAGTCCTAGCATCTTAAAAAGCTGCTTTCAAAAGCTGTGTATGTGTAATCCCCTGTGTGACGCTGTTCACATGATGATATGTGATGGGCATTGTTGAGCATGCAATGGGGGTTGTCCTTTGGGGCAGATTTTCTTAATCAGCTGTTCATGACTTCTTAAGGGACTGACCTGGAGGTACCAGCAATGCCTGTCAGGTCAGCCAGCTGAAATAGCACAGTCTGCTCAGAGGCAGTTGCTCCTGCCCTTCCCTTTAGCCCTGAGTAGTGTCCTGTGGTCCCAAAGCCTGCAGCTGGCTCTTCCTGGTCATCCTAATGCAAATTCTATAGCATATGAAGTGGTTTTGGGTCACTGAATGGGAAAAACATCACCAACTGTGCTTTTTTGTTAAAATACTATGCTGACATGTGGAAAGCACAACTGTGAAATGGATCTGAAGGTAGAGTCCTCCTTTCACTGAGTTTCAAGTCTCAGAAGACTCTGAAGCTCTCTGGATTTATATGGTTTGAAGCATGTCCTTTTCTGATGGGAGCCTTCAGTGCCAGAGCTTGCCCTCCCAGCACACGTGTGAATATGGCAGCCGAGATGTAGTGCCTTATGCTACACTACATGACCCTTTTCCATCAAAGCTGTCCAAGATCTGTATTTACTTAACCTCAGGGAGCAATATAGGGGCAGTTTGTTAACCTTGAATAGCTACAGAATGAGGGGTGGGGGTGTATTATAAATATCCACGGTACTGAAGAAAGGGAAGGTTCCAGATGATAAAAAATAGCTGATAGAAAACTTGTAGATTAATGGCCAGCTAGGGCAATGTTTGCTTACCATTTACCAGCAGTTTAGCAATAAAATTATTTGTTGCTAATATTTTGCCAAAAGCCATCTGTAGGGTTGTGGGTGGTCTGCATGCTGGAGAAAAAGAGCTCGCTCAGATCTTTCGGCGAGGACTGGTTGTGGTGCAATTCTGAGATCACTGTCTGGGCGAGAGCCCCCTGCAAGCTCCTACCTGTCCTCACTTGGATGAAATTGTCTCACCCACCTTGTTATAAATTGCCTGCAGTAACAAGCTGAACAATGTGAAGTCAAGCCTCATGCTGAATGGTGAAACGCTGTATTCCTGGGGCTGGTTATATAAAGTGCATGTCCAGCAACCACATGTAGCAGTAATGTCTCTTCTGTACCTAAACTAAAGGTTTCTCTTGTCTCAAGCTTTATCCTGATGTACAGAAAACTGCAAGCTGAAGTTTATTTTCTTTTTTCTGCTGATTGCATATGGAGTTTTTTCCCCCAATATTCTGCTTCTGAGTACAGCTATATGTATATCTATTTATGTGCATGCACAGAGATGGGGATTATTTTTTAAATGAAAACAAATACACTCGGTTCGTTTCTGCTTTAAGGCTACATAATGTAAACAAATTTTACAAAAATTTATATTGGTATCTTTGAAAACACTACATGCCTACAACAAAAAACCGCTCTTCTAGGTGGTGTGATAAACTTACAGTGCTTGCTTTAGGTGGGCTGAAGAACAAACATAACTGAGATATGACTTACACAGACATCTGCTTCATGGCTGCCTGCCTTTTCCAAAGTGGCAAAGGGATCCCAGTAGGAGCTACATACAGAGCTCCCATGTGGGCCAGCTGTTTTTGAAATCTCAGCCAGTATGCTTTCTCTTTACCCAGCAATCAATTTTTCTGACTTCAAGTAGTGTTCAGTAACCCATTGTATTTCTCCTGATCTTTGCCAGACTGTTCTCTGGATTGCCTCTGGTACGTTATCGGGTTTGAATTCTTCGGTGTCTTGCTCTTCCTCACTAAAAGTTATTTAAAAAAAAAAAGGATAAAGATAAAGAAATTATTTGTTTGTTCCTTTTCCTCAGTACATGAAAGTGTGACCAGTAATCTCATCCGGATACTGGAGTTATTTGCCTCACTGAACTCTGGACTCTACGTAGCAACGAGTGCTTTTATTTGCTGTGTTCTGTGCTGAGGTTCTTATCGCAGCCCCTAGCTCTGCCCACACATATCGCCTTTACAAGTCAGGGAATGCTGGTAGTACAGCAAAGACTACTGCTTTGGAAGAGCAGTGTTGTCTGAAATACTAATGCTGGTTTGTTTCATCAGGACAAGACTTGATTGATTTATCTAACAGGCTTATCATGGCCAAAGACTTAAAATATGCAGTAAACATCTAGGTTCGTGTTCAGACACAAATAAGGCACTCTGGCTCGGAGGTGCTCAGGAGTTACAAGAGGTCATTGCACAGTCTTCATTCATCAGACTGCTTTACTAAAAGCCTGAATAGTTGCTGATGTAGGGGTTTAGGTTATTCAGTTCAGGTCACTGGAAGTAGAGTAGGCTTTAAGGTGCTTCAGGGCTTTGGTAAAATAAATTTCTAGTAAAAGAAATTAAGGTTTGTAAAAGTCTCCTTGGAATCATGATATTCTCTGCGTTACACTGCAGGTCTTCTGATCTGTGAGACCCCTGTAAGATGGGTTTATTAGATGGGAAATTTTAAGTGGTCGAGTTGATTAATGTGAAGTTTTGACAGATGCAATTTTATAATTCTGCTTCTCCCATGAAATAGGTGATTTGTTATTGTGGATCTGCTTTTACTGGCCGACTGACCGGGTGGTGGTTTTTTGCTATGCTACATTCTGTTAAATTCTTTTGAGATCATTTTTAGACTTCCCTTCGTTTTACTTGCCGGAGGGCAGGTAATGTATCAGAGCCAGCTCACTGTTTATCTAATGTCTCATAGGTAGGGAGGGAGAGGAAAAAAAAAAACCAAACAGAAAAACCCAACAGGAAAGGGAGTGTACGTCACAATGGAGGAGGAGGGTAGCAAAGAAAAATGAGCTTTCTTAAATTGCATGCAGAGGAACAGGCTGCCGCCGCTCAGGCACGTCTCAGCAGGGGCTCTTCTGTCTTCCTGGCTGTCCACGATGCAGGAGGCAGCTGGAGTCCTGAAGGAGGGCTTCCTCGTCAAACGGGTAAGTGCTCTGCTTCTCCTCCTTGCAGCTCTGCTCAAATGTGAAAGCAAATCCTTGAGCAGGGATGGGATGAAGCCAGGGCTCCTGGCAAGGCTGGGTGCTGGGCGCTGGGCTTGAGGGGCTCCTGCCTGCTCCAGGTCTGTGCAGATGTCTGCCAGGGGAGCTGCGTCAACCGCAGGTGTTCACTGCCCTCCCTTGAGTTTCCCTATGTTGGTGCGAATTAGCTATCAGGATTACTTGGTTAAAAAAAAGCCAGTATGTCTGCACCTAGGGCACACCTCTGCAAAGTGTACGTAAAAAACTACCTGGCAAACAGCTATGCAGCAGCAGTGGAAGCAGCCATGGGTGGATGGGGAGAGGGTAGGTGTTTTGGCAATCTCTTAAGAAAGATAGTTTGTGCCTCCTTTAAGTGACACCACTGAGCAGGGTTTCTCATTTCATATGTGTGGACGGGGAACAGATTATCCTTTGTGAAGGGGATCAGAGCAGTGCAAGCATAAAATGTGTTTGAAATAACTTCTTTCTCCCACACCCCTCAAGCTGCACTATCAGAGAATTTTAGCCAAAACGTTGAGAAAAGAGCTGAAAGGTGGTGTCACAGATTTCGGCCTTTCCAATGTTTCTCCCTGGAGGACCAAGTCAGTTGTAGCTGGGACACACGAGACCAATTTAGCAAGGGGATTAAGGGGACTTGCTTTTAGTACCAAGACTCTGTCTCAATGACTAACGTGGTCCTTGACTGTGCGCAAAAACCGATTCAAAGGTTTGTTCAAAGCTTTGCCACGCCTTGGGAAGTGCTTTTCTGCAATACGTGGCAGTGCTTCTGGTGCTGACATGAAGGTAATCCTGGTCAGGGGATCTGCTAGCAGGGCTCCTGGCTAGCCAGCCAGCCCTGTGCAGAGAAGGGCTGTGTGGCCCGAGCTGTTCCTCACCCTCCCTTCTGCAGTGAGGGCAGAGCACTCCTAGCTCCTGCCCTCCGCTCTGGGCTATGGTTCTGTTTTGTGGCTCTTAAGTGACTACTGAACTCAAGAAAGGAAGCTGAGGCACAGAGTGTGAGAGGAATAGGTTGCCAGCGGCACACTGAGCTGTAACTGCCCACAGGCTGTACAATGTTGCTGAGAGATAGTTTGGCAGGAAGGAGACCACAAAGAAGATGACTAAAGGAAACTGAGGGAGAAGGAAACAAAAACTCCAGAGAGAAAAAAATGAGGAAGGGGTAGCATCTGGTAAAGAAAACGCAGCTTTCTTCCAAAGAGAGCAGAAGCAAGGAGATGATATAAACACATTATAAATGACTGGATTATGTATTGTGACATATTATAAATGTAAAGTAAGTGTTTAGAAATCAGGTAAAAAAAAAGAAAACAGGTAAGGCAACCTCCTGAAAAAGAGGAAATCTCCAAGGAGGGAAAAGAGCCATAGCAAAGAACATGCTGCCAGGAAAAATGGCCAAAGAACTTTCCAGTAAGTAAAAAACACGTTGAAGAAAGCAAAGGGAAGGAGAGCACAAACCCAAATTAGATAAATTGCATTAGAACTAGAAACATTAGATGTTAAGTGCCCTGGATTTTAGAGAGTCATTACCCCACCTTTTCTTGGAAATTGCTGGGTTTCCCCTTTACTCATGGAGAATTAAGAAGCTTTGATTCCTGCCACAACTGGACCTCACATGTTCCTTTCTTCTAGCTATGCCCACCCTCTTCCAGGTGTCAGAGCTTCCTCTACACAATGCTTCGCTTGCTGGCTGTAAGGCTCCATCGCCTGTAGAAATGCAAGTCAGGTCCCTGCACTGCAAAGCTGGACCTGACACTGTCAGACAGGACTGAGCCTGCCAGTGCCAGCCCTCCCTCCGTTTGTTCTCCCGTGCAGCCTGGCTAAAGACAGCCAGCGGCTGTTTGCAGAGGAGGGAGAGGATATGTCTGTGTTCTGGCATAACCCGGGAGGTGTTTGATAGCAGCCTTCATTCAGCCTTTTGCCATTAAAAAGTGTATTTCCTTTCCAGGAAACAGTAGAACAGGGAATGTTTTAGCCCAGGAGGTTGGAGGCAGGTAAGGTAGAAGGTAGAAATAAAACCCTCAATAGCACTAAGGGGGATATAAGGAAAAGCCAATTCACCTAGCAAAAGTGCTCCCAAAACTACTTGGCACCTACAGCCACATCAAAAATGACAAAATGAAACACACTGAACGTCACACAGGGGCACTGGAGAGGAGGAGTTTGTCTCCAAGAGCCCTCATGCATTTCAGATTTAGCCCCGTTCCTGCCCAGTGCTGTCAGCGAGCAGGTCTGTGCCTATGTGACAGCTCTTTGAGAGAATTCATGTAAGCTTTTGCAAGAAAATTCTTGCCAGCAAAGATGATGTCCTTGCTGGAGAAAGAGCAAAGCCTCATGATTCTATAGTGATGGAGCTGTGCTTTTTTATTTCTTTTCCTTTCCTTAAAATGTGTATTTCAGGGAGAATAGCACTCACAATGACTTCTTGCATTTCTTTTCATACAACTTCCTATTAGTTTATGATATTTTCACACACATGCCCCAAAAAGGAAAAGAGGGAAAGAAAAAAAAAAAAGAAAAAAGGGTGATTTCTCAATGCTCGTGTTGAAGTCAGCTATGCAAATCTCTTCCACTCCAGGGCCATGTTGTTCGTAACTGGAAAGTGAGATGGTTCGTTCTGCTTCAGGATAAGCTGCTGTACTACAAAATTGAAGGAGGCAAGAAGGAGCCTTCTCCAAAAGGCAGGATCCTTTTGGATGGCTGCACTATTACTTGTCCGTGCCTGGAGTATGAGAACAGACCGGTAGGACTGGAAAAATGTATCCCTTCTCAGTGCTACTCACTTTCTAACTTCTCCCTAGTCTTTTCCTCTATTCCTGAGGTCTTTGATTCCTGCAACCCTATCACTGGGGGTATGTGTTTCCAGAATTAGGCCCACCCAAAAGCAAGCTGCCATTAGCAGTGTAACCAGATGAGCAATGAACTCCCTCATTCTGTCTTTGCCCAAACCTGAGTCACAGATAATAAAAAAACACACCCCAACCAACACACTACCACCACTCGCATGCACCCACCTACCCACACCCACCCACACACACTAGTGGGAAGAATAAAAGCAAATGCATCGGCCCAACAGTGTGTGGGGGAAGGACATGAAGAGCTCAAAAACATCTGAGAAGGATGGGGGGAAAAGAGGAAATTTATAGTCTCTGGTAGATGTCTTAACCCCTGACCACGCTCAAGGAGCACTCCCAGGCAGCCAGGAGACTCCCTTTTCCCTTGCCAGTGGGACTTCACTGCTGTGGAAGGTTCCCAGGAGGTGGGCTCTGTAAGGCAAAGCGTCTCCTGAGCTTCTCTGCTCGCCCGCGGGAATGCAGACTTCCTCTGAGCAGGCCAGAAGGGAAATGACTGTCAGCTGCTGCCTATTTCAGTACTCCTCATGGCAGAAGGAGCCCAATGAGAGTTTGTAGTTGTTGAGAAACTAGAGATCTGAATATGAAATCTCCCTAGTCAGCAGCACATTCCTAGGTAATCCAGTATCTGGGTGGTCTGGTCTCTTCTATACACCTCAAACTCCATGCATGAAAACCATGCTTGGAACTGAAACCCCTGAGACTGGGGTGGGGAGGAAGCAAAAAACCAAACCAAAACCAAACCCAGACTTGTGCCCACTATTCCTCTGAGCAAGAATTGCTCTGTACTGCTCAGGTGGGATGCCATATAGACTTAACCATGCCAAAAGAAGTAAAAGACAAGTGGAGGACCACAGCTTAATGATGTTATTGCTTTGTACTTCTTTCTCCATAGCTGCTCATTAAACTAAAGACAAAAACCAACACAGACTATTTCCTTGAATGTTGCTCCAGGGAGGAGCGAGACTCCTGGGCTTTGGACATCACTGGAGCTATTCATGCTGGTCACCCAGTACAGGTAGAAGAGCTTCACAGAAAGAAGAACTCTTTCAAACTACTAGAAAATATCAGCCTCCAGTAAGTGTATATGGTTTCTCCTACTACTACTGCTGTAGTTTGCAAAGTGCCTGAGCTGATGGATGGGCAGGGTCAGGGGAAATTCTGATCTGCACAGATGCACTCCCATGTGACCAGGGGCCTCTGAACTGGCTTCTCTGTCCTAGGTTTACACATACTTTTGCAAGGGCACAGGAACACACATTTTGCTGACCAGCATTTTTTGGGACTAGGTGGGTTCTGCAGGGGCACCTCACTGTTGGTTTGAAGACCTTCCTGCTCAGCTGCAAAGGCTCTCATTGGAGAGGTGTCTTACCTAGGAAGATATAGGTCAGGGGAAGACTGAGTGATGGCATTGTTCATTCCATGTTGGGGACCTTTCAAAGCTGATAGCCAGAATTCAGACTAGGATTTTTCAAGTGCATCATACTGAGTAAGAGGAAACAGAGAGCTAATTAAGAAATAGGATAATGCCATTAATTTGATTTGTGTTGAGAAGGTAAATGGAGGCTGGCTGTAGTTCCGTTTTAAGTACTTTAAATGGAAACGTGCTTTGTGAGTCATCTTGTTTAGTGCTGCTATTGACAGAAGAAATATTTCTTATGCCATACGTAGGATGAAACTTCTGGGGAAATATCTAGGCTATTTCCCATCTTTATGTCTGCAATCATCAGGACATCCCAGGCACCGATAGAAGTCTGTGGCCATTTCTTGCCTGTCTTTCTACCCTACTAACATCGTCCTGTGTTCACTTTTACAGCCACATAGTGGAGAGAATGTGTGACAGCAGTAATGGAATTAAGCTGACCCGCAACTTGGAGCAAGGCAACAGATACAAAGAGACCTTCACAGGTACACCTGCTGCAGGCAGGACTTCCTCACATCTGACACGCCACGTTGCAGAGACAAGAGTGCTACAGTACTGCCTTCATGGTGGGATCAGTTGTGGCCCAGTGGCAAGTAGGGGCGTATCCAACCTCTTCAACACCTTCCTCTCTTGCTTTTTGGATGCGTGGAAGCACACATAGGACTTTTGGTCAACCTCGCGCTTCACTAACCGTCTTTGTGACGGTGTCAAAATGTTTCAGCACATGAAGACCTGTGTGGCAGGAGACTGCCTGTCTCACCTTAGAAGAGCATGTTGTATGAGTGCTGCCTTTCTCCCTGCAGGTTCTGCCCTGGTGGACTGGCTCATCTCCAACAGCTTCGCTGTGTCGCGATTCGAGGCCGTCACCTTGGCATCCATGCTGATGGAGGAGAACTTCATCAAACCTGTGGGAACCCGCAGCACTGAGGCCACGCGCTACACCGACCTCTCTGAGCAGTTCCTTGATGACTCCACTGCACTGTACATGTTTGTAAGTGATGCAGCTGCCCGTGAGGGCACCTCCTCTGCCTTGCACTTGGAGCAGTGGTAAAGGGGACATGCACAGCATGGAACTGAAGGCAAAATGTGCAAGCTATGAAAGCAATCACAGAAGGAGCAGCTTTTAATGGTGCTAACACTGGAGCTTTTGCTGGAGCTACAAGGATGTGGAGGGATCTACAAATTACATAACTGGGTATTAAGCAGGGTGTGTCCCTTGAGTGCAGTGCTGTGTCTGCATTTAATGGAGGCTGTGCTGTAGTTATGCTAAAACTCAAGGCCGCATGGTTTGTGTAGTCTTTACACCTGTAATTCATTGCTTATAAATCTCAGACCTACAAAGCTGAGCAGCAGGACTACAGAGCAGAATTTACTTGGGTAATGAGCTAAAATCAGTTCAAGGAAGATAAAATGCAGAACTTTGTACTTAAAAGTGTGCTTAGATTAAAAAGGAAAGTGGAACTATCTTTTTCCTGTTTTCAGGCTGAGAGCAGTAAGAAAAGTACCAGTTCCAGGGAAGAGCTACAATTCAATATCTCTGAATTAAGTGGCAAAATTGTGAAACAAGGATTCTTAGTGAAACAGGTAAATATGGTCTTTTAGTCTTCACTGGGAAACAAGAAAAATGACAGCTTTTAGGGGTCCTAGAGAATAGATTTATTGATTTATATTATTTATATGAGCATGGCTGGAGAGTTGTGGCCAGCAGAGCTAACTTGCCTGTCAGTACTGCTAATTGGAGATAATGTGGTGAAGGGTATCTAGTCATAAAGAAGTGAGCTACAAAACTTGCTGCTCAGGCAGGATTAATTGGATATTAGGTACATACTGAGTGTACACTGAAAGGAATAAAAGTATTGAAAGCAGAAGTCCCACACAAACTCCAAATCCCACCAGGGGTTACACCAAGTGGATCCACTGTTCCTCTGGTTTAACCCATCCCGTCGGGGTCGTATGAGTAGCTATGACATTCTGCTGGCCACAGACACATTTCAGAGCTGAGCAGATTGACTTTTGCATGAAGTGGACATTCACCTGTGGACAGTCACTCATACATGTGGATGCTCAGGGCTTGGCACAGGCTTGCAGTGCTGCCCTGCCCCATCAGCAACTGAGAGGGATGGAGGGGAAAGAGTGAGGAGCTGGAAAAGGACCTGACATAATCCACTCAGAGTATGCACAGCTGTCCTGCAAAACCACAACAACAGCATGGGTTTTTAATCCAAGAGCCGTATTTAACCTGACATTAAGAGCAGGGAGCAGGTATATAATCACTTGGTCCTGTCACTCTGCTTTCTTGGTTCTCAGCATAAGGAAGGGAGAGAAGAAGGAATTATCAGTGTGTGAAGAAAGACGTTAAGCAGAAAATCCTGGAAGTTACTAAGACGTCAGGAAAAAAAAATTTCTCTGTTGGTTCTAAACCCTCCTTTTTTGTTACCTATTTAGGTCTCCCCTACAGCCTGCAGGAGAATGGCCATTGCAAGGGGATATTTACTGGTGATAACTTTAATTCTTCTGTTTTGCAGGGCCATAAGAGGAAAAACTGGAAGGTGAGGAAATTTGTTTTGAGAGCTGAACCTGCTTTTTTGCACTACTATGACCCCACTAAGGTATGTGAGTGGTGAATTACTACGTCCAAAAATCCTCTTACAGACCTAAACATGGTTATGATGACACAATTATGCTGTAAATGTTTCTCTCACCCAAATCTCTTTCTGGGTTCCTCTGTCCATTTCCTGGGGAAGAAGACCTCTTTGGCCTTACCCTGGGAGGTTGACGTAGGATTTTCTATCCCTGTGTCCTGTCTTTTCCTCAGTGAAATTCCTTTTCCTTAGTTGAGGGGCAGCAGCTGTCTTGGCATTGCTCTTTTCCTGTACCCTCCTAGTCTGGGACTGCGGGGATTCTTCCCAGGCTGTGACCTTTCTAAGATGACATACCACCACTTGAGGACCATGCTGGCACTGGGAGTTTTTATGTTCTTTTTGCAACATTGAATAGGGTCTCCTTGATGCCAAAGAATATCTAGGAATTTTTGCTATTCAGTTTTAAACTTGCCCAGAGAATAGTAGCATTTATCTGCACAGGTATAATAAATCAATGTGAGCAACCCAGAAAGGCATGCAGCTTCATTAACCCCCTATGCGTGGGGAATCTCCAAGGCCAACAGGATGCTAAAAGAAGGTGTATATAGCCACTTTTCATGACTTTTAAAGGAAACACAAAGAACATAACAGTAGAACATAACATTGAAAAGACCTTATGGAGCTGGTTTGGTTTTTTGTTACCTGTTTCTTTGTGTGATTTTTTTTTCACTGTAACTCACCCTTGTAATGCTATACATCCAAACTGTAGAACCTAAAGATCTCCAGAGAAGAGAGACAGCTTACTAGTGAAAACAGTCAAATTTTTTCCCACACAGTTTCACTGAAAAGCAGAAAACTAAAACCTTGCAGATTTTTTTTAATATGGGCTGTTATTTAGAAGGCTATACATAAGTTTGAAATGTGATTGTTAGCCTACCTTTGTGCTTTTTTTTTTTGGATCTCCACCATTCCCAGCTACAGTAGAGAAGCTTCTGAGACCAAAACAACATATTAATGTATTCAATTACAAGTCCCGGTTGACTTCTCTTGTGACACAGATGTTTTAGATCTGCAAAAACTGGCATTACATCTCCACCTTAATAAAAATAATTGATGTTCTCTGGGAAATTATTCTATTGATGGTATTTTCCAGATAAGCTTAATTTCCTTTTTCTTTGCAGGAAGATAACAGGCCAGTAGGTGGGTTTTCTCTTCGTGGCTGTCTTGTCTCAGCTCTGGAGGACAACGGGGTCCCAGCAGGTAAGCATGACCCTCCAAGCTTTCATACATACATATTTATGCCATAGCAATACAGTCTTTAGGTGTGGATTTGTGTGTATGTCTGGCTGTAGGCACAAGTGGGCTGGCCTCTCCTCTGCCCTTGCAAGCAAGGGAAGAGGCATATCATAAAAAAACTCCATACCGACTGGTTGTCCATACCAGAGGGGCTTTTTTTAGCATTATTTCCACTTATCTTGGGTTTTTCTCTTTTTATGGGCTTTTCTCAGTCAGAGGCAGTTCTAAGACACTGATTAATATTCTGGAGTTAACAGAGAAAGAGGAAAAGCCTTCTTGTTGGACATTGGGGACTGCCTCAAGACTTTGAGTTAAACAATGCCATCCATTTTCTGTGTGTTCTTTCTAGTTAAGTTACTATCTTTTTCTTTTTGATCTGCTAGAACCCAAATGCAGGCAAGACATAAATACAGCAAGGCAAAGCACAGTTCTGCTAGTGAATATGCTCAGCTTGGGCATTTGTCTCGAATTGCTGTTAAAGCAACTTATGTCACTAAGCACAATGTCTGGATCTCAAATAGGGAGCATCTTCCTAAAGACAAAAGATGAGGTCTGAAGAAGATATGGTCCAGAGTGGCAGGGCATGATGAACAATAGAGCTCCTTGCTAAGTGGAACCTGAAGATAGACAGGACCTATCTAGAAAGGTCTGATACCATAATTCATGAAATTCAGATTCTTTCCTATGAAGCTTCCTACCTGCCTCAAAGCATTTCTTTTGTGCACCTTCCTGATTTGTCCTCTTTTTTTGCTCTGCAGGAGTGAAGGGCAATGTGCAAGGAAACCTCTTCAAAATCATCACCAAAAATGACATTCATTATTATATCCAGGCCAGCTCCAAGGCAGAGCGAGCACAGTGGATTGAAGCAATCAAACCACTGACATGAGTAAGAGGGACTCCATGACAAATGGCCAAGCTTCCTGCTTTCATTGTCTGGGCATGTTCTTTTTCCCTTAGTCAATTTTTGTTATTCATATCTCCATAGTACCTAACAATTCCTGGAAGACCAGCATCCTAGGTGCCTAGGAGTCATGTAGATCCTACCAAGAACTTACCATGTAACCAAGAGACAAAAGACAACAGGAGGATACAGACAAACAGAGCTTTACAAAGAAACAAATAGCTATAATATTCTAAGATAGAAGAAAATAATTCTTTTGTACAAACATTCAGTCTCTATCTGACAGATCCAGGTTGTGCTTTATCCTAAAGCAGAAATGTCTTGCCCCTTTCCCCTTTATAAAGGGGCTCACAAATTTAATTAGTTAAGACTGACTGAATCAAAGTCATGAGAGGTCCTGGTGTCTGAGGCAAAAGAGTCTTGTGCTAAGCCACAATCCAGCTGCCAGGATAATCACTACTGTGAAATGAAACGGGGTCGGTCTGTCCATCCATCTGCTTTGCTTCTGGGTTGTCTGTTAGAATGGAAAAGACCAAAGGATCCCCTTCTCCAGTATATAGATTATCCTTGTGCTGGTAATGGCTGGTAGCAGTATAGAATCTTAAGTATCAAATCAGACCAGTGGCAATTATTCCAGACAGTTGCTGGTGCTGAATGTATTGGAAGAAATCAGGTCAGCCATAAAAGCAAGCCACTTCCTCCTGGTTATTACCCTAAGTCCATTTATGTGGAGCACCACTGAGACTGAGAACTCTAATAGCAGTTCTATTGCTTTTTTTTATTTTAAGTCATTATGTTTTCCATTATTTGTCTAGTAAACTTGACTTTGATATAATTAAATATACAGAAAAAAGTTCAGTGCATTTGAATCTCCTGTGGTCTTTAGACACGATTTTTCTCAGAGCAGTTTAAGTATATGAAAATAATGGTTTCCTACACTGTAAATTTAGATTTATGTAAAAACTGAGACATTCTCCACCACACCAGAGGGTAAAGAGAGATGATTAAAACACTCAACCAGCCTGCTGATACACAATTTTCATAAAGTTCTTCATGTTATCTGAGTGCTTGTATCTGACAGCCAGACTTCACAGAGCCTCCAAAAGCCCTCTGAAGACTGCATGCACTTTATCTTCCCTGAAGCCACTGTGATATCTAATAGCCCTCTATCCACAGAACCACCTCTTTGCAGACTTTTTGTTCTCCCAGTTCTATACAGAAAAAAGTCTCTTCATCTAGAGACTTTCCCCTTCATCCTCTGTTAAAACCTACCAATCATAAGAGTCAAAAGACAGTAGCTATGATACATGCTCATACACATATTAGAATAGCTATTTATTTAAGACTTTTTTCTACATCTACAGCAATTAAATGACAGCACAACAGTCACATGCATTCAAATATTTAACAGAGCTAAAGAAGTATGCCAGCAAAGATGCAATTTTAATTAGATACAAGAACGAGCAATGCAGTTTCAGCCATGGATACCATTTTCTAGGACTGGTCCAGAGAAGACTGTGAAATCCACAGCTGTTGAAACCCTTGATTTCACAAGAATGCTACCTGCAAGAGACCAGGATGCTGGTAAGGCATTTATTGCTCTGTACAAGGACAGGTGGCTTTGTGCTGACTGAGCAGATCTTCCAGGAAAAGCAATTCCCTCCTGATAACGTGAGCCTTGCTAGTCACCAGACTCCCTTACACACTTATAAGAAAATCTCCTGCTTCTCTCTTCTCAGTCTCAAAGCCACCTGCACACTGCCCAGGTCTAGTCACAAGGGTAACAGCCACCCCACCGCAAAGAACTGAGCTCCATGACCTGCCCTGTGGGGGTTAGGGGACCAGGAGGATGTGAGATACTGCATAAGCATCATAAATCTTGCTGTTTAGAAGACCAAAAGAGTATTCCAGCAAAGGCTCTCTTGATTTACCTAGACCGGCCATGTTTACCTGTACCTGATTTATCTGCACCAACAATTGCTGAGTGTGTGTTTCAAACACATCAGAAAATAAAAAACAGTTCCCACTCTCCAGAATCAGCCAGGGGAGAAAGATAAAACATCTCAGACAGGAGAAAGTAGGTTTGCCTCTGTCCCCTGGTGATACTGTGGTCTCTTTTCTTTCAAGCCACTTTGGTAAGCTTGATGTCCCCTGAGATCTGCAAAGCTTTCACCAAATTCAGGGGCTGAATGCGATGAGTGAAGTCACAGAGCTGCCGTCCATCAAGCAAGACTCGTATTTGCTGGTGTTCACATAAGAGCTCCATCTGCAATGGAAAAGGATGGGAAGGGTGTTAGAGAGCAGTAGCAGGGTTAATTTCACTAGCATGGACTTAGAACCCCATGTGATGGGGATAGTGAAGCACAAAGTCTACTAGTTCTGATGAAATGCCCATAATAAATAACCTATCCTCTGCTGAGATGATACTGTAAAGTTCCTTGTAGCAAGTATTCCCACTAAGACTAGAGAAAGGTATGGATCTCCCATCAAGGCTTGAACTGTTGCTCTGTGTGCCATACTCAACTAGTTAACCTGGCAATGTCAATAGTTAGCTATTTGTGGTTATATATGTAGCCTTCAGCCTTTCTCCCCTCTTTTTTTCACCCAATTCATAGTACTCCAAAAATTACCTTAAATGTGTCTCCTGCTGTAAATGGGAAGTAGGGAATAGTCTTCTCCTCTCTTCCCCATTTCCCAGCAATACGTGCATTCCGGGTGATGGATTTGTCACTAAAGTTAACAGCAAATAACAGCCCAACATCTTTGTTTGCATCCACTGGATCACAAAGCAGAGTCACTGAAAAGCTGTAAAAACAATTAAATGACTGAGACTTTCAGAGATGTGAAAGGACATGGCAAACACAGCAGATGCCTATAGAGACTACAGACAGACATTGATTTCTTGTCAGACCAAAACATGGGACTTCTACAGATTTAGAAGGTGCAGAAAGGGATGAAAACAGGCTGGTTTTAGTTTCTCTTCCAGTTTCCAGTAGATAGCTAAGTGACTGGTGTGGCTTTCCCTCTTGTGACTAAAATCAAGCCAGCATTTGCATGTGAGCCAATTGTAATTTGTGTCCTAAAATAGGTTATGGCAACCTCTTCACCAGGGGAAGCACGGGAGTTGGTTGGTGTAGGTGCAAAAAGGTGTAATGGTAAGCACAGTTGCTGTTTATCCAGATTAAACACAGCAATGAGCCTGCAGCCTCCAGCAGTCAGCCAAGATGCAGGTTCAGAATTACACCTTTTCCTGAAGGAGAAATGCCACTTGTGTGCCCCCTCCAGTTCCCATTAGGTAAGGGCACGGAGTAGAAGATGCTGACAAGGCAGTCAGAATGGCTGAACAGTGGATTCTTTCTTGCCCTTTTAATCTTAGTTTAAGAGCAGGAAAATTAAATAAAACCAGAAATTATGAATCTGTTTGACTTTCTCCCTCCAAAGAGCACAGACCCTCAAGCAATCTTGAATTTAGACGACTGATAGGAGTGTGTATGGCAGGGTGAAGCCCCCACCAGCCCCTCCACTTACCTCTTGGGGTTGGAGTGCACCATTCCTATGACTGTGAGCTTCATGGCTGGTCTCAGGCCACCTTTAATTTCACCAACATACTGCTCCATCTGCAGATAAGAGTGAAAATGTGCTGTGGTAGGTCACACCAGCTGCTTGGGTCACCTCATAGAACTTGATTTTATTTTTACACGTACAAAAGAAATTAAAAGTATTTCTGAAGTTCTTCATGCAGTTTTGGTATAAATTCTGTATCTGAGTTAACTGAGAGGGGCACTGTAACCAAATGGCTGGTAACAAGGTGTTGGCTGCCTGATGGGACTGCCAGCTCTGGTGGGCAGTTTCTGACCAAAACTGCTCTCAGCAAGGTGAGCAGCCACTGTCAATGCTCTGTCTGACTGTGGCTGACAACCCTGATGGCATGCCTTGAGTGGCTCTGGGAACAGCCACCACTGGCTTCAAGTGACTGATACAACTCCCCAAGACCACATCAGGCACTGTAAGTGCTGTGGTGACCCATACATCTCAAGAGGGACAGGGCCCAGATAGCTGACACACCTAGGATGAGCTGGTGACAGTTGTTACAGTCTGGCAACCCAATAAATATGTTGCAGAGCGCTCCACGCAGCAGATCAAAACCTTAGTGGCAGCATGATGCAGAGCACAGATTGTGGGTGAACTTATGTGGCCAGCTCAGATTTGTTAACTTGGTAGGCTAACTTGATGCCAGCAGGCATCACACTGGGCTGGGTGGCCTCTGTCCTCTGCCATAAGAGCACAAAGCCAGCACAAGCGCTGCAACCCCACTGCGCATTGACAGGAAACGCAACTGTGTCCTCACAGCTGATCCCAGCCACACTTGTCCCCACTGCTTGTTCACAGCCAGAAGATGGCTTCTCAGTGGAGCTGTTGTCCTGTTCACAGAGACCTATAGCTGCAAACTCCACTCCCAGATCAGAGCTATATCTACCTGCTCCATGTAATTCTTGCACTGCTTTGACGGTCAGTGGCAAAACTAACACAGGCTATGGCTGAAGTGGAAAAATAAGAGAGCTTAGGAACAAGCAATAGGGACATCTTGAGACTTTCAGAGTTTCAGAAATGGCTTTAAAAGGTAAATGCCAAAGTATTGCACTGTAGCATCTAATCACTCCCTATGCAGAGTCACTTAGAGAGAAGCTGCTATGCAATGCTAAGCACTATTAGCAATTTGCGTAACACTGATAATGTTCCAAGGCAACACACAGCAGGCTCTACTTTAGATAAAAAGCGCTTTATCATTCCAGTGTTACAAGGTAAAAATGCAGACCTTTTTTTTTTGCTAGAAGACCTGTGTATTATACACATTGTTTAGTATTTTGACTGTGACAAGCACGGCATCAGCATGGAAACCCACGGTTTTCCATTCACAGCAAATGGTCTTCCATTCAAGTGTAAGTTGCTCTGGTTGTTCCATATGTATTTTTAAATTTTAGAAAATAAAACCAAAGTTAAATTTTTAAATTAAAGAACAACAGCTTGCTTAACTGAAATGTAAATTCAAGGTGAAAAACTTTTGCCCATACTCCATTTCCTAATTTCAATATGAAATAGAAATAAATTTTAAAATGCCTTAAAAATGACAGCACTATTTGCAGAAGAGTGCAGGTGACTCAAGCACATATGTTTTCACCTTTGTAACAAAAAAAAAAGGCATCAATCACTTGAGATGTCTTACATGAGGGAGCAGTTCCTCAGATAAGGAGCCTGACTTTAAGGGACTACTTTAAATTGAATAAGGAAATTAGAGCAGTGGTAATAAGCATAAAAGACCCCAGGCTAAATGAACTTCATCCTCATGTAAGTCCTCTCTCCCACTAGAGACACAATACAAAATAATGCCCCAAACTGAAAGTGCATGCCGACAAATGGTTTGCACAGAGCTGCACCATCATTAAAGGCACAAGGAACCCAAACTAGATAGATGGAACGACAACCGCATGGTTTCAACATTTACAGCCCTTCCAGCACAGCTGAAGTTCAGAGGCACACACCACTTCTCTGCCAGCGTTAAAGGTACAAGTGAAAAGCACTCAGGATGCCGCAGGAGGTAATGGTACAACCCCCTGTGGCATCTTACATGGTCTATCGGTGGGTGCCAACCCGCGCGCACAGGCACAGCCCCCTTCCCATATGTTCTGTTCAGGAGCCCTGGAGACTCAGTCAGTCACTTACTTTGGGACACCTCTCCTCTGTCATCACCGCTCTGCCTCTTACCCTTGCCTCCGCCACAGCAGTCCCTGGAGGAGTTTTTGTTTTGTATGCCAGGACAAAAACAAACACAAAGCCCGGAATAAAGGGAGGATGTGAGGGGGCGGGTCGGGGGGTGCGTTATCTCTGCCAAACACCGTCTGGACACCACCCAGCCGAGCAGCTGAGTCACGGCCCTCCATGCCTCATCCTGCCGAGGAAGATCCCAAGTAAGACAGCCCATGTGGGCGAGTGGGCAGGGGGACTGCGAAGGTGGGCCAAGCCCTGCTGCCCTGCACAGGAGTGCCTGGCAGGCCACTGTCTGTACATGTATCTATACCTACATGGTCTTGTATAAGTATTTGCCGTTGTGTGTGTGCACGCACACATAACACATTGCACATTTGATACATACAAATAACACGTCATTTATTTGATACCATTCCTGTCTTCTCTCAAAGGGGCACTATATAACTTATAGAGGACCCATGCCAAGTGAGGTATACAGGTAGGGTTATGCACCCACGCACGGAGTAAACGTGCACACACGCGCATATACCCCTATATGTACACCGCCTGTGTTCACAGGTGCACGCAACAGCCGTACACAAAGCCGCACATCTGAGAACGAGGCGCAGACCCCCACCGCGCACCGCCCTCAGCGTGCACCGCCCCGCCGGCCGCGCCGGTTCCTGGGCGAGCCGCGCGCCGCGGTGAGCGCGCAGCGGGGCAGTCCCACTGGGCGCTGGCGGTGGCGAAGCTTCTGGAGGTAGCCAATCAGAAGCACGAAAGGCGTGTCTGTGGGCGGGGACGAGCATGATTAGCGGGGAGGGCGGGATTTGCGCTGCCCGGGTTCCTGAGGAGGCGTCAGGCGCCCCAAAGAAAAATGGCGGTTTATTTACATTTTGCCCCAGCTCGGCCAATGGGCGGGCGTCTGCCCGCGTGCCCGCCCGGCGGCGCGGTCAGCTGAGGCGGCGCCCAAGATGGCGGCAGCGGCGAGAGTTGGTGTCGCCGGGGAGGTGCAGTAGAGCCCAGCGCCGCCGGGGCGACCGCGTCCTGCCCTGACAGGTAATACAGGCCGTCGGGCCGAGCCGGGCTGGGCCGGGCCGGACCTTGCGGAGAAAGACGAGGCCGCCGGCTGGTGCGTGGCAGAGCGCGGCTTGGGGCAAGCAGCCGCCGCCGTCCCCAAAGACAGTCCCTCCCCGCTGGGGCGGGCGGCCCGGGGGCTTGTGCAGCGGCGGGGGCGTCCCGCGGACCGCTGAGCTGGGCTCCCCTCGCGCGGTGCACCCGTGGTGGGGCGGTTGTGGCCGAGGGGGTGCCAGCCGCGTTGTCAGCCTGTGGTGTTTGTGGCGCCTTGTCCCCCTGCCCCTGTGGGAAGAAGCCCCCTGAAGCCGGAGCTTGGCCCTCGGCCTGGCTCTGCCCCGGGCGCGCTGTCTGTGCGAAGAAATATGGGGTGGTGCCCCAGAGCTCCTTCACGGCATCCGCTTCGCGTGTGTCACCTTGCTCCAGGTCATCTGCGCGTCCTGGGAAGATGCACCCTTTTGGAAACGAAGAAGCGGACTCTCAGGAGCGGCTGTTTGAGTTTTTCTGTGAGTGTGTGCGGCACGGAGACTGGGAGCTTGTGCAGGCCTGCATCCCCCAGTTGAGCCAGTGTCACGGAGATGGCTTCGAGAAGGTGGAAGCAATTCTTCAGGCTCTGGTAGCTTGTCCCATGGCGGTAAGGTAAGGAAGGTACTGTTTTGGCTTAGTAGTCTCAAGTGGGAAATAAGGGGGAGCAATTATTTTAGCGGTGACTGTGGGGGACAGGTAGAACCTGTGAAAGAGCTCTTGTTTCGGTTCTGAGGTGGCTTGGATATGTCTAGATGTGCAGTTGTCTCAATGTTGGCATCACTGCCAAAGCACTTAGCAGGCTGCCCAGCCTGATGGGTTAACAAGCTGTGTTCATTTATGTTGACATTGTAATTGATACAAGCTTAAAACTATTTGGAGGCGTTTCAGAACTGATTTTGTTAGGTTTTACCGAAGGATAAGTAGGAGAAGGAATTTATCTTGAATTGACATTCCTTTGACAGTGAGCTTATGCTTTGAGTTTGCGTAGCAAAGTTTTGATAGCAGGGGTGCTACCGGGGTGGCTTCTGTGAGAAGCTGCAAGAAGCTTCCCTTAGGTCCGATAGAGCCAATAGCAGCCAGCTCTAAGATGGACCTGCTACTGGCCAAGGCTAAGCCCATCAGTGGTGGTGGTAGTGCCTCTAGGATAACATATTTAAGGAAAAAAAACCACCTCGAAACAACAGAATAATAAAAATCAAAAGCCATTGCAGCCATATTTCTATTTATTGTTAATAAATTAAATTCCCAAGCTGAGTCTGTTTTGCCCATGATGGTAACTGGTGAGTGATCTCTCACTGGTCCTTATCTTGATCCAGGAGCCTTTTGTTGTATTTTCTCTCCTCTGTTCAGTTGAGGAGGGGAGCGATAGAGCATCTTTGATGGGGACCTGGCTTCCAGCCAGGGTCAACCCACCACAACCTTGGTTAAGTTAAAAATGGAACCACAAAGATCAGCACTGTAGTTATTTAAAATATTCTCTTGTTTCTGGCTCTTGAGAGACCTTCCAATTTCTAAAACTCTAAAGCTATAGAAAAATTCAATTTATGCTATTGTTTACTTATTTTTCTTGCACTGCATTTTGAAGTGGCAGTGGTTTTACTCAATCCTAGTTAGTGTTGATCTCTGCTTTTCAGCTATGTGCATATGAAAGGGCACTTTCTAGCACTTCAGGGATTGTTAGTATTCCACCTCTCCAAGCAGACTATCATACTTCTTCACATAAAAATTTGTGTAAAATTTTGGTAAAGGTTCTAAGAAACAGTTTACACTGACAGCAATTAAAGGAGTCAGGAGAAAGATGTGCACGTGGCTAGATGAATATTGTTAATGGCCACGTGAAACATCGTTTTATCCTTGGTAGTTGGATTATCACATCTAAATGTTTTAGTTAGCACTGCTGAGATTTCTCTTGGCCAATAAATTCTCTTGTCATTTTCTCCCTAGTCCCTTTGACAGTACCAAATGTTCCCTAACTCTGTAGGTTTTGGAATATGTTTAAGTACTGGAGCACAGGAAAAGCTTATGCAAATTAGAAATAATTGTTTAATTAGTACAGTAGCTCACTTTTAGTTTGGACATGGAGCTGCACTTATGCTGCTGAGACCTAAAACTTAGTTTCATTTTTGGGGGGTAGAACTGTACAGGACAGGAAATGGTGTTTGGCAAGCAGTCAGATTTCAAAGAAATGTGCTGAAGTGCTCAGAGAGGGGCTACACAGCCTGAACTTTAGACCAGAAGTAAATTTCACTGTTTTGAAGCAAAGAACTATGACAGTAATGTTGTTACTTGGCAGATTGAAAAGCAGTTCTCTGCACAGCAGAAACTATTGAGTTAATGTGTAAGTAGTACCAGTGTTCTGGTTTCTCTGCATTCCCTTCCTGACTTGTCTTCAGCTATTTGGTCTTTTTCATTTGTTTGTTGTTTGGGGTTTTTTTTAAAACCTTACACAAAGAAATACAAAATTGAAAATTACCTCTGACAGTGTTTTCCAGGTTCTTAGAGATGGAAAAGGCCTTTTATAATCCAGTGTCTATACCTGTTACTTTTGCAGATGTGGACAGAACTCTAGCCCGTGGAGAACTGCGTGGCTCTGGCTTCTTGTGCTGGAAAAATGGCTCTCCAGGAATCAGGTACAGGAATACCTAGCTGACTTCCAAGCAGACTTGCAAAAGCAAAATGTTTGTCTAGCTGCTTACTGGAATTATAGGCTTTCCTGCATTTTGAAGAATTAAGTTCTCAAGCTTACTGGAGAGGTGCTTTCACTTCTAACAAACTTTTAAGAAGCAAGTTCATGTTCACCAGTGCTTTACCGTCTCCATACTGGAGAGAGAAATTGGGACTTATCGTTTGCTTGCCTCTATTTCCATATGTAGAGATAAATGGAATTCACTGGCACAGGAGCAGAACCAAATTATGCAGTAGCCTTTAACTGAGAAGTAGGTATCTTCAGAGGGATACTTAGGTGTGCCTCAAAATGTTGATGAAATAGGTGAGATTAGGTTAGCATGGTAATGTAAATAAATTAAAGTTTTATTAGCTAACATATTTTCCATCCTCTTGTATTGTTTCAGAAAATTGTTCCAGTTGTTCTTCAGAGAGAAACTGAATTTTTATTGTTCTTGGAAGAACTGCAGAAAGATGTCTCTGAGGAAGTCCTAAAAGTGAGCTACTTATTTTGCCTGACTCTTTCTTGTTAGTTATAAAGGATGTCCAGCTTTATCAGGTTGATTGCCTGAGGTCCTAATGTGTTACTAATCTTCTAGGCAACTGAAAGAGACTGTAATTCAGATACTGTTCTGAAGTTAATTCAATGTGCCTGCAAGTGTTTTCTTTGACAAGAGGAAGCTGTAGGCAGGCAAGGCACAAGCTTTTCAATGTGGTCTTTCTAACACACTTCATTCCTTGCTGCAGCTACATGCTGCAGTCTTGTATCTGTAGACGCCTTTAGTGATCATAAAGCTAAAACCCACTGTGAGCCAAAATAAACTACAGTCAGCAACCACATTGTATGTCTATCTTCTTACTGCTTGGTGTTATTTGGCAGTTGGTATTTCTGCTCTGGGGTCCTGGATCCTTTTTCCCATTATTAATTAATACATGCAGACCAATATTTTTTTTAGTTTGAGAAAAACATGGAAATATGCAAAGAGGGATTCATATCAAAAGCGAGTCTAGGGTAGAAAACCAGGAGAGTTACTAACTGTAGAGCTGTCCCAAAGCAAGCAAAGTAAACGTGACTGTTCATTAAAATAAATCTACTTGAAGTCTGTTGGTGACTAATAAAGTCTGTGTAAATTATCACCTAACCTCTAAAGTCGTGAAAGATTCCACCGTTATCTGCAGCATTGCATTGAAATAGGAGATTTGGCAGCTTCATATCACCATCAGCATTACTGTCAGGGCATATTAGTAAAATCACAGAGTCATAGGTGTTGGAAGGGACCTCAAGAGATCATTGGGTCCAACCCCCCTGCCACAGCAGCTCCCCAGCTCATATTGCACAGACAGGCGTCCAGACGGGTCTTGAATATCTCCAGAGAAGGAGACTCCACCACCTCCCTGGGCAGCCTGTCCCAGGGTTCTGTCACCCTCACTGTGTAAAAGTTCTTCTGCATGTTGGTGCAGAATTTCCTATGCTCCCATTTGCAGCCATTGCCCCTTGTCCTGTCTCCACAGACCACTGAAAAGGAGCTGGCCAAATCCCCTGGCATCCCCTGCCTAAGATATTTATAAACATTATAAGGTCCCCCCTTAGTCTTCTTTTCTCCAGGCTGAACAGTTCCAGCTCACCCAGCCTTTCCTCATAGGGGAGATACTCCAGGCATCATCTTCGTAGCCCTTCTCCGGACTCTCTCCAGGAGATCCCTGTCTTTTTTATACCAGGGAGCCCAGAACTGGACACAATACTCCAGGTGGGGCCTGACCAGGGCAGAGTAGAGGGGGAGGATCACCTCCTTCGACCTGCTGGACACACTCCTCTTGATGCATCCCAGGATCCTATTGGCTCTCTCAGGGCACACTGCTGGCTCATGGCCAACCTGTCATCAACCAGGACCCCCAGGTCCTTCTCCACAGAGCTCTTCTCCAACAGGTCATCCCCCAGCCTGTACTGGGGTACAGTTATGTTTTGATCCAGAAAATAAAAAACCCCAATGTTGTGGACTTGTCTTCTATTGCTAATTTTCTTGTTTTTGAACACACTGGCCACCAGTCCCCTCCATATTCCTGACTTGTCTCTTCCAGCCAAGGACAGCACGCACATAGTTCCAGAAGTGCCACAAGTGCTGCTTAATTGCTACTCAGTCATGTTCTCTTCCCACCCCTTACTGCATGAGCCAATTGGGAGTTTTTTGTTTGTTTTCCCCATCCTAGTTTTGGAATTGTATGTTTGCTTCAGTTAGCAAGAAAAATTACTGTTGCTTAAGAAAGAAGACTGTGACATGGCTTCTAAATTTCTTAGCCAGTTTTAACCAAGACAGAAAAAGTTAGTGTTGATAAGAATGATGTAGCTGGTAGATAGATGGTATGAATTGAGGAAAACAGGATTTAAGAAAAGGAAAAAAAAATGACTGGCCAGTAATCATCATTCTTTTACTTACTTATGAAGATACAGACACATTGATATATTCCTAAGAGGTAGAATACAGTAGTGCTTCAACCATCCGATAGGAGCCTGTGAACTAAAGTAATTTGCTTATGAGCACATGGCCTGTGTACTGTAGTTGTGTATTATAGGATTCTCTATATTTTGTTATGTATTCAGACATATCCACTCTTCTAGGAAGGATATTGGAGAAGGTGGGCCATTATGAATGGGTTTCCTAGGTAATATGTTGCTTCCAAATTGATGTATCTTCTTGCTTTCTCCCCTTTTTAAAAATATTAAACTATTTTACTGGAGTCTGAAAGGCTTACTCTTATTATTTCCCTACCAGGAGCTGTTTGAAGCATTTGAGTACACCCAGAATAAGCACATCACAGACAGGAAAAGAAGAGATGGCTCTTCTTACAGATTCAGTTTGGATGTTGTTTCTGCTCTCCGGAAGCTTTTGCTGCGAGCTCCCCAGAGGGCAAAAGCTCTGCTGGAGTTCTTCCAGGAGGACCAAGGCACACACAGCTTCTCAGTCCAGCAAGATTTCTCTATACAGAATATCTTTGTCGAATTTCTTCATGACTCCTTGAAATCTCTGCAGAGGCTTCAGTGCAGTTCTGAGATTTCAGCAGAACTGAATCAAAGAGAACTAGTAGATGCAATTTATGCTGCTCTTAGTATGGTGACTTTTGAGGTGGAGCATCAGGCAGATGAAGTACGGCACCTATTCAGGGAGCTCTTGGATGTGTGCTGGACTGAGGGTAGTCCACTGAGGGAGGAGAAGCTACTCAGCTGTATGCTGAGGAAACAGAACCATGGCCTGTTAAGTCTATATAGCAGTGTTCTCATAGAAAGAACAAGAGAAAAACTTACGGTGTCAAAACCAATACAAAAAGGTATGTTTCACTTTTTGCTTTGTTTTCATTTCTTGTTTAACAAAGCCACTGAGGCATTAGACAGGTAAGTTGTCAAGAAGTTGGGCAGTGTTCCTGCTAAGGCACCCTAACAAGCCCTGGAGTCTTGTAAAAGATGTATCTAAAAAGACTCAAAGCAAGGAATTGGCATAGGAACCCCAGGGCTCTCCCTGTGTCTCTGCTGTCTGTCCTGTCACCTTTTGTGAGTAGTTCCTTTACCCACCCCTTGTGCTGTATTTTAATCTGGTCAGCATTTCTCCCTGAAGATCTTGCTTGTAACTAGAAACTTGACTCTCCATATGTATATAAAGTCTTTGTTGGTTCAAATCCAGCTCAGGGTCATCTGTATTGAAGAATGTTCCATTTCAGGCCAGTAACAGTTCAACGACCTCAGTAATCCCAAAACATTCAAACTCCTTAATATTGGAGAAGACAGCTTGTGGAAGGAGATGTGGAGTGGGTGAATATTCTGTCTAGAAAAAAGATGCAGTTTGATTACCTGCTCGCTTGTCAGAACTGAGCTGCAGGTTTTGTACCAGCTCTGGCTAGCTCCCTATGACTGCTACATTTAGTTGAGAATCTCAGTTGAACCCTAGTGGAAAGTGCTGTCCATGATCTTGGGGAAGTGTGCAAGGGAGGAAGAGCTGGAATGCCTACCCTCTTTGCTTGTCTCTGTACTCTGAGGTGTAAGCCAGTGGGGATTGTATCCTACTTCCTCCCTTCACTCATAAGGGTTGCTGAAAGGGAGTTCAGGCTGATGTGTTGTATTTTTGATAATAATTAGAGGTAGTGCTTTCTTGTGGGGGAAG
Organism: Zapornia atra; assembly: GCA_013400835.1. Taxonomy (NCBI): domain Eukaryota; kingdom Metazoa; phylum Chordata; class Aves; order Gruiformes; family Rallidae; genus Zapornia; species Zapornia atra. The sequence continues at coordinate 118,316 of VZTU01027343.1, read as the reverse complement.
AGAAATGGAGATATGGATACCTTTGCTCTCACTGGGAGTAGTTCAGTTCTTGCTTTGCACCGATCTGAGAAATTCCTATGCTGACAAGGCTTTGCCCTGCAAAGCAGCATGGTGCCTTGGGGCACAAGGAGAATTCATGCAACATACAGACAAGAAGTGTACGAAGAGAAAAAGAAAGGTAGTGTCACCTGAGCTAAAGCAAACAACCCAAGTGCAGAACAAGCTCTTGGTTTCCTGCTGACTTGTTTATTTTCTATCAAATTTATCTGCTTCACTTTCTTGTTATCCAGTAACAGGATCTGAGAGTCTTGACTATTAACATGTAACAGCAGGCTAGTATTGGGAGAAATGTTGAGTGTTTCTCCATTTAAATGACCAGCAGTTATGCTGCTTTCGAAGGCACACCTCTGTACAGGAATGTAATCTGTTTGTGGTGGTTTTTAGGTTCATCTGAGCAGCTGGATACAGAGCGGACCGTGATGAGTTTGTTTGCAGATCCCAAAGAGGCTGCTTCTTGGAAGACAGCCTATTTCTACTGCTTGAGCAGCAGCAAGCACTTTCTGGAACAGGTTTTGGTATGGCCATAAAGTCATTAAGAGGGAAACCCAACAGTGGCAAAAGTCAGTCCATTTATTGAACATATCCTGGTGGTGCACAGAAGCGTTTTCTATTCAAATAGTGCTTATGAGGGGTAATAACTTACAGGACCAAGTTGGTAACTGGTGACAACTTCCCTACTTTCAGCTGTGTAATGAACTCAAAACATTCAGTGAGACTTTTTGGAAAAGCATGCAGACTGAGATTAGGTCTTCAGGATTTAAGTCCTGTTTTCTGCTTGAAATTTTATTGGATATGCCACTTGATTTACCCCATGACCTTCAACTTGTTACTTTGCCTTTCTGATGCTGGGAGACATGGGACAGTGAGACTAGTTTACACAGTGAAATTAGTTTTCTTAAAGAGCTTGAAGACCTTATGAAACATGCTCTGGTGTGAATTGAATTATTTGAATGTATTTACACAGGTGAAATAGAATGCAGACAAACAGTCACCGCTTTTAAGGCTGACCGTATTTCCACTTCTAGATAACATGCCCATTCAAGTTTCTTAGTTAATGCCCTTGACAGAGACATAATAGAAAGAACATAAAGATAATGTAGTGAGGGAATGTCAGTTGGCTCAGATGGGGTTTTTTCCTTGTGAAAATTTTACTGAAGAGTAACCTGGATGGTTTGGAAGATAGGAAATTTCCAGGAGCAACATTTCACTGTTCTAGTGAAGTTGATACTGAAATGGCTATTGGCTTACATAGCTTGCCAGGCATTATTGGTCTCTGCATTCTGGAAAGACAAATACTTCTTCCTTTGTTTTCTAGATGACTGCATTAACTTTACTGAAAAGAGAAGACTACTTGGGCCTGAACAGCTTATTGAGGAGGGAATTCAGCCCTCTTAGCCGCCTCTTGGTATTGCTGGGATGGACTCATTGTCAAAGCTGGGAATCAGCAAAAGCATTGCTATGGACTCTTCACAAAACTCAGGTAAATCAGCAAAAAGCAAGTGGCAGTATCCCAATCTGTGTCCAGATAATGTAATTTGTTTGCTTAAGTTGTTTGATTTCTGATTTGATCAGAAATTTGGTTTGATTTGATTTCTTTGCTGGCTTGCAATAAACAAAGAAAGAATAAAAAAAGCCAACTCAAAAAACACAACACCAAAAACTCCCCTTCCCCCAGCTTACAACCTCAAATTGTGATAATCTGAACTGCAGATTTTCTTTCAGTAAATAAAAGAGGAAGTCTCCAGTGAGAATGTTAATCTTTCTCAGAATGGAATTAAAGAAGCTGTTACAGTTGTGTGTAGGTAACGCTGTTGGACACTTGCCTTTCTTCTTATTCCTCAGCTCTGAAGGGAGTATGATTGCCCCAGGAGATTCTGAAAATTTCTCTTGCAGGAGCCCTTCAGCCTTTGCTGCTAACATAAGAGAGGGAAAGACAGCAACAGTTGTTGACTTGTTTTGAGGAGAGCTGGGGGATGTTTGATCTGTGTCACTTCAGGCAGTGAGTCATCTCTGGGATAGTGACTAATACTGGTCACAGCTAACATGAGCTCAGCAAGAGGGTAGCTTGGAAACTGCCCGTGTCTAATCTCAAAATGTAATGATAAATGACAAGAGCTTTGACTCGAAGATCTACCTTGTTTTGGAGCAGTCTTCATCTTTGAAGGGAGAAAGTTCTAACTCGGCAGGTATGGTTGCAGTTGGTGTCCAAGCCACTTGCCTGCAAGCAGACAACAGAGGCGGGGAAACAGGAAGCCTTGCACTGCTGGATCGTATGGGCAGTTCTAGGCAGGTATTGCCTTAAGGGAGTTACCAACTATTTTGATAATAATAAACTGAAGGTCTAGTTAGTACCTTCAGCAAAGCAAAGGTCTTACATCTGTTTTTAACAGGCAGGCATCTGCAGTAGAAAAGCATGTGGAAAAGAAAAACTGTGCTACCCAGTTACCATCTGTTCTGGTACACGCTTAGTTCTAGAGGTTGGCATCTTCGACTGTTACTAAGAAGCATTAAATTGTGTTTTGAAAGCTAATCTTGAGAAGGCATATAGCCACCTTTCCATGATCTGTAGGTGTGTTGAGTGGAGGGCTGGCTGATTTTGATGCTCCTTCAGAATAGCCCCTCCTTGCTAGTTTGTCATAAACCCAGCAATTTTCTGTACTTGAAAGTTACTGTCTGGATAAAGAAGTCTTATAAATGTCTCATATGTGACATGGGCTTGGTTCTGCTGTCTGACTAGAGGATTTGTTTTAAAGGGATTCTTTTATTTGCCTTTCCATTTAGGATCTGTGCAATGATTCAGTACTGAAAGATTTCTGTGATGGGCTGTGGGCTCAGGTGGAAGTTCTTGAATGGTGCATACAGCAAAACAGGTAAAATAGTCAGTAGGACTTTTTCTAAACAGTCTTGCCAAATTGGCCAATTAGTCAATTTGTGTATGTAAATTGAAATTGTGTTCTTTTCTGTGAATCTTGGCTAATCATCTCCTAGGGACTTTATATCACAAGCTCTTGAATTTGCTTCATGGGCATTAGTTGTCACAGAATCGTTAAGGTTGGACACGACTTCCAAGATCATCTAGTCCAACTGTCCCCCTACAACCTATATTACTAACTAAACCATGTCCCTAAGTACCTCATCCAACCTTTCCTTGAACACCTCAACGGACGGTGACTCCACCACCTCCCTGGGCAATCCATTCCATGCCTAACCACTCTTTCTGAGAAGAAATTTCTCCTAATTTCTAACCTGAACTTCCCTGGGGGCAACTTGCAACCATTCCCTCTTGTCCTATTGCTACTTATCTGTGAGAAGAGGCTGACCCCCAGCTCACCACAACCTCCTTTCAGGTAGCAATGGAGAGTTACACTACTTGTAGTTATGCTATTTGTTTTTCTTTTTGACTGCAGTAATTCAGTTGAATCAGTATTAGTGGGAGATACTTCTCTAAACATGACTGAGACACTTAAATCTGTTTGTGCCACTTCTTTGTTCTCTCTTGCAGTATTACTGTCCCAAAGAAGGTTCTTTTGCAACACTTGCACAGCCTAGATTGCCACACTGCAGTGTACTCTCTTCATCATCTGACTAATCTTCTGGCACTGAATGAAGATGATGTTATTGAGCTCCTTCAAAAAGTTCCTGCTGGAGACCAACAGATGCAGGGTAAATGTGTAGGGTCATGAGAACACAGAAAAACCTCAGTCCATCAAGTATGTGCTACTCAGTATTTCTGCCAATCTAGTCTTTTGACCTACTTCAGTAAATAAGTAAGGTATTGCTTATGGGCTGTTTGGTGGAAGAAAACTAGAAAGCGTGGACATTATTTTAGAATCCCTTTTCAGAAGTACATTTTCTCCCAGGAAGAATGGTGTGAGGTCTCTGATTTCAAAAGGGCAGATCTCTGAAAGAGCTTTTTCAAAATGGCTCATAATACGTGCCACTCATTGTAACTTACATACTCCATAACACCCTTAGCTTTAAAAATGTGTTTCACATGGCAGCCAACTGTGTGTTTAAATTTAAAATCAAAGAGCAAAGCTAGATGAAATTGACAATACCTCATATTCTGACATCTTCATTTTTGAAAGATACAAAATGTCTGCTGCTTTTTTTTTTCCCTTTTAATAGTGCATCTTACTAGATGTACTCCAATATTAAAATCAGTATTTACATCCCTCTTGCCTCACTTCACAGAATCATAGAGGTTGGAAGGGACCTCGAGAGATCATTGAGTCCAACCCCCCTGCCAAAGCAGGTTCCTTAGGACACATCACATAGACAGGTGTCCAGATGGGTCTTGAATACCTCCAGAGATGGAGACTCCACATGCCTGAGATTACTAAACACATTAGGTCACTAGAAGTGACCCTCCTTAGGCCACAATCAAAAGAATGTACATGTCCATGTTCAGCTGCTGCTGTTTAATGCTGTTTTCTGATAGAGCCCTTAATAATGGTACAGAAGCTCAGTCCTTCTGGGTGTGCTAGAACCTAAAAATCAGCAATTTTTTGTGCCTTATTCCTTCTATGGATGGGAATTGGTATATGTATAAATCCAACCCGAGATGTGTGAAGAGCTCTCAGTAATGTGTCTTGCACAGATTTTCCGGGAGCCTAATGGGAAGCAGTTTTCTCTCCTTGCTGTAATGTATTGTTAAGATTGGTTTCCAGTCCTATTTTTACAGATTTTTGTTGTAAAAATTATGATAGTTGTCTTGAATAGCCTTAACATATGTAATGATTGAGACTGTATGTAGATCTGTTTTCAGTGTTTTGCGTTCTGAAATTAATTGTTTTGTTGTTGCTGATGTGTTTTAACTGACTCTTACACTTCAATTCTTTTCTGCTTAAATTCTGTCAAAACCTTTCAATAGTGGGAAGAGGCAGTCCCATCATATCTCCTGGGAGCTGTGTGACTGTAACAAAAGAACTGTAGCTGTTGTTTCTCTTCCTTTTATAGATCACCTTAATTTCCGGAACTAGTTAACAGATGACAAGTCCTCCTCTTTTTCAGCCCAGTGATTATTGTAAAAATTCAGATAATCCTATAAACACAGTTTAATAGAATCTCCCTATTTTGGAACTTAAAAGTAGGAGTCATTCACAAGGTTTTGAGTTGTCTGACTTGGTGGTGTCAGCAGGCTTTTTTCCTCTCCTCACCCCATATACTACTTCTTCTTTCCCTTCTTTCTGACATATCTGTCAGCTGCAATAGTGAAACTGAAGTGGTGGTACTGGCTGACAGTTGTGTTCAGGCACCTGTCAGACCAGACCAGCTTTGATTAATTACACTACTAAAAGAAGTAGTGGGCAGAAATTTCCTCATGAATTACAGAATTCAGTAATAAGGTGTTAATATTTCTGGTGTAGGAAGAACAAGTGCTTATAGTTAAAGGGTAGTTCTTTAGTATTGGTTACAAGGAGAAGGGTTGGTTTAGATGTGGATACTGATGCGGGCTTGCTGTATCCAAGCCTTTCCACATGGGAGGCAAAGGTGTATTAAACTGGCATTTGATGACCATTCTTATAGTACCTACAGCTAGCGATTTCTCTTTCTCAGAGGACTGTATTTATCAGATCTTTGGCTTGACCTGCCTGAAGTCCTCTTAAGGTGGTGGTGTTGAGAGCTTTTTGGGTGCTACGTGTCAATGTAGAGCTTCTGATGAACTATAGCATTTCTGTGGCTGTGTGGGTTCTGCAAAGGATTCATACTTGGATGCTTTCTGGTTATGGCTGCTGTCTACATTGTAGTTTCCACCCTTCTTCTTGTTTAGAATTGAAGTAAAAAGGAATAATTGGTTTCAAACTGTTTGTGCTCTTGGGGCTTTTGTCTTGCCTCTCTGTAGTTCTCAGAAGAGTTCAGGCCGGTGCTTTTCTTTGAAACTGTGCTCAAGCCTTGTGGAGGACAGTACTGAAACACTGAGGTATAAGGTATTCAGTCCCAGAATTTGGATGGGAACATTATCAGTACATCACACCAGTGCTTTGTTTTAAAAAGCAAAAGCAAAACACTTTTCTAATGCTTCCCCTGTGTGACAATAGGCAGAGGGACATCTACCCCTTGTATAAGAATATAGGATAATGGATTCAAGCACTAATTAACACTGGGATTTGGGGGTCTTGTTATTTGGTTTGGGGGGGAAGTTGGGTTTTGTTTTTAACTTTTGTACAGTAGTTGGATAATTCCTCTAAACCCAGCATAACAACTTACATGACTATTGTGTTCTTCGGTGAAAGGAGTGATGATAATGCAACTCTTACATAATTTGCAACTCTGATGTTCTGTGGTACTAAGAAGGGATCATGTCTCTGGCATGTGACACCTTCTTTCCTCATAAAAAAAAAAAAAGCAAAAGTGGCTGTAGTACTTCTCTAAGTTGTGAAGGAAGCTGTGTGACTGTGCTTGAATCAGTTGCGGGTTGTGTATGATCTATATGGCCAGCCACTGCACATAGAAGAAACTGTGATATGTACTAGTACAGATCTGTAGAGTGGTGGTACTCTAGCCTCACAGTGGTCAGAGCCAGTCTGTAGTATCTCCCCACTTGTCTACTGTGTGATAGAACACAAAATTAGAAGATGCTGGAACAAGACAGGGTCTGTCCCTGTCATGAGCAGGTTTTGATCATTCTGTGCTGTAGCCAGTTCCTATAAACCAAATTCAGAGGAAATTTCCTTTTCAGAAGTGGATCCAGACCTGACTTTTCTGGGCCTGTCTGTTGTGTGTTTTGGATTTTTTTTTTTTTCCGAAATGTTGTGAAGGAGCAGTGAGAGCAAATCTGGGATGGAGGGAACACTCTGGAAGAAAGACCAGATAAATATTGCTGTGTGGGAGCTGCAGGAGAAAATTTAACTTGTTTTCTTGTCTACCTTCTACCCTCACAGCAGCAACACTCCCTAACACCCTGAATCAGCAGCGCAATCTGGCACTCTTTCGAGCATTCTGTGCCATGAAGTATGCCGTCTATGCTCTCTGTGTGAATTCACATAAATATTCCAAGTGCAAAGATTGTGTACACAGCCTTCTTGGTGATATCCCTGAAGATGCAACTTCTGGAGAAACAGCAGGTGATTTGCCTCCTTTCTCAGGTTCAGTAGCTTGCGCTTCTCCATTCACAGAACCACTCACTGGGCTCTGAATTATTGCTTGGTGTTGGGATTATATTGCACCCCACGTACATAGGATGTTTTTATTCAGTAGGCTATGAATGCTTTGCAAACAAGTATAATGGCATTTCTTTGAGGTATTGCTACCTTCAGTAATGGATATGAATAAACTACCTGCCTTGCTCTAAAGCATTTCAAGTAATTGCATTAAAAATATTGTGCAAAAAGGTGATATTAGATATAGAATGGTAGTGGCAGGGATGCTTTTATAAGAGCTTGTGAATTTCCAGAGCTAAAACTGATATAATGGGTGCAATCTCAGTTTACACATCATTGCACAAGGTGATAATTGACATTACTGAGAGAGAGGAGGCAAGCTACATTTTTAAATGTAAAATACCAGACATATTTTTACTTGATTTATGGAAGAATGAGTCACTGGGACAGTTTCCTTTTCTAAGGTTTTCTTAAAGGGCAAAGGTTGGAGGAAGGAACTCCTGGACAATGTAAACATTCTTTGTTTTCGATTATACAGATTGCTCTTCAATATTTCCTCAGTACCTTGTGAAGTGTCAGCAGTTTTTAAGGTGTGTTCCTGCTCCTCTGCGCCTGGAAGTTTTGGAGAACATCTTCTCCTTGCTTTTAGTTTCCTACAGTGACCTCTATACTGAGACTCTTCTACCTGAGGACTATGCAGAGGATGATGATCTTGACAAGAAGAGTACTGCTGTGGGTGTAGAAGGCAGTGCTAGTCGGCGGTCTTCCACCTCGGAGAGTCCACAGCACCTAATCAAGGATGAAAAGAAATTGGAGAGTCATCTGCTAGCTACTCAGACAGTTCGAGTTCACACACACACCCAAGACCATCATGACTCGATGTTGGGTGGCAAAAGCTGTGAAACCTCTAGGCTGAGCTACCTGGATCTGAAACACTTCACCAGTGGCGTTACAGGATTTTTAGTGGATGATGTGGCCATGGATGCCTTCCTCACATTGCTTCTCAGCCATCTGGAAGAAATTCAAAGTTCTCTCCCATGGGACTCCAGTAATGTGCTTCGTGAAGAGCTGGAGCTTGTTGAGTGCTTAAATCTTTCCACAAGCAGAGATGTCTTTGGAAGTCGCGTGTTACTGTTTTCCAAATACCTTTCTGAAGCTCAGTGGCGATACAAGGTGGTGATGAGTAACAGAAATGCAGGTAGACTTTGTATTTGGAGCTTTCTACTCTATCAATGCTGTTCTGTTACATCTGTCCAGACAGTGGTCTCAGGACTAATAGTAATCTTATTGAGGGGATCATCTTTTGGCAGGTTTTAGGTCAGTGACCTATTTGGAGATCACCTGGTTCTTGCACCACTCTCCAGTAGCAGTCAGATTTATAATCTAGTCAGAAAGTGTGGGTTTTCTCTTTCCCCTCCCCTTTGTGGACGCACTGCTTCAGTTTGTCTGTCTTTCTCCTGCCCCTTTGTCACAAGTTACATTGACAGAGCAGTGATATGAAGGGACATGGTGGTGTGTGATCCAGCAATAGACTTATTCGTGAACAGTGTTGATTTAGCTTAGTCTGGAAGCATGTTAAGAACACGTGTTGGAGGACAGTGTATTATTCTGGGATGCAGACCATTCCTCAGGAGTAGCTAGAGACGCACACTTGGGATCCTATTTTCTGTCTTTCTCCATATCCTTTTGAGTCCTAATTTCTGACAGATGATGACAACTGTTTGGGTAACATCTTTCAGAGAAAGGTGGCTGTTTTTTTCTTGACATTGCATGTCTCTTGGCTTTTCTCAAGGACTGTCACCACCATAACTTGCTCACTTCCAGAATTGTTGACTGAGTCAGAGTTCCTACTACCCTGCATTATTGAAGAACACACTTGTTGTTTCAGCAAAACCTTAATGACAAATCAAACTCTCCCTTCTACTGTTTTAATTCTTAATCTTTTTGCTTCGTTTCTAGCTACTTATTGAACTATACAATTTTTTCTGTATAGTTAAAATCATAGAATCAGTTAAGTTGGAAAAGACCTTTAGTACTCCTTAGGGGTATGTGGAAGGTATAGTACATTCAAAGAAATGTTGAACGTGGATGTCACAAACACTGTTAGTTGAATTGCATCAAAATTAGTCAAGGAGCTGGCTTAAACTTTATGGCAGAAGAGCTCTTAGCTGAGATCACCTATGTTCCTTCAAAGGTTTGTCATAGCTCTTCCTATGTAGATGTGCTGATAGATTCAAGGTAGACAAATAACTGTTGATGGTCTGTCCAGCTGTTTGGTAATGCTTTTGCTTAATTCACAGAACGTCAGCTGGTGGTTTCCAGGAGATACCGCTCTTTAACCAGGTGCTCCAGCTTTAAAAAGCGAAGAAGATCTCAAAGGTACAAGACAGGTGGGTTGAAAAAGTGACTTGGAAAAGTTTTCTCTGAACTGTAATAATTTTGCTGAGCTCAAAGTTGAATGCATTTAAATTTAATGGCCTAGAGAACTACATTTGTTTCCTTTAGCTTTCTAACTGGTTTGAAGTGTCTTAGTCCAGTTCCGCTTGGATTGAGGTTGTTTTCCTAAAGCTTACCTGCAGAACTAAAAACTAATGAATTTTAAATTCAGGTTAGAAAATACCTTCTTTCCTGCATAGTCTTGTTAGGTGTGGGGAGAACTTTGCAGCTACAGTACCAGTTCTTTGCTTTTTCCACTATATCTAGTGACTGCTTTGTATATTTTAATCCGGATTACAAAGGAGTCACATCTAGGATGTGAATTTACAGGAATTTGTTATTTAAATTGTCAGCCTTTAGAAGAAAGTTTGATTACTAACCCTTTTTTTGTTTAACCTTTAAAAGGTATGTCTGGTTTTGGAGTGGGATGTTTCAAAATAAGCAGCTCTGATCTGTCTAACGTGTCGCTGAGTCACCTCAACATAGTCTTTTGCCTAGCATTTTGTTCAAATCAGCAGTTTTTGCATTTATGATAGAGAGCAGTGATGACTCATTTGTGAGATACTCTTGAAGGTCTCTTGCAATTGCTTGGTCTGTTCCTTACAGTAAGTTTTTAATTGCCTTGTCTAGAAAAAGTGTATTTAATGTGCTTTGTTTTGATTTGCTTCCATTTTAGATGGGAAAGATGGAACTTCCAGTCTATCATTAGAAAGTACGAGTAGCGAGCTAAGCACCAGTACCTCAGGTATTAAGCTACAAAAGTAGTATTTCTTTGTCTTATCAATGTGCAGGATGAAGTATTTTCTTGACTAGTTAATGTGAATTTCTGCTCTATTAGGACAGAATTAGAATTTTTCACTTCTCAGACTTCTTCCTTAATCCATACTGAACCCATGCTCTAGCATTGCATCCACCTTATGTAGCTGCTAAGCAGTGCTACGTTTGGGTGAGATCCAAACTAAATGTTCTGAACAAACAGGGAAATCTTGCCAGAGTTTTTGACAATGTGTTTATGTTGACCTGTTTACCTTAAAACTTCAGTACAACTCTCCTCCTATATTTTTGTGTTCAATTTGTGAAGTACTGTTACCTGGTGAAGTGGTTTTTCCATAATAGTATACAGACTAAGTCTCTTGCCTTGCAGAGGGAAGTACCAGTAATGTGTCTGGCTCAAGTGATTTGGAAACCAGGGTGAGGCCGCATCAGCAAAACTCCCTCATTCCTATGATGCTTTCCCCACCAGAATCACTGTTAGTTTCTTGTGTTCTGAGAGGAAACTTTGTAGAAGCCCATCAGGTAAGTCAGTTGCAAGTATCTTGTACCATTATAAATGTACTTTGGTGTTGACTTTTTATGGTTGTGGTGGTGTTGATGAAATTCCTGCTGCTCTGTATTAGCAAGCATAGAGCTGAAGCATCTGCATTCCAAGGGAAAGCATCACTTCAGAAGTAGAAATGAAAGGAACACAGGTATTCCACACCAACATGCCAAAGATGCTGCAGGTTCTGTCCTTGTTATATAAAAATGCTTTCTCTAAACCTGTGTTCTCAAAGTGTGAAAATGTTTGATGAGAGGATGAGAGATGGCCAAGGTTTGTGTTCTTCATTCAGCTAGAACACTAAGAGCTTGTGAATCCTCACAAGGAAGCAGCATTTGAACTGCTTACTTCAGTCAGTGAATCTAAACTATGACACTTTACCACTTGTGAGCTCAGCAGGAATATGCAAACATGGTCCTTACCCAAAGTGGAGCCAAAGTGGTGATTATGTTTATTTGAAAAAGCGGTGTGTTTTGAGGTTTGATTCAGGGTACTGAAAGTATGAAGGAAGACTTGAAACTGGACAGTCTATACATTTGTAGTTCTTTGCCCCCTCTCAGCTGTGCATACCTTTCTCTATGTTGCTTTTGGGCTAATGCTCTGAAAAAACATCATGAGGTACATCACAGAATCACAAAAATGGCAGGGCTTGGAAGGGACCTCTCGAGATACCTAGTCCAACCCCCTGCCAGAGCAGGATCAGCTAGAACAGCCAGCACAGGACAGAGCCTAGATGAGTTTTGAATGCCTCCAGAATTGGAGACTCCATGACCTCTCTGGGCAGTCTGTCCCAGTGCTCTGTTACCCTCTCAGTAAAGAAGTTCATCCTCATGTTTAAGTGGTACTCCCTGTGTTCAAGTTTGTACCCATTGCCATTAGTGGTTGATCCTCTGCAGTGACCTGGCTGAATGTCAGACAGAGATATCAGAGCAGTTAATATCACTTAAGCCTTGCAGTAGCAACAGGTTACTGCTCAGCTCATTAGTTCTGCTGGATGTCAGGCTTCATCTTTTCCCTACGTACAGGCCAAAAGCAGCGCCTTGGTTTGCTTTTCTACTTTGAACTTCAGCGTCGCTGATGATGAAGAATTCAAACTTTGTTTCTGTTCTGTTGCTGGTTTGATAATAGGAACTCACACAGTTGGTACTTACCTATTATGTGTTTAAATTTCTAGAAGGTATTATCTGCTGAATAAGAATTTGTTGGAAAACACTTACTTTGGAGGCACAACTTGATATGCTTCCTTAGTTACGTAGTGCATTGAAATCATTAAGAGAGATTCTGAAAGGTGTGGTTTAGGAAAACTATTTCAGCTGTAGCCTTGCAGCAAATAATAGCAGAGCTTTATTTAAAAAGTTGAGGAATATCTTGAAAGCCCTGCTCTTCAGGAACTTAAAACTCTAGAAAACCCACCATTTCAGCCTGCTGTGTCTGTGGGGACATTTTTCAGTTAACAGTATCTATTCTATTTTACTCCATCATCTCTTCTAACCCGCCTCCCCCCTCAAGCTCTTTGACTTGTGAAAACTTCTTTTGACTGCATCTATCGTTATTTTTGAAAGGTGGCTTTGATGTTTAACCTGGATACATCACCGTGCTATGGGGAATTGGTTTTCATGGAGCGCTACCAAGAGGCGGTACGAGAAATGGCAAAAGTGGAGCACAGTATTGAGAATCAGGCATCAGATGGCGCTGGAGCCATCAGGAAGTCTGGCAGCGGCCGCTCCACGCTTCAGGCTATTGGGAGTGCAGCAGCAGCCGGTAAGGGATGGATTTTTTGAGTTTTTCTCATAAAAGGTGTGGGACAAATGGGAAACAGGAGAAAGCAATTTGAATGCTGTCATAGAGTGCAGGAATTGGTCAGAAGAGTAAGTGGTGTTTCTTTGACTTAAAAGAAGATGAAAAATGCTGGAATTTACTGTTAATACCCAATTAGTTTTTCCATTCTGCAGTAATTGTTCCATGAAGCAGGCCACCTATTGAATTATTTTCCTTAAGGATTACAGAATAATTATCCATGACTGGATTGGAGATAAATACGCTGCTTGATTAGTGATTGTGTGTTTTGCTCATGTATGTAGGCATGGTGTTTTATTCCATCTCGGATGTTACTGATAAACTGCTTGCAACTTCTGGAAGTCTTGCCCCTACACTCCAAGATAACTTCTGGATCAGCAACATCCAGCTGGAGCATACTGATCCTCTGCGGGAAGTTCTTGAAGACCTCAGTCCTTCAGCCATGGCAGCATTTGATCTAGCTTGTACTCAGTGCCATCTTTGGAAGACATGCAAACAGCTGTTGGAAACAGCAGAAAGAAGACTCTGCAGCAGCCTTGACACTCGGCGTAGGCTTTTGATTTTTGTGTTTGTCAGCACGGGTCTGGGAGCAGAATATGTCTGTCTGTTAGCACACACAATGCAGCACATGGAGTCTTAATGAAATCTCATTTTATACTTTTATGTTACTTTCTCCTTTTTCCACTCCTAACTTTTATTTTGTCCCCCTTTGTGCAATGACTTTTCTAGGCCATCGACCTGACTTCGTTTCACTGAGCACTGAAGTGGTAAAGGGCTTCCCAGCAGTTCTCCAGCAAATAAGTAAAATTCTCAACTATTCCTGCACATCACCAGGGCAGTCCAAGCCAGGTAGTATGGTTTGCTGCTAAGACTTTCTATTGCAATGTCCTACATAAAATTCTTGTCTTCTGTTGCAATGGAAATTTGAACTTGCCATCTTTTAGCTTAGTATTTAAAAGAAAAAAAAAAAAAGCAGGGGACACCCAAACTCAGTTCTGAGTAAAATGAAATGCTTTTACTTTGGCAAACTAGATGTATTATAATCTAATTTTGGTTCAGTGGGCCCTTTTCTGTGCAAAAATATTTGTCTGTTACAGTTGCTGTTTCTCTCTCCCTTTTTGTAGAAGTCTCAGATGAGAAAATAGGGAGTCATTTTAGATGCAGTATTGTAGACCACCTGCAAGCTTGCTACCCTACCTTGACTGAAGAAAGTATTACTAATGAAATGGTTTTATCACAAAATCTGGATCAAATCATAAAAGCACTGACACATGTTGAACGTTCTGTGGGTAAGTTGTTTTTGTGATCATGAACACTGACAAATGGATCTAAATTTTTGTTTTGGCCAGGTCAGATAACTGTAAATCTAGTAGTAATGCTCTTTGGTATATGCATAAATGTATGTATTTTAAATCATAAATGCGAAGTAGTTCTTGTATGCTGAACATTTGTTTTCAGAGCTAAAAACTTGCCAGAGAAGAAAGGAAAATGTCAATGAGTATGACTGAGGTTATTTATCCTATTTTTCTTCAGTCCAAACAGGGAATTCTTTAAGTATATTTTGATCTGACAGCTTACAGATAAATAGATATATCCTGACTCTTGCTGGGTTTTTTTTTAACAAAAAGGAGATAAACTTGTAAAATTGTTTTGATATAATACCTTCAATTTTCTATAGGGCTGTCATAAAACATCTCATCCTTTTCTGAAGTCTTCACAGTTGGCTTTTCTCAGAACTTTCTTCGTTATATAGGGCTGGAGTGGATTTTTATGTGTTTGGGGCTTTTTTCTTCATTCACCATATTTATAAATAAAATGTAAGAGTTTGTGAAATACTTAAAGAGATTTCTATGGTTATTGAGCAAAAATTTAGGAAAGCTCTAAGCACAAAGACTGGTCAACACCTGTTTTAGAAGAAGTTTATGTGTTAATGACACACAACTAGAGATATTTTAGGCCTGCCTTAATGTACTTGTAATTTGTCAGAGCCATGGTTACCAGTTTAGGTGAACCACTGATATATTTAGTTGTGAAAATTTCTCTTGCTTTCAGTAAAATTATAATGCCCATAGTGAGGTTTGTAATTACAGAGAGAAAAGTAGGTGGAAGCATCTATCTCTTCTTTTAATTTTTTTCTTTTTTCTTTTCCACTCCCCCCTCTTTCTTTTTGGTATTTAATACTTACTTGAATCTTGGATGTATCTGTGTTCTCTTAAACCAGACTCTAAAGGGAGCCTGCTTGGCACCTTGGGGGACCAGGCCTCTCTCAAACCTGCAGAGCTGGAGAAGCACCTAGTTTGGAATCAAACACAGCTCCTGCTGAGAACACTTGACCAACGTGTCCAAGCCACGCCAGAGAGCAACATGCAGTCAAACTATGTGAAGGGCTTTTTTGACTATGTCAGTACGCTGGCTGCTGTTGTGTTACGGAGTCTGAATGCAGAGCTGGGTAAGGGGCTTGTGCTGCAAAGTCTGAGCCTAGCTGTGAAGACACCCTGCTATGGAGTCTGGCTTGCTTCTGGAAAGTAATTGTGCAAAAATGGTTCCATGCAAATGTGCCTACTACCTGTGCACAGTCACATGTGTGGATTTCAACTGATTATTGCATTACTTTTGGAATGTAATTTCTTAACCTCTAGGCCACCCGCAACTAAGATAATAGCTAATGGCAGTAGGGGAATGAGAGCAGTGATGTTAACTACTGATCCAGATTCTGCACTTCATTTAGACATAGTGAACACCCCCTGACTTCCAAAAATTCTGATCGCTGCAATGTAAGGCAAGATTGATTTTTGCATCCAGTGTATCAGCATGCTGTATACTTTTCAGCTCCCTTAGAGGGAGCAAGTGCCCTGCTGCTCCACAGGCCTAAGGTGGTAGTCTCTAGAAGGCTATGCAGAAGTAACCAGGCAGAATTTTTTCATAGAATCAGCAGATAATGGTGATCCATGAAAAGAAATTCACCATCAGCACATAAAGCTGTCAGAACAGAACAATTCATTGTGCTAGAAGAAAAAAGCACTTGTCTGTTAAAGTTGCTACTAATTGAGCTGCACTAATGCAAAATATCATTACTGATTTCAGAGAATAAGATATTTCAGAGGATAAGAAGAAAGGGCAGAGATCTGTTTTCAGACATGCTGGTTCAGCTCAGGTCGCTACCATGCCAACTGTAACTTCTGTATGGACATGATTCATTCCTCACTGACTAAGTGCTGAAGTAAAAAAAAAAAAGGCACAATATTTAAGGGCTGAGTAAGTTTTAGGGAAATTTGATTGTACTGGAAGATGAAAAGGTGAACTTAGGAGAATCTGTTTGGAGTTAACGTGACGTAACTCAGCAGTGCATACAAAGGCTTTTCCGCAATACTGGCCAGAGGTTCATTGCTTTTCTAAAAGTAGCTCTAAGTTTTCTGAAAGTTCTCTGAGTTCCCTCTGCCTTTGCTCACCCTGACTTGAATAGAGCATGGACTCAGTAATCTACATCCAGAGACTCCCCAGAAACCAATACTGCACACTTTCTGTGTCTTGCCACAAATACATGTTTTTGGTGAAATTTTGAAGTAGACTTACTAAACTGTTTGAACCTAGGTCTCACTCACAGGCCGAAGACTCTCCAGTCTGTATGTTTAGGTCCAGTTAAATGTGAGCCAGCAAGTTTGAGAGGCATATCATAACCACAAATGCCTTGCAATTTACTCTGGGTTTTTACCACACTGATGCGAATGTGGACCTGTGAATGTAGCCAAAGAGGTTTCAGGTTCTGGCTCTTAAATTTCCTGTTCCTGAAATAAGACTTGGTTGGTGTATTCAGTGGATTTGTATTATAAAAAATGTTCTGATTTTTATGTTTGTTTTTTTTTAAGATGTATCTACAAAAGTCAAAGTGGGGAACCCTTTCATACTGTTACAGCAGAGTCCATCTCAGCTGCTCTCCCAACTTGTGTTTGAGAGACAGGTTCATCCAGACAGGTTGGTGCTTTTCAGATTATATGCTTCTCTAGGTTATTTTGGTGTCGGTGACTTTGGGACCATGATGAAATTACTCTCTGGCTACTTAACAGTGGTAGTACAGCCTCCTGTGTCCCACCAGCCTATTAGTGCTGCAGGGATTGGTGTGTCAGGAGGAGCTTAGTCAGCAACTCCTCTACCAACCCGAAGATATTTGATAGGGAAACATGTGAATCCATGTTTTTAACAGTTGCTGTCTGTTGTAGAGAGAGAGTGCATTTATGTGGATATATTTTTATTTTTTGTTTAACTGAATATGTGACAGTCCAGAGCAGTGGACTTGCAGCTTAGCATGGCTCTTGCCCTGGTTGGTAAACTGGATGATATGAGGTCTTTCCCACACAGATTACTAAATTTGGCTGGCATCAAAAGTTTCCGTTTGCCAAAATAGCTCTTAAAAAGATGAGCACTAATGGTGAACTGCTTTAATGTCACACTTAGGTAAAGTCAGTGTTTGAGGAGTCAGTTCCTTTTCTTTAAAGGAAAGGCTGCATAAGCTCTGAGTTAATGATGACATGGTCTATACATCTTTTTCTCATACTGAGTAAACATAAGATATGCACTCTTCCTATATGTACCTGTAACAAATATTAGGGGACTGGTCTTTACAAAACATTTGTAAGATTTATGAAAATATGTAACTTTAAAGTATCTTTTATATGAGCTGGGTAAGTTGGTTCTGTTTTCAATCTTGCAGACTTTCCTCTCTGTTGGCTAAAGAAGAGTTGAACTTGAATGTGCAGCAAGTTATTGTTAACTGTTGCTGTGAACCACTGTCCTTGTGCAGCACAAGGCAAAACAGCCAAGCGAAGTCTCTTGTGACAAACATCAGCAACTTAGCACATCAGTGTGCCTGCCACTACCTGCCAGATGTTGAAATACCTGTTCACAGCTCTGCAGTGACCTCTGAGGATATCTCAACTCAGGCACTATCCTCTGTGAATGACTCAAGCCAGCATACACTCACTGTTTCCTCCCTGGACTTCCTCAAGTCTCAGTCGAAGCTAATGGCCACAGTGGCATGTCTGAGTGCATCCAATATACAGAAAATTCCCAAATCAAGTTTATCTTGGATGGAATTTCGGGGCAAACGGGAGGTGCCCTTAGGTTTGGAACAGATTTCTAGGGAGTGTGAAGCATTGTTGAAGGAGTTCCCAATATTGGAACGATTTCTTCTTACTATGTTTGAGCCACTTCAGAATCAGCAGGAGGAAGGTGGCAGTTTGGCTACTGTCTTCTCTGGAAAGATGTATATATCTCTGGTTCTCCTAGGGCTGCATTCCACCACAGCTGTTACAGTATTAATGGGAGTCTTTGAGCAAGCTCTTGCTGCAAAGGATTGGGACAGAGCTCTGAAAGTCTTGGATCTGTATAGTCAGGATGTGGATGAGCTGGTCAATGTGAAGGATGCTGTGCTGAGCTGTGCAGCTGCTGAAGGTAAGAAGGATTAAGTTGCGGGTTTTTTTCCTTCATCTTGTGTCTTTGGTGGTTTGTGGTGTTTTTTAATGAAGAATACAGCCTGGATCAGGAGGTGGAAACCAAAGGAGTGGTTCTTGGGCAAATCCAAAGGTAGAAACAGATCCCTTCCCTTCATCCAAGATTTGCTTACTCTGATGATGTAGTCTCTGTTTCGCAAATGTGCAAATCCAGTACAAGAGAACTGGAAGGCACCTGTGATGTTATTTTTAAGTGAAGAGCTGATTACTGTTAGTGAAACATCTCTTACACCAGTGTCATTGTCACATGAGTGATGTATCCTGTGAAAGGGGGTGCCTTTTGGAGTGTAAAGATAGTAAGTGTCCCACGTTAACTTTGATTACTTCCCAAGAAGTAATGAATGGGATGAATGTAGTATGGATTTTTCCCTACTGTACCGTTCCTTTTGGTGATGTGATCCAATGAGGATAAGGATTTTTTTATTTTCCAAATTACAGAATCTGAGTTTTAAACGAGCCATTTGATTCCTCCACAGATAAGGCTGGTTGGCAATACTTGTTCCCAGTAAAAAATGCAACGTTGAGAAGTAAGCTGGCCCTGCGCTGTCTGGACAAATGGCCCCTCGATGCCAGTTTGGAAATCCTAGCTTACTGCCTTTCTGATTTGGGCATAACCCATGAACTCAAAGCCAGTCTGCAAAGCAAGAAGAAAGAACTTGAAGTTTATCAAAAGGTACAAAGTAATTCTTCAAGTAAGCATTAAGATGAAATAGGCAGCAGAGAGCAAATATGTTTGCCCTTTGAGAAAGTATTTGCCCTTGGTTCTATTTTTGACCACGATAACTTTTCAGGTCTTTAATCCAAAACAGTTCATGTGTTTTCAGTGCATGTGTTTTTCATGTGTTTCCAGTTAGCACTCTGCTTCCATCTTTCATAACATTCCCACTCTCCTTTTAGCACTCAGGTTTGCAGCCAAAATTATAGAAACATTTGTGTGAGGCTGCTTTTTTTTTTTCCTTCCCCCAAAAATGTTTTTACACTCTGTACAAACACGAGAGCCTCTGGAAGCTTTCCACAGCAGCTCATTGTTTTGTAAGCTTGAGAAGTGCAGATGTACCAGGTAGGCAAAGTATATCAGACTCATGGTCTAATGAGCATGTCTCTCTTGCAGTCGGTTCTTCTAGCTGCAGGTAATCAAGCGAAGTCAGACTAGCTGGCCTGGAGCTCAGCACAGACTGAAAAGCTAAACAGGGTGAAAAAAGGCATCATAAATCCCTACTGAGCTCTGTCTGGTGGTGGTTCTGCTGACTGACAGTTGTCTCTGTTCATGTCAGCGATGTCTGCAGCATACATATACTTTTTCATCTGTAATCATTACCATCCAGTTTTTAAAAAACCCTCCCTTATAAATGTTCTTTGTAAACTCATACCTCTGAGAAAAAGGAACTGCAAGTGCATTGCATCATCCCAGAAAAAGGCCAGAGATCAGTGCAAGTCTCCTTGTTGGCTTTTTTTCTTTGTATGAAGCAATGCTTGATTTGATCAACTTGGTTGTTTTCTTAGACTTAATGATTGTTGTATATAAAGCTTTTACAATTTGTGCTAAACTACTATTAACTTTTTCAGATTTTGAATGTGCAAAATGAACCATTGTGGAGTGATTGGCAGGATCTGAAAAAAGCCTGCACTGATGACCCCCAGGCCATCATGAATATGATTCTGAAAGCAAAGGTTAGCCATCATCATGTGAATTTTGTTGAATTAGAATGTATTAAACTTTGCATAGAGTTGTTGAAATAGCATATTAAAACACTGATCAATAGAGATTACCTGGGAAGAAAGGATTCCTTTACTCAGTTCTGTGCTCCAGAAACAAATACAGATCTGTGTTTAATGTCAAGGTTTATATGTAGCTAATAATCCTTAAATTTAAGTTATATTTATTAATCTGAGATACAAAGTGTTCTTTTCTCTTAGACTTTTGACGACTTTAATAGCATGGCTTTTGACATAATACAGCCCTGATTATTATCTAAATACTAATATTGTAGGTCTGGCTGGCTTTAGAAGTGTCTGTCTCAACAGCTAACTTGCTTATTGTGAGTTGAGAAGATACTCTCAATGCAGACTGTGACTGACAAAATCAACCATTATCATCATCTCCTTGTCAGTGTAATTATTTACTTTCTGCATGTGGGGAAGGAGTCTAAGCTACAGAATTTCTTGAGAAGTTGATCAGAACTTTGGGAGAAACAGCTGTATCAGAGACTGTAGAGTTTGTCCTTTTATTTTTTTATTTTTACTTTTTTGTATTAATTCTTTAGGATTATGAGTTGTGTGAGGAATGGGGGCATTTGTATCCTGTCCCAAGAGAAGACCTGATCAACTTTCACCGTGAGCACCTTCTCCACTTACTAGAGATGGGTGACATGGAAAAAGCATTACAGGTAATACCAGGATTCTTTCAGCATTATATCCACTGGTCAAGTAAGTTGAGAACTATATTCTTTGCCTTCTTCATATGCATTGTCATGGCCTTTTTGGCTTTTCCCTATTTGCTGTGAATATGGTTAGGATTGTGGCTCTCCTCTGTTCCACTTAAGTGAAGAATCCAGTTTGTCAATCTAGTTGTTGGACCTAACAGCATAAACACTACCTACATGGAAATACAAGACCCTTCTATTTGAAAAATCATAATGAAGTATTTCTGTGCTGCTTAAGTAGAAGAAACAGAAGTGAAACTAACAGCAGGAATTGGTCACTGGTGCTTCAGTGCCCAAATTAGAAGTGTGAACTCTTTGGGTTTTAATAACCGTTGCCGATAACAGCATAAAATGAAGTGCAGGATCTTTAAGACTACAGAGCTTTGAAAATATTCTGAGAGCAGAGTGAAGCTGTCTCATGACTACACCTGTCCCTTTCTTCATTTTTTGCTTTAATTTAAAACAAAGTTGATTAATAAATAGAGAAAACAGGCAATGAATAGTCTATAAATGGATTGTGTAAATAATCTTTACATGTAAGACACTTGTGCCAGTTAATATGCTTGCTGGACCATTGTAGGGCAGTAATCAGTCATGGACTGCCTGTTGTAAAGGCTGCTTTCCAGGAATATAGTAGGGATTCACTGGGTCTTGTTTGTATTTGTAGCTTTTACAAAGAATTGAAGACCCTGGGATTTGCCTTGCCATCAGTGAACAGTCCCTGGATCAGCATCCAAACTTGGCAGCCTCTCACTTCTTGGCTGATTACCTCACAGCTCACTTCTACGCCAATCTGACAACAGCACGCCGCAATGAAATCCAAGCACTCTATATAGGATCAAAGGTGAGGAAAGTTTCTGTATTGTGGGATTAACAGCAATATAGAATTATGTATGATATTGTATAATATACACATGATATATAAAGACTGTAGATTTTACCAGAGTGTTCTTGCCATTTCAAGGATCCGAAGGAAGGTTAGAGATGGTTTAAAATGTGTCTTCTCCTTTTTCATCTTTACAGTTCCTCTATTATGAGGTGGTTGCAGCTCCCAATATGAACAGAGTGGCCTTGTATGTGAGCTGTATGGAGTGGAGGAGTGCACAGGCTGGGGTGGAGGGGAAAAGGATAAATTGTGTTTATCAGGGCGGTTGCTATTTTTGCCCTAGTGGAAAAGAAAGTGTCCTCATTGTATTCTTTGTTATCAGAAACATCAGGTGTCCTCCTTGTGTAGTAATATAAACAAACATATTCTCACATGTATGGTCGTCTTTGACACGTACTTGTCATGTGTCTCCCCAGTGCCTTCCAAAAGCAGGCAGTATCACTTCTTTTTTGAATGGCCATTGCTTGTACAAAAGTTATACAGGTTCTGTACTTGGCATGGGAATAGGTGCATTAACCAGTAGATTACCTCAGTCAAATTCATTGTATGTGCACAAAATGCAGAGCTTTTGATAATGTATGTTTTGTTGTAGGGCTACGGATGGCAGCTTGTTCCAGTGTGTGCCACAACAGTATTTTTCTGGGTGTTGTGTTTCCTTATTTGTCATGGTTGAAGATACGGTTTAATTTGGAAAGTGTTCATATTTCTTGTCCATCTTTAGGAGAACTGCTTTTATTTTATCCTCTTGATATCTTCTCAAATAATGGAAGGATGAGGATTTGGATAATATTGTTTTTCTATGATGGCTTTCATAGGAAAATTCCACTCTTCAACTGCCTCTGAAATCAGGCAGTGTTGTATAGAATGGGAAAGTGGGAGCCAAGTAATTTCTGCAGATCCACTTAGTAATTCTGCAGCAGAAGCAGGACTATGTCTGAGAAGTCCCACCACCAATTTTTGTTCTCTGTATATTATTCCATTCTCTGCATAAGCCTCTGTGCTAATTGCTTGTCTTCAATCTCACAGAAACACAGATTTGAATGTGTATAATTTTAACATATGCTTTTTTCCCTTGTGTCTCAGGTGCTGCTGACTCTGCCTGAGCTCTCCCGTGTTAACTACTTCCACCTCTCCTCCAGGCCACTGCTCATGCTGGAACAGCTCCTCATGAATATGAAGGTGGACTGGGTGGCTGTTGCTGTGCACACACTGCACCACCTCTTAGCTGGACAGGAAATTGGTTTTACTGTAGATGACATCGACAGTTTGCTCTCCAAGTATGCAGAAAAAGCTCTCAACTTCCCTTTCGCATTAAAAGAAAAGAGATCAGGTGACTGACTGTGGGAATGCCATTTTTCACTTGGGAAGGAAGGGCCAATTTCCCTCCCAGAATCGTTTCACCTCTTGTGCCTCAACATTTTCAGATGTGTGCCTCCCTCCAGTCTCTCTCTAGCTCAGAACATATTGTTCAAGTCTTTGCTTTCTTATAAATATATGTTCTCAAGGACCAACAGCTTCCAAAGTTTCTTTTGCTGTCCTTTGATGCTTCTTTTTGGGGTCTTTTTTTCATATATGATACTGATCAGGGTTTTTTTTTCACTTGTCACTGATTTATGCAGTTCTGAAACCTGCAGCCAACTGCATCTTCCCCAAAATGGAACGGGGATTTAACCTTCCATAGTCTTTCCTCCTACCAGAGTCCCGTTTCTTTTTTTCATATAAAAGACTTTTAAACTTGTCATTCTGTTTAACGTTCTCAGCACGGTTCTCTATTGTGGTTTGCCAATCCCTTCTCATCCCTGTTGTCTTAGATTTCTCTGTACTTAGAGTTCTCCTTTCAGGGTTTTAGAACTGTAACAGCAGAGGGTGCTGCAGATCAAGGCCAGTACTTCACTGTGCTAAAAGCGTGTACCTAACTGTCTCTTTGTACCTACATGTATGGTACCAACCTGCTTTATGCTGGTTTCCAAATGCTGATTTTTGTTTCATGCTTTAAAGACACAGCTCTTGCAAACATGAAAGCGTCAGACTTACTTACCTTTCTCTGCCAAATGACCTGTATCTTTGCAAGTGTGTTCCCACCACCACAATGTGAAACACTTATTTTCCATGAGCATCTTGTATCAACTAATTGTTTTAATGTCTGATACTTATCCTCAGCTGTATTATTCCCTTGCCTATCAGTAGTCTGTTGCTTTGATAAGAATCTGTTTTCTTTGTTTTAGATTTAATAGTTTTGCATTAATTATTGTGGGCTAGTTTTCATGAAAACACAGTAATCTGTAGTTAGTACATAGCTAGTAATCTGTAGTACATAGCTAGTTCCGTTTTCTGCTGTCATTCTTACCTACTCCTGTGAATGGATTCCTCTACTTTATGTAAAAACATGCGGACATATGGCTAGTATTGTTCTGATTCTTACGTTTTTCTTGCTTCCCTTTGTCCTAGATTCTCTGATACGTGTCCAAGAAAGTCTGAATCAGGTATTGGAGTGTGAAGCACAATCTAAATCAGCATCATCAGAACTATCTCCTGTCAGCTTTACTGGTAAGGTTAAGACCTTAGTGCCATTTTCTTTCAAGCTGTTCTTATTTGTTTTATCCCCTATGTGTGTATGTCCCAGTGTTTAATAGTAACCTGGGTCACGTTTAATACAGGTTAGTAGGTCTCTACAGTTGGATGTTTAGGGCTCAATTAAAAGAAAACTTAAGTGTATGAAAAAGCACAAAACCTTTCCAGACCCTGCAGAAAAAAACAAGCCTGAACAGACTGTGAGAAACAAGACTACATCTGCAGGGGGAAAAAAAAAATCACCACTTTGCCACAGCTGGGTTACTAGTGGATTAATGGTGCTGCAGGTTAATCTTTGTGTGTCTTGATTTCTGTACTCTCTGGGTCTATAGGCAGCGCCTGCCTGGAAGCCCGTCACTGTGGTACTTCTCCTTGTCTTCTGTTCTTTGCTCAGTAACTTTTTTTTTCTTCTGGGAAAAAAAAAACCCTAGAGGTAAAAGTTTTGGTTTTACAGTAGAAAGTTCATCTGTGTTGTAGTTTTTTTCATCATTCTTTTGGTCCTTGGATTTATTTTTTTCTGAGATTCCTCTTGTGACCTGACAAATACAAGCACACCTTGTATTGTCTGAGAGGCTTCCACTCACAGTCCTCAAACAGAAACAAAATAATATTAGCCAAAACAACTGAAGAATACTTGTGGCTTAAAACCAACCACAATTCCTTCTGTACATTCCATTCAGCATCTAATGCAAGAGATGCACATTTTGGAGCGATACACACTGTAAGAGGCTCAGAGTCTGTGCTCTCAGGGAATGACTAGCAAAGGATATCCTCAGACCTCCAAGGCTGGGGTGATCCTCAGCAAGTGATGGGCCTGAACTAGAGTTGCACAGTGATATCCTCATCTACAGTTTAGGGTGTCTGAACTGTTCTCTGATTCTAAGGAGGTGATCCTCCCCCTCTACTCTGCCTTGGTCAGGCCCCACCTGGAGTATTGTGTCCAGTTCTGGGCTCCCTGGTATAAAAAAGACAGGGATCTCCTGGAGAGAGTCCGGAGAAGGGCTACAAAGATGATTAAGGGCCTGGAGCATCTCCCGTATGAGGACAGGCTGAGAGAGCTGGGACTGTTCAGTCTAGAGAAAAGAAGACTAAGGGGGAACCTAATCAATGTTTCTAAATATCTTAGGCAGGGGATGCCAGGGGATTTGGCCAGCCCCTTTTCAGTGGTCTGTGGGGACAGGACAAGGGGCAATGGCTGCAAGTTGGAGCACAGGAAGTTCCGCACCAACATGCGGAAGAGCTTTTTCACAGTGAGGGTGACAGAGCCCTGGGACAGGCTGCCCAGGGGGGTGGTGGAGTCTCCTTCTCTGGAGATATTCAAGACCCGTCTGGACGCCTGTCTGTGCAATATGAGCTGGGGAGCTGCTTTGGCAGGGGAGTTGGACCCGATGATCTCTCCAGGTCCCTTCCAACCCCTACGATTCTGTGATTCTGTGGTTCTGTATCATGAACTGAAGACTCTTCTTGCTCTGCCCCCATGAAGTGACAGCAGCATCTTAGATTGGGCTGTGTAGCTCTTCAGTTTTTCTTGTAATAGTTGGCTTAATATCTGTGTGTTGTTACAAAACTTGGGTTCATTGTCCTCTAATGTCCCTGTCTAAGTATCTATTTGGATGAGTGTGAGTTAGCTTTATTGGAATAGAGGGGGGTTTTTTCTTTAGTTTAGTATTCATGTACACAGAGGGTGGCTTGCAGGTCTGCAGTGACATGTTGAAGTTTTTCATTAGCCTGTAGTGTAACTGCCTTGCATTGTATGCACTAAAGGACTATCCAATACTTTAAACTTGACTCAATGAGTATTTCATTGGCAAGGTCAACGATCCTGAAGGCCAAAGACTTAAACTCCTGCCTCTGTGAAGTGGTTTCACCACAGTAGATTGTAAAGTGGACCAGAACAGGGAGGAATATGCTGTTGCTAACCATACCATACTTCTCATGAGACAGCAAAGAAAAGTCTTGGTCTTCAGGAATGTCACCACAGGGTATCCTAAAGATTGTATTTTATGTTATATCACTTTTTGATATCCATACACTGAGGTATTTTTTTTCTTCTTCCTCCTCTAGGTCTCTGTTTATGATAAAAGAACAGATGCTGACAAGATGTCTTACACTTCTCTAATTGTTATAGTAGAGGTGTATTAATAAGTATGTGCTCTTGCTTGTCAGTATTGAAGAACTAGAAGTTTACAATCTTACCATTTTAGCTTAAAACATATATATGCCTTCGAAACGCTACTCTGCCGTGCCTGGTGGAAAGATAAGGGTAGTTGTCTTGTGAGCCAAAAAGATCTTACAGCCTCAGTAAAGTGTTTTCTGGTATTCAAGACCCCATTAAACAGCTTAAATCTTGTTCTGTTTTCTTCTTGCCCTGACTCTTTTTTTAGGTGTCACCATATCTGCAAGTCCCAGAGACAGAACTTTGCAACAGAATTTGTTTCCTCAAGAGTTTGTGCCTCCTGAGAAGCCTCCCCCAAAGCAGCAGTGGATTCCTGATGACACTGAAACGATATGTATGGTTTGCAAAACTGAACGCTTTACTATGGTAAGGAGCAAAAACAAAGTACAGGCATTCGAGTACACTTGAGCTGTGACCTTGCAATGAACACTTGCTAAAGTAGCTAGTGTCTCTTAAGAACCAGATTACTTGTGCCTACACTGCTGCAGTCAGACTTGCTCAACAAGATTGCCAGTGCTTTGATATTTAACTGTTAGTTTCTACGTAATGTACTCGAGGAGACTGGCAGCAGTTAGCCCTGTGCAGAGCTCTGTGTAGTGGTAGGGCCTACAGAGGAAATGTGGTCATCAAAGACAATTGTAATATCTCACAAATGTGTAATAGCAGTATTAATATTTCAAAAGGCTATTTCAAAAGGCTGTACAGTCAACTGTGCTGGCAGGAAATAACACGAGCATCATATAATTCAGATGATGAATATTGAAAATGTAATATTTGCTGTTGGTTACACTTTTCTCTAAAACATTGCTTCATAGAGTACTTGAGCAACTGCTCAGGTTGCTCTAAGGGAGAAAATTAATTTTGAGATACGCAGGTGTGCTCCAGTCTGTCTGCTTCTATTGCTTAGAAACAGAACTGTTTTCTCAAAGTATCTGTTGCTTTTGCTTTGGAAATTACTATGGTGGTGTCAAAAAGACAGTCCACAGCTGTAGACAGTCTTCTGGCTTTTCCAAGAGATGATCTAAATAGTGCTGTGAGCAAAACTGGGGCAATTTAAACAGTGGAAGGCCCAAACGTTTTAAATACTCTGGATTTTGTGGTGGATTTTTTGTGGGTTTTTTTTTATTTGCCACGGCCTCTCCAGAAAGGAGTTGTAACAGTAAGGCTCAATCTCAGTTTTGTAAAGCTTTATCATGCATGTTATTTCCTGTCACCGATGGCGGCAGGTGTAGGAGGGGACTGAAGTAAAATCTTTCTGATGCTTATCCGTGACCCCTTTTGCTCAGTTTAACAGGCGCCATCACTGCCGGCGCTGTGGCAGGCTGGTGTGCAGCTCCTGCTCCACCAAGAAAATGGCGGTGGAAGCGTGCAGAGAGAATCTCTCTCGTGTATGCGATCAGTGCTACAGCTACTACAACAGACATCACCAGCCTGGCTCGGTACCTGACACAAGCATGTAAGCCCTTCCATTCTACTTCTCATCTAAATTTCACGTACACAGTAGAGTACTTGAATGGAATGAGAAAGAAATAAGCATTTGGGGTTTATCTGGATAATATAAAACCAGCAGCTTTTTGGTCTCCAGCTGTTGCTGTTGGGGTTTTCAGGTTTGGGTGTGGGGATGTTTCTTGTGCCTCAGTTTACTTTTCATGGTAGAAGGAACACTGGAGAGCCAAGCAACAAAATCTTTAATTCTTAAAGTATGAATTATCTTTAAACCTGAGAATTGAATGCTTGGCAAAACATACAACATAAATTACTGCAGTGTGACAAAGTTTCTTTCAGTTTACTCAGTTCCTGGATTAACATCACATGTTCACTAGCTCTGCTGAACGTAGCAGTGCTTTTATGTTATTCCATAATCCCTTGATTACGACTCCATGAACCCTTGGGGATTCAAAAGCAAGTTCATGATTAGATAGGCTTTGAAGCTGCTCTTAATAAAAGGCACAGCTGTGATGACGACTTTTTGTGATGTAGTTGCTTCAGACTGAGAATTGGACCAAAATTCTTTGTGTTTATGTTAGACGAGGTGGTGGGAAGTGTATCTGAAGAGAGCCTGTTCTACTCTCCCTGACCCTGTCACGCTTGCCAATAGCAGTATTGGCTGTGGCAGTATCAGCAGGCCTGACAGAGTCACAAAGTATCAAACTCTTTTCATCAGCGTTTTCAGCTGCCTTTCCTCTTCCTTGCAAGCCTGCAGAGAGCAGGATCTGCTATGGCAGTATCAGCTGGCTTGCTAGGAAAAGAGGTATACTGTGCAGCTCTGAAAAGGAACCTATGAACAAACAAGCAGTCAGCTCTAGCTGAACCAGTTTGCTTCAGAATGGTTACTTGCACTGTCAGATTAGGTCAGCAGAGCCTAGCAGTGAGCTTGAATGCTACCTGACATGTTTTAATTGCTTAAGTGTTTGCATTTTTTAATACTTGCCCTTATTTTATATCAAAACCAGCTAAATCTTAAGGACAGAGATCTAGTTGCCAAAAATGTCTTTTTAGCTCTGACATATTCTGATACTGGGCAGTGTTTGTTGTCAGTGTCTACTTTTTTATGATGTGTGCAACAGTGCTATTGCTACAGAGGGTTATAAGAACTAATTACCTAGTGTAGTTGAAATACAACAATGCAGAGGCATGATCTTAGACTTCCAGGAGAGGGCTGGGGAAGCGATGTAGATTTTCACAAGGCAGTTTTCTGAAAAGACTAGCCATATTGATCTCTTTAAGCTATGTCTTCCCTAGTGGGCTGGAGTAGGTATGATAATTCTTTCTGTCATTTTATTACAGCAGAGAAGAAGATCAGGACCAAATGGAAGGTAAGGAATGGAATAATGTTAAACTTAAATTTCTGTATTTTTAAGTGCTTGATGAGGAAGCTGATGTGTTTAGTTGCAGGTGATGGGTGTTGGAAACTACAGTTACAAAATATCACTGATGGGTTTTGCATGTTCAGGCTGAAATTGAGTGTTCCAAACTTCTGTGAATGGAAATTGAGATTTAGAGATATCTGAGTTGATATCAAACATGCTGGGTGGGGATTAAAGGAAGGAACTGAAAAACAGCATTTGGAGAATGCACTTTGCATGCTAGAAACAGTGAGAGGCTGTGGTGTGAGTAGGAATTAATTAGCTGACCACAGAGCTGTGCTGAGTGATGCTCTTTTTACAAACCATGATTGTACAACTCTGCCATTGCAATGTGCTTTGGTGATTGATTACCCTATGCTGGCTGGGGGTAGCACAGGACAAGGCTCCTCTCATAGGTCTGCTTGTGTCTGGAGTTCCATCTCCTTTGCTGGTTGTGTGAATATGAAGAAGTATTTTCAGTCCCTCAATTTCTACACCTAATGTAGCTGGCTTTTTCTCTACCGTTTTTCTTCAGAAGGTTTTACTGATTGATGCTTAGTCTGGTGTTTGAGGTGATTCTGCAAAATCTGTGAAATTCTGGGAGACCAAAACATAGGTATCTGAAGTGCTTACAGCAGCAGTGTGAAACATGGTGCAAAATTTGCGCTTATGCTGCAAAATAGCTGAGGATATTTTTCCTTACTTGTCCCTTTTTAAGTATGATGAGCTAGTGGAGCACTTTTTTGGTTTTCCCCCTGTTGACAGAAGTTTGCTTTACTGCAAGTATTTGTTACAAGACTGAAATAGCTGAAATGCAATTTCTGAGCTGGTGCCTCTGGTTAGATCTCTCACTTTGCCTCCAGCATTGCTGCACATCACTGGCCCCTATGACTCATTCAACAGAAGTGAATAAGAAAACTGGAAATTATAAGGCTGAAGAGGGAAAGTTTCATTCTGCTTTGCTAAGTTACCTGATGAGGCTGTGAAGGTGGCTTATCAAATGTTTTCAAACCTGGTTTATTCTAATTCCAGTTTACAGTTCAATTTTTTTAAAAAAGTGATTTTTTTTTATTAACCTTGCAGTTTTAGAGTGAGTCAACACTCTTAACAATCCTTCTGTGAAATCTAGAATAGTGAATTTTGAGGCTTTTTTTAATTTTAAGGTTTTTATCAGAGGAGAGTAGCAAATTAACATTTTTCTCCATTTCTTAGCATTGTGAGGTTAGCCAATTTTTTTCTGCCAGGAGCCACAATCACAAACTTGAGTATCAGAGGGTTTATGCAATCTCAGCTGCACTCAGATGACAGACAATCTTTGATTTGTAGCTATTCTGGGTTACTAATTTCGAAAGAGAAATTTCAACACTGTCTCCCATGACATCCTGATAGAAAAGCTGAGAGAGCATGGGATAGATGAGCGGACAGTGAGGTGGGTTGAGAACTGGCTGTCGGACCGGGCTCAGAGGGTCGTGATCAGTGGAGTAGAATCTGACTGGAGACCTGTGACTAGCGGTGTTCCCCAGGGCTCGGTGTTGGGTCCAGTCCTCCAGTCTTCATTGGCGACCTTGATGAGGAAATAGCATCCACCCTCAGCAAGTGCCGATGATACAAAGCTGGGAGGAGTGGCTGACACGCAGGACACTGCGCTGCCATCCAGTGAGACCTGGACAGGCTGGAGAGCTGGGCAGGGAGAAACCTAATGAAATTCAACAAGAGCAAGTGTAAAGTCTTGCACCTGGGGAGGAATAACCGTCTGTATCAGTACAGGCTGGGGGATGACCTGCTGGAGAGGAGCTCTGTGGAGAAGGACCTGGGGGTCCTGGTTGATGACAGGTTGGCCATGAGCCAGCAGTGTGCACTGGTGGCTAAGAGAGCCAATGGGATCCTGGGATGCATCAGGAAGAGTGTGTCCAGCAGGTCGAAGGAGGTGATCCTCCCCCTCTACTCTGCCTTGGTCAGGCCCCACCTGGAGTACTGTGTCCAGTTCTGGGCTCCCTGGTATAAAAAAGACAGGGACCTCCTGGAGAGAGTCCAGAGAAGGGCTACGAAGATGATTAAGGGCCTGGAGCATCTCCCCTGTGAGGACAGGCTGAGAGAGCTGGGACTGTTCAGTCTAGAGAAAAGAAGACTAAGGGGGGACCTAATTAATGTTTATAAATATCTTAGGCAGGGGATGCCAGGGGATTTGGCCAGCCCCTTTTCAGTGGTCTGTGGGGACAGGACAAGGGGCAATGGCTGCAAGTTGGAGCACAGGAAGTTCCGCACCAACATGCGGAAGAACTTCTTCACAGTGAGGGTGACGGAGCCCTGGGACAGGCTGCCCAGGGGGGTGGTGG
This sequence comes from Zapornia atra, assembly GCA_013400835.1. Classification (NCBI taxonomy): domain Eukaryota; kingdom Metazoa; phylum Chordata; class Aves; order Gruiformes; family Rallidae; genus Zapornia; species Zapornia atra. The sequence continues at coordinate 86,857 of VZTU01027343.1, read as the reverse complement.
AGTCTCCTTCTCTGGAGATATTCAAGTCCCGTCTGGACGCCTGTCTGTGCAATATGAGCTGGGGAGCTGCTTTGGCAGGGGGGTTGGACCCGATGATCTCTCGAGGTCCCTTCCAACCCCTACGATTCTGTGATTCCTTATCTGGAGGAAACATGACAGCTCTTCACAGAAATTACATCCCAATTTTTTTGCAGTACTATTTTATATGAAAAATTAACACAAGGAGTTAGCTCATCTTCTCACAGTCTTTCATGTTAAAGCTTTCTTTTACAGCTCTTCTCCACTTTGCTGCTTTGGCTGTAACCCACAGCTTTCATGTTTCCACTTCCCTCATGCTGTAATAACTTGCCTGAGGGAAGGCTAAAGGGAGGAAGTTGCTATGCTTGACATCCAGCAGGATAAAAGTTGGATAATCATTTGAAGACTTGTTACTAGAGCCAGCTTTTAGCAACAGGGTAACAGTGAAAGGAAGTTTAGGCACAGTTTGGCAGCTTGCTGAGGAATGGAGATGTTCCTGTTATCTGTGCTGGACGTGTGATACTGTCAGGAAGTGGCACAATGAGAGTATTACAGGTGCCTGTATACAAGAGTGTAGGAATACGCTGCATCCTGTGTTAGCCAGGTTTGTTGCTATGTGTAGAATGATTTGACCTGGTGTGTTCTTTCTGGCTGCAGAAACTTCTAATAATGAGTATTCCACAGTGGTGCAAATACCCAAGGCAACTGAGCTCGAATGGATTTTTTCCATGAATGAAGAGGAGAATGAAATTGTACGCAGTGAATTTTACTATGAACAGGTGAGGTCTGGACAAAGAGAGTACCAGTATAAGCAGCTCCCCAGAGAACTACCTCAATACCTATGTTTGTCTGTCCTCAAATTTCCAGGCTCCCAGCGCTTCCTTGTGTATTGCCATCCTTAGCCTGCACAGCGACAGCATAGTGTGTGGCCACCAACTGATAGAGCACTGCTGCAGATTGTCCCAAGGGCTTACTAATCCTGAGGTGGATGCTGGTCTCCTTATGGACATCATGAAACAATTGCTCTTCAGTGCCAAAATGATGTTTGTAAAAGCCGGAAGGAGCCAGGATCTAGCTCTCTGTGACAGGTGACTTATCAAATATTCACTAGGATGTGTTGAAGTACTGTTGAGACCAATACCCTTTTTTACTGGGGAGTGGAGGGTGGGAGGGTTGGTTTGTGATTGTACTGTGGATATTTTAAATAAGAAAAGTTCATAATGTAAGAGTAATGTAAGACTTCAAATAGTAGAAATTAATGTGACTACATAATAATTACTCAGAAAACTCTCAGAGTAGGGAGAAATAATTCACACAGACTGTGGTAAATACTCTGCTTTTGATACTGTGTATCTGCTTTCAATCTATATTTCAGTATAGGATTTTAAACCTGCACTTCCTGAGAATGACCTTTTACACTTTACTCAAGCTTTGTCCTACAGAGCTGGAGGTGGCAGGTGCCATACATGAATTTCACACACATACTGTTTTGATTTGGTATCAGCTTGTAACTGGTGTCCGCAGTCAGCATCTGCTGGTGTTCCACAATGTCGCAAAAAATCCCCATAAAAAATAATCTGAAGAGGATAGTAAAGTGGGTAGAGCAACTTGGTATAGTGGTGATTAGGAACCACTGCTGTAAGAGTTCTTTAAGGGTACAATACAGTGAAAGTGTATGTATCTGGTTTCTCCTAGCTACATCAGCAAAGTGGATGTGTTGAGTATTTTAGTTGCTGCTGCCTACCGTCCGGTACCGTCTTTGGATCAGATTTTCCTCCCTGCAGCAGTAACAAGACTAAGAAATCGGCTTCTGGAAGCGGAGTACTATCAACTAGCTATAGAGGTAGTGACAGTGGAGGGTTGTCAGTGTTAATAATGTTTCTGTAATGGCTTTCGTTTGTTCTCCATTCTGAGTTCAGATGGATGTGATGTGTGAAATGGACAAACTGGGGTTGAGTTTTTAAGCAAGGGAGAAATAATGTTTTGAACACTGAAAAAAATAATGAGAAGGAAAAGCCCTGCTGTGGAGCAGGCTCATGAAGGAAAGGGTAGGGGCCTTGTTTTGCAATACAATTAAAAATGGAATGGACTAACTGCAAGAAAGTCATTAAATGGAGGAGTATTGCATCCAATAGAAGGACTGAGACATCCTTTGCAGCAGGACTTTATCTGAAGCTTGTATATTTGATTTCCTTTGTCTGTAATCCCACAGCAGACAGTAGTAAGGCACCTTTTCCAAACATTTACTTGGAAATCAACAATGGTGGCAAATCTATTAGAGCTCATCTGGGGTGCTTTAGCATCTTCTGTTTTCCTCCTGCTTCTAGGATTTTGTAAACTGCTGTTTTATGTCATTGCAGTTTAAGAACAGGATTATGTTCCTACAAACAGGATTAGAATTTTTAAGGGGTAATAAACAGCAAGAATAGATGACATATTTCAATAAAAATGGTTCATGTTTAAAGGCAGCTGGTCTACTAAAGTAAATCAGGAATAAATTTGATCAGTAAAGTTATGTGAAATAAGAATTTTCTCTGTGGTTCGCAAAGCATCTTCTGTTGCTTTTTTTTAAACCACAAACTTGATGAATTGTATTCTTGCTGTAGCAAAGCAGATGTAGAAATGTCCTGAGTTCTAAAACTGCTGAACTTAAAACTTCCCAGATAAATCATTGATTAAACTTGTGCATTGGAAAAAAACCTTCCTCATTTGGAGATCATGGGTGTTTGGGTAGTTAGCATGTTGTGTCAGTGATGTGGAAATAATCGGCGTTTTGTGTTTTGTTTTTTAATGGGAAATGTGCTCTGGGAAGTGAAAGCTCACAGTCACAGACTGTGTGACAAGTCAGTTTTTCTGTACTGGGACTGTGTTGTAACAGTAACCATTTTGAATTTAGGTTTCTACAAAGTCTGGCTTGGATCCAGGTGGAGCATGGCATGCCTGGGGCATGGCTTGCCTCAAAGCTGGAAATTTAAGTTCAGCAAGAGAGAAGTTCAACCGATGTTTAAAGCCACCTATGGATCTAAACCAGCTGAACCATGGCTCAAGGCTAGTCCAGGATGTGATACAGTACCTGGAGTCCACGGTGAAGCCCATACTCATTGCGGTAAGCGTCTCCTCTCTGCTCTGAGAAGTTATATAGCCAGGCCAAGTAAGGACGTTTGAATACACGTCTTGCAGCAATGCATGTTACAGTATCAAGTGTGAGGGGGTTTTCCTTCTTTTTATCACGATTACATATTGCAAACTGAATTTGTTGAGATATTTGTTAGCTGTTTCATCACAGTGAATTGGTGGCTGAGAACCAGATCGTAGGATTTTATAGTAATTTGGGGCATACTTTGTGGAGGGAAAAGAAGCTAACATGGTGGTTACTACATGGTTAAATGTTATTACTGCAGCCTAAGGAAACAAAACTAAATCCCAACAATATGTTGTGATGCTGCAGCAATGCTGTTTTCCTACTGAAACTCTGGTAACTTTGCAGGCATTCAAAGGAGAATTTACAAATGCTGTCCCACTCTTCTTTCCTTGTCAAAAAGCACTGTTACATAGTTTGGAGTTCTGATTAGGTACCAAAAGTGACTTTTAGTACTAAATAACTGCAGTATCGTAATGGTGAAAGGCTTCCTAGTATTACATGTTTTAGGAGAGTAGAAAAAACCCTGTTTGAACTAAGTAATTGGAGTAGGTCTTGACAGCGGAATTGTGCTTAAATAAATAAGCCTCCTGTCTGTCTTGGAAAGAGGCATGCTAGCCACAGCAACATTCAGCACCTCTGTTGATAGCAGGGTTCCAATCCAGTGTTTATAAAAAAACATTGCTGAATTCTCACCCTTCTAAAGCACTATCTGTTCTAGAAACAGCAACAGAAATGCTTCAGGGACAAGCAGCAAAAAAGTTTTCCTCATCACCTGTGATTTATTCTGTTCTAATGGCAGGATGATGATTACTTTGCCACACTGAAGGAACTTGAAGCAACACTGAGAACAAGAAGTCTGTCTCTGGAGGTGATGTGTGAAGGGAAGATGCAACACAATAGCTACTATCAAGAGTGCTTGTTCTATTTACATAGCTATGGCACTAATCTGGCGATAATAAGCTTTTACATGAGGCATGACTGCATGAGAGAAGCACTGCTTCACTTGTTAAATAAGGTGAGTAATCTAATTTGTCATCACCTAAACTGAAATGTGAAAAGTTGCTAAGGCAACTTCAAGGCCAGTCTAACATTGTCATGAGCATCATGGGGCATTCTGGGTGTTTTTCTGCATGTGAGTTTTGAGGTCCTTAGTGTTGTTATACAAACTATCTAGTGACTGACAAGAATTCCACGTCATGGAAAAAATAGTTAAGTAGCAGAATTTGAAAATACTTCAGACATACAGTTTGATGGGGAAGCTTTGTACTGGGAGACTGATAGTGATGATGAAAACTAGAGAGGAAGGTTTGTTACCTGAAAGCTTTAAGGCACTTGGTTTCTGCTGAAACATTTTGCAGGGTTGTTTGGAAACGTGTACAGGCTCTGTAGCTTATATATTAGTCTGAGATCAAAAAAAAGGCAAAAAGAGATCTATGTGCTGTTTTCAGCTACCAAGTGGGTGATTATAAGGAAGAAGGAATTGGGTTCATCTCTTGTGGGCATAGTAAAAGGGAAAGAAACAGTGGATACAATTTGGAGCAAGAGAAATTCTGACTGGATATCAGGAAAAGTTTTTTGCAGCGAGGATGTTTAGACATGTGAACAGGACACCAGAGAGGCTGTTGAATCACCCTACTTGGTTACCTCAGAACTTGACTGGGAAGCGCCAGAGCAACATGACCTAACTTGGAATCCACTCTTTGAGTGGGGGTTTGAACCAAGTGACCTCCAAAGAGCTCTTCCAACCTATATTATTTTTATTATCTCTGTCACTTACTACTCATTTATGTTTTATAATCAAAATCAGCAAGCCACAGTACTTCAAGGTGCCTTTTTGATATTTGTGTAGGAATCCCCATCAGAAGTGTTCATTGAAGGCATCTTCATTCCAAGTTATGAAAGTGGAAAACTGCATATGTTGGAGAACTTGTTGGAAACCATTGATCCCGGATTGGAGAGCTGGGGAGGCTACTTGATTGCAGCCTGCAAATACTTGCAGAGAAAGAACTACTACCATATTCTCTATGAGCTGCAACAGTTCATGAAGGTAAGATGGGGGTCAGTACCATCTCCTTCCATGAAATGTCAAAGACCATCAGATTTTTTTGTTATGCATGATGGGCATGTATATTTTTGCTACTTTCTAATTCTGAAAAGAAAAACAGGAAGGCCTGAGCCTCACTGAAGCTGACCTGCTATGTATTTGTCATTAATCTAGTACCTTGTAGTAGCTTAACTACTGCTTTAAAGAAAAGAGAGCATTGCCTGCTTTGTGTGAGCGCTGCAGTATGGACAGCAGTTAGTGAAGGTGGTGTACTCTGAACCATCTCAGTGTCTGGTACGTTTCTTCTAGGATCATGTTCGTGCTGCCATGACCTGCATTAGATTTTTCACTCATGGAGCAAAGTCTTATACTGAACTTGGAGGCAAACAGACGTGGCTTCTAAAGATCAAGGACCATCTCAAAGTGTATCTGCAGGAGGTCTCAAGAAGTTCAGGAAGGAAAAAAGCTACATTCACTTTTCGAAAGAAAATGTCTGCTACAGATGTGTCAAGGTATCTATAAACAAGAAACCAAATGGTAGGAAAGGGGAAATTCAGGCTTTTGTAATTTTGTTATGTGGGGTTTTTTCTTTTAATTTTAGTTGTTGTGTTTAAGTTGTCTTTAGCTAACACATGCTAGCTGTGCCTGACCTAAATCTGACATTTATGTAGTTCCAAGTAGAGGATTCCCATTACCCTTTGCCTCCAACAACCCAACCCAGGAGATGAGCAATTGTTTCTGCTAAAAATACCAGTCTGTGTATCATCTACTTTCCTTTAGTTTAAAAAAACCCAACCAAACAACACAACAAGCTATATAGACAACTATATATTGATCCACAAGTTCTATTGCTTGTACTCTTCCTTTCCACAAAGCAAGCAGCTTTGTGATGCTTAGCTGTCTACCGGGGTTAACTCACAACACTGAAGTATGTACAAGGTTCCAGGAATAACTGAATCCCTGTACTCAAAAGCTGAAGTGTAAATTTAGCCAGAACTCTCTTTTATATCTTGGTTTACTTAGGGGCTATTTTCTTTCTTGTTTTTAGGCTAGACTGTAACTTTAAAGGGTGGGAGGAGTGCATGTGATGAGGTGGAGAAGAGAGAGCCGATATTTATTTGGAATCCAGACTCTCTGACTCACCTTGAAATTCAATGTGAACAAGTACTCATGTTTGGCTTGTGATGCATGTTCAGTGCACAGGTCATCTCATTGCTGCAGACATGAAAGACAAAGTCAAAAAGTAACTACAATAATTATTGTTTGGAAATATGTCTTATTTTGAAAAGTGTTCAAGAAATGAATTCACACAAATAACTGATACTTTATTTAAAAATAAAGTTAATTTTTCCTCTGTCTAGACACATCAGTACAGTTGATCTGCAGATGGAAGTAACAAAGTTCCTGCATCGATGTGAGAGCTCAGGAACATCTCAAATGACAGGTTCCTCCTTACCCACACTCTTTGGAAACAATAACATGAAAATGGATGTTGCTTGCAAGGTACTTTGTGCTGTTTCAAACACAGCTGGGGTTTTGTTTTGTTTGGGGTTTTTTTTGTCAGGAATGCTAACTTGATATACAGGTTGAAATATTTTATGGTTGGAGCAGCCTCTTGTATTCTCCAGGTGCAGGTTACTTGTGCATGTATGCAACCTACCGCTCATGAAAAATTCATGGTTTTCCTCAAAGCAGCAGAGAACATGTGTGAACATGGAGCTCTTCTCAAAGTTCAAGCTTTCAGAGGCAGAGGATCCTGAATACAATAGCAACAGGCCTTTTGGCTACACATGCTGTTGTGTTTTGAAGCAAGACTGGAGTGACAGCATTGGTAGATAAAGGGAAGGCAATCGATGTCATCTACCTGGACTTATGCAAGGGCTTTGACACAGTCCCCCACCACATCCTTATCTCTAAAT
>VZTU01027343.1:36826-62626 GCA_013400835.1 Zapornia atra | reverse complement strand
CCGCACGCCAGACTTTAGGATACTACCCCTACCGCAACGTATGCAGTGACGTGTGCGCAAGCACGCGCGGAGGGCTGGGAGAAACACAGCGGCGGGCTCAGCAATGCCCGCTCCCGCCTTCGCCAGAGCGCGCAGGAAATGAAAGGCCCGGGGCCGAAGTTGGGGTGCTGCCTCGCACCTCTACGGCCGCCCCCCCCCGGGAGACTACAGCTCCCAGCAGGCAGTGCGCGCGGCGAGGCCCCCCGCCCCCCGCGGCAGCCCGGGCCAGAGCCCGACGCGCCTCGTTGTCGCGGCCGCCGGGCGGCGTCACCGGCAGCCCTGTCGCGACGCGTGTGGCAGCGCGATCCCCTGGGGAAGCCGCCCGCCACGGGACGGTTTTGCGGTCGGGCGGTGTTGCGGGCGCCCGGCTGCGCGAAGGGGAAGCCCGCGCCTCCGCCGATGGCGGAAGTGCCTCGGTAGCGGAGGGGGCGGGGGGCAGCGGCGGCTGTCAGCCATCGGCCATGGCGGGCCGTGGCTCCGGGTCCTCGGAGCACCTGGAGCGGCTGCACGAGATCTTCCGGGGACTGCACGGAGACTTGCGGGGCGTCTCCGAGCGGCTGCGGGGCAGCGCGGCCGGTGAGGCGGGGGCGGGCGGCGGCCGCTCCTCGCTGGCGGTGGGAGGGCGTAGCGGTCGCGGGACGGTGCGCCGGCAGCGGGATGGGCTTGAGCGGGAGCGGGGCCGTGGGCTCTGGCCATGCCTTCCCTTCTCCCTGCATGCGGGCAGCTGGCCCTCCGGCTGGGGCCCTCCGCGGGCGGCCTCCGGGGTAGCTGGGGCATGTCGGTGCTGGGTGGGGAGTTTCTCATGGACAGACCTGGTTCTGCGGCCGGGAGGGCAGAGTCCCAGTAAGACAGTCGGTGTGCGGGAAGGAGCTTTGCCTGGGGCCTGGCGGGATTTGGTGCGGCGCTTTCGGTAGCCGCCTCTCGGGAGGGGGCTGGTGGCTTGGCTTGGCTCGGCCTGGCTTCACTGCGTGCCGATCTTCCTTTCTTTCATTGTTTGGCTCTTGTTTGGAACCTCGTTGTCAGAATTAAAAGCGGCCTTTATTGTCGCGACTGCTGCCCACAGCCATTTGCAGACGTACCGGGGAAGATTTTCGTTTTAACTGACCGTTTTTAATGCATGAGAAAAAAAAACCCCAACAGCTATTAAGCTACACAAACCCACATTAGAAGCAAAACCCGATTTTTATACCATGCCAGTGGGTAAAATGCTCTTGACAGAACACTTCTCTGTAGGACTTGGCATTGTGCTTCTAATTCTGTACTTGTACTTGGCAGTATTCTGAGAAATGGAATGGGAAGTGATCAGGGTCACCAGATCCCGCATTAAATACTTCCTTCGTACCAGAAGCATGTTCCACAGTTACCGTGAGGAGCTGCTGCAGCTCAGCTTGGGTTTTGCAACACGAGAATGAGGAGGGGCTGTCGGTCACCTTCTGTGATAGTCCTGTCACACTCCTCTTGTCATTGATCCATTTTATATGTTTAGGTCTAAAGTCATAAAAATGGTTTGTTCAGAATATACCACTCTGTGCTAGGCTATAGAAAGCTTTAATGTTTCATTTGTTACCTGGCTTTCCATTTAATAATGAGTTAAATTTGGGGTCACAGTCCTCATCAGCAGCATTTCCAGAAAGTTCAGTACAAGAAAGATGTTCAAACCCGCAAGTGACAATTTTCAAAGCTGACTTAATTTTGCTAACTATCAACAAGAACAAAAAGTATAAAAGAAGAAATATCCTTTCTTGTAGGAAATCCTTATTTCCTTGTAGAAGGGAGAGGGATCAGTTTCTTGGTGAAGTAAAACCAAACGTTCTGGTATTATATTTTGGAAGTATTTCTAAGAGAGTTCAAGATTAGTCAGGAATTTGTCTATCTGGTAGAGGTGTTCCACTCTCCCAGTGTTGTTTGCTTCTTGTACTTAGGGGGAGTGGGCTGTGTCTTTACTTTCTCAGTTACCTGGTCCTGAAGACTTCAGGAAGAAATAAAAGATATCTTGTAAATGCTTTTAAGATGATTGGCACGCTCCCAAACTCGAGGGAAGACTTTAGTCCTTGGGACATCTTTGTGGGGCAGAGGTTTGGAAATGCTGTTTCACTCTGTACAAACAAACAAGATAACAAATTCCTTCCAAAGCTGTGAGAAGGCATTTTAAACACCTTGGATTGGTTTCAAACGCAGATACTTCACTCTAAAGGAATTCAGTTGGCTGTACTTTTCAAATTAATTTATTTTTAAATTGATTAGAAGTGGCTAAATGTTGATGAGCCCATGGGTAATGCTACTGTGGCTTAGGTGCTTTTTGCTTTTACTTCATTAAAGTATCAATATACTTTGAATCACAGTTCAATCTGGAGTGATGTGAATTAAACTGCTTGGTGTATTCTGGCATTTCTGCTAGCCAGATCTAGTATTATGCTTTCAAACCAAATTACCCCATTTCTTGTTGGCACATAGATTAAAACACACCTTAAGCCATTGCTGCCTGACTTTTGGAAACCAGCATTTCTTTGTCTGCTCCTTTGGAAGCGTCGCCTTAACCTGCTTGGGAGGCACAGGGAAGGCAAAATAATGCTTTTCCAGCACAGCACCCAGTTTCACTTGGGTGAGACAGCAGCAGCAGCTGTTAGAGGGCACTGCTTAGATTGGATTTGTGAAATGACCTGTGTGAAACAAAATATTGACTTCTGAAGGCTCTTTTCACGCAGTTCCTGTCCATAATTGCACTAACAACCCAGCTACACAAATAACTGTGTCAGCACAAATGTCCGTGGTGGCAGATCATAGAAGGAGTTGAGGAGAGTGTATTCAGTAGGAACCTCGTACGTCAGCGTTTCCTCCTGAGTAAGCTGGGATGTGAAACTGCATTTCCCCAATACCAGCTGGTCTGTAATATATTAACAGTCAAGATGTACCATGGTCTGCTGTAGTTCTGTGCTATGAAAGAGCATAGCTTCTTGTTAGATGATAGGTTTTAATTCTTTCTTAAGCCCTCTGTGGTTCAGATTCAGGGGATTAATATGAACTTGAACTGAAAGCCTACAGCTTAGGGATGTCGTGGTAGGAGATGAGCTGTATAAAGGTGTTTTGATCGCTACAGTTTTTGTTCCCACTCTCTGTTGAGAGCTCAGAGGTTTAAAAACTGCTTCTTTTGTGGAGGGCCATATTTACAACAGGCATCATCTGCTCATTTTTTTACTGCAATAATGTTTTCATAATGTTGCCTTTAATTTTGTCTTTAAATTTAATGAAATCAAGGAGTTTTTACCAAGAAGACCGTCCGTGATTTTTGCTACCCAGATTTTTATTTAAGTCTGAGTTATTCTCTCCTGAGAGAGATGACTTAGGCTAGTGTGTATTTATCAGACCTGTGATAAAATTTGGTTTCTCTGGCAGTACTCTACAAGAGTCCAGGGCTGGTCATCTTCAGAGCTTTTGGAAAAGCTTATAAAACACGTGGTTTTGCTCCACTGAGATTAAGAGCAGTTTCAGAATTACGCTTTTCATTGATTGTGGATATTAGAGAGGTATGATGTTTTTTACCACAAGCAAAATACATGTCTTATGGTGAGACTTCATTCCCTTGTCACAAAGATCTTAGGAAATGCCATTCTCAAACAGCTGCATTGTACAGCTTTGTCAGCTGATTCAAACAACTGGTGCCATTCCACAGCATGGCAGCATTTGGGCATTAATCTGTGAACCTGAGATGGTATCTTGATGGCATCTTTAATCTCCTGAGTACTCCACAATGTTTATCCTGTTTACCTTAAGTTACTTTATGACCAGAGGAATGCAGCATGCCCTACCTGCTAGGAACTTCAGGGCTCACTTGGAAATGTAGATTGACTCGATGTTATGTTCAAATTCAAATTAGCCTTGAGTAATCTTGCCAGAATTTGTGCAAAAAAGGAGAAATATTTATAAGCTGTTTACCAGCATGTCCTCTCTGTTAATTCTTTCATGTTAAATGTTTCTTCACACACAATCCTGTTGGTGAAGATTGGAGGATAAACAGTCAGAAAGAAATATTTCAGGTTTAAAGAAATGCTTCTTTTGCCCACCAGCAGTAGCAGCCAGTGTTTGGAAGGGTGGTTTCTGCTTTCTCCACATGCACCCCCCACACCCCTCTTTCTGAAAACCAGCCCCAAGAACAGGCTGTTCCTGGTTGAGGTAAATTGTGACCTGGCGTGTCTGTAATCAGCCGTCTGTGGCAACTTCCTTGTCTGTGGTGGATTGAGTTGGCGTTCTGTTGTCATCTCTCTGTAGTTGACAGACAACTTTTTTTCTTTCACAGAAGAGAAGAAAAAATTAGTTCGAGAGTTTGATGAGAAACAGCGCGAAGCAAATGAAACGGTAAACGCCAGTCGCGGCCTCCGGCCCTTCTGACCAGTTGACATATTGATGCCCTGAAAAGGGCAGTGCTTCCAGCTTCTGCCTTCTTTATGGATCCTATCCCGGCAGGCAGATAGTATATTTTTTAATGTTTGATTAATTGATCTGTTAGGTTTGTCTGTGTTTGTAAAGTTTGTTGTGTCTTACCTATCTGTATACATATACAGCTGCAGACAAATATTCTTATGTGTTTGTGGCATTTTTTGAGTGCTCAGTTTGGCTATTGCCTTCCCTTTGAACAAAGGAGAGTGATAGACATGCACTTAAAATTGCTAGAGATTGTGGGGAGAGCATGTACTGCTGCTTTTTTTTGCCTTTTTGCCTTACTGTACTTTTTTCACATTGGTCTTAGTCCACCTGATCTCCCTGTAATAGCCTGATGGTTAAATATTAGGGACCTTAAATATTTGAAACCTCTGTTGTACAGAATTCCTGGATAGCAGGTGACATGCAACCCCATGTAAACTTGTTTTTTTAAGCAAGTTACTATGAATTAAGTTTTCTTTTCATCTGAATGTGCTATTTGTTAGGATGTTTTCGAGCCCCAGCTGAACGTGGTGCTTTGTTTCTCTAACTTCCTGGAGCTTATTGAGGTGTATCTGTGTGGGTGATGCATGAGATGTAGAGCTCATATTGTGAGTGAGCTCATTTGGTGGACTGCTCCAAGCCTTGTAACAGCTGTCACTGATGTGAACAGCTGATGTGAAAATTCACTCACCCAGAGTCTCAGGGTTTACAAATCCTAACTCCAGTTGCCAAATCCCGGTGCTCAGAGTGTCAATTTAGTGGCATGTCTACCTCTGCGATAGATCTCTGTTGCGTAGATGCCCTGAGAAGTTGGTACTCCCCCTCTAAATGCTTAAACTATATGAAAGTGAGAACTGCCAGTTTGGAAGTTAGAGTGCAATGTGTCAGGAAAAATCAAGTGTTGTAGCTTAGCATTTTTTTCTTGAGGTGTGTGTATCCTAAAACCCACGTGGGTGGAACAGCAGCAGGCAGAATGGTGTGCTCGATGCTAGGTGAGGGGCGCAGGGTTCGGGGTTAATCCCCCTCACCCAGTCACATCAAAATACGTGAGTGGTGAGTTTTGAGTGCAGCTGCTGCTCAGAATGGATCTGGTGCTTTAAAAAATAAACATCTTTTCTTTTGTTAAAGCTGCGGGAAATGGAGGAAGAGCTGAAGTATGCTCCTCTGCCCTTCCGCAACCAAATGATGAGCAAGATCCGGGCGTACAGAAGAGACCTCTCCGTGTTCCAGAGAGAGATCAGAAGCACAGATTTGGGATTGGGCCCTGGAAGTCAAAGTGATATGAAATACGGAATCTTCTCCACAGAAAACGAACAGAGTGTGAGAATTAGATATTATTATATTTTTACATACTTACTTAAAGTTGCTGTGATTGCTTAAAAACAGTATTTCAGGTGTGTTGTGTTTCTCTTTCTAATCCACTTCACTTCTGCGCTAGTATAGCTAACTCCCTGTATATCTCTGCATGTAACATGAATACCTCAGGGAGGAGAAAGAACACCTGGCACTCAAAGGAGAGCTTTCTGTTCTAAAACAGAGCTAGTATAATCAAAGTGGAACTCCTTCAGTGCGATGCAGTTAGTAGCTTACACTGCATTCTGTCCTGAAGTGCTGTATGTAGTCGTTGCACTACAGCAGTGAAAACACTGAAGTGATGCTACTGACTGAGAAGAAAGGTTAGCTGATCTATTTTTTATCTCCAAAACCAGCAAAGTGTGAATCATGCACCTTATAGGGTCCTTGGTAGCATTTTGAAGGAATTTTTAATCTTTTAGCAATCTCAGTAGAAATAATTTGTAGAAAATAGAAAAGTCATCCTCTAGCACTTTGCTCCCTATGGACGTGCTGCTACAGTGGAAGAAATACACCAATTTCTTTGTTTACCAGATATGCTTATATATATGTAGATATATATATATCTCTGAGCTAGTGAGGCTGTATCTGCTTATTATCTTCAGAATGCTGTCAGCTGTACGTAAGGCTCGTGGAGGTGGGCTTTTTATGTCTGCCTTAAATAAGGAAGGTTTGAGGGAGGCTCTTTCCTTAGTATCTCATTCGGCAGTAGCTTGGTGAATTTTTGCATTTTATTCCTCTTGACCCCTTCCTCTAAAACCTGAGAGCAGGGTGGTGGATTAGACTTCCTGAAGCTTAAGAAAACACTTTACTTTGAGCTACCTTTTGACCCCAAGGTCAGCAAACATTTCTTATCCTCTAGCTGAGGCTACTGGCTGGAGAAGAGGATCTTTGTCACTTAGCAGTCCATCTGTTAGTGCTATTTGTTCCTAATCCTTTTGACTGTAAACTCTTAATGATCTCCCTTGGCAACAAAGGTGAAGTCACAAATAAGACTGAATTTAGGTAACAGTGGAAGGAAAATTTAGCATCTGGAAAGCACAAATACCCTTTTCATGTAAATGTTCTTCAAATGTTTCAAAGTAAATTGTGCAAAGAATCTTTTGTAGCTGGTTTTAGCTGTGCATCCCTCCTTTTTCAAGGTTCAACTGGATTTGGTGGTAATTTTACAATGGGAACAATAACTCTTTCAGAATTAACTGGCTGCATTGGTTACTGTAAGAAGGTACAGTTAGTACAAGCTGATGGACACAAGCCTAATACCTCTGTCTTTGTGCTTAATAGATAAGCATACATTCTCTTTCAGACGAATCTGCAGTCACAGAGGGTGCTGCTTCTCCAGGGAACAGACAGCCTGAACCGAGCCAGTCAGAGCATCGAGCGTTCGCACCGGATTGCTGCCGAAACAGATCAGATCGGCACCGATATAATTGAAGAGCTTGGGGAGCAGCGGGAGCAGCTGGAGCGCACCAAGAACAGAGTAAGCAGAGAAAACGTGGGCTCTGTGTTGAAACAACCTGACGTTAGCTCAGTGGGAACTCCGTGCCAGTCATGACTCTCAGAGACCTCCCTAGGTGTGGTAATCCAATCGATGTTTCTACAGACCAAATCCAGGCTGCTGTGTTTCTGTGCTGTGCTCGTAAAAGAAAAATAACTTCCTGTAGAAGGGCCCAAAGCACAATGGCTAAGTCTCTGCTGCTGTGTCTGTGTGAGATTGGACAGTAGACCTATAAACCTGCTAAAAATAGTGTTACTGAAAAAATCACAGATCTAAAAAAAAAAAAAGAGGTAAGGATTAGCCCACCATGTGTAGTAGTAAAGGTGTAGGTTTAGGAGGCAGTTAGTAGGTTCCTCCAAGGAAATGAAATTTAATAGAAGTTTAGTTACTTAATTGCTCGCCTTCCCATATTTGTAGGTTAGCTAAGCTGGGAGAAAGTCGTGTCAGACAAGATGCCTCTACCTCATCCTTGGGTCAAGAAGCTCTGCTTCTGCTGTGGAAGCTTTAAAAAGTAGCTTTTGTTTTGTTTACACACATAATGCAAAACTGAAAATTTGATTTTTGAAGTAGCAAAGTGATGGGATTTTCTGTGTCTACAGGGGATCCTGAACGTTAAGCTTTAGGTGTGTAACTTGCAGGATGGCACCAAGTTTGGGAAGTAAGCATGCTCAGCCAAAACAAAAAGCAAACCCCTTTCCTTGGGAGTTGTTTCTGCTTGTTACAATGAAGCTTTTTCATTTAAGTAGCTTTTCAATTTCAGTCAGAATTCAGTTTGCCCTGCTCCTAAATTTGGGCTGAAAGCAGAAAAGGAAATGGGATTTCCTCCAAGGTTTGTAGGTACAGTTTTTGTCTGTTCTTTTTCTAATAAAAAAATCCTGCAGTCCTTCAAGCACGCCCTGCTATCCACAGATTGTTCCTGAAGCTGTGTGATCTCTTGTGGGCCTTTTAGGCACTGTATTGCTGAATTGCATGAGCCACATGTTCCAATGGGAAGCAAAGCTAGGAAATCTAGTATACTTTGAATAGACTTGGTAGTTTTCTTCCCAGCTTGGTCCAGTCTATCTGGGTGCAAAGTAACACGCTTACAGGGCAGTTTTACAGTTGAGGGCAACTGCTTCAACAGCAGAGGAATTGTGCTGGCAGGTGTCTGTCGTGGTAAGTGATCTGACTTCACTTCCAAACCTCCACGGGAAGCGGAAGATCCTACCTGGAGCCTCCAGTGTCCGTACAGTGTGAATCCTGAGCCTGACTGTGAGACAGGAGCTTTTTAGCTGTCCATAACCTCACTTAATCGCATGTTCTTAACAGCTGACTGAGAAATACTTGACAGATCACTTCTGAGCATTGCAGAGCTGAAATGAGTGAGCTATTAACAGGTCAGAGCTCAGATCTGCTGGGTCACTTAGACCCAGCAATACAGTTCCTTCTTTGCTAGAAATTGAAGGGTGTTTCAGATGTTCCAGACAGGCCTTGGACAGTGTCAACACAGCACCTTGGTCATTTTCTTCCAGCATCAACTAGAATAATGAGATTTAATGAAAGGATTTCTAATACTTGCAGTTTAACTAAAGGGGCTGAAAACGATCCTATATTGCCTGTCCTTGTATATAACTAAGGGAAATGTTTCCTTCTTGGAAAGGAGACAATGCTTGTATTGTAGGAATTTGATGAATATAGAGTTAGTCATGCTCCCATTATGAATTGCTGGATTTCAACACCAGGTGCATCTTTACAGGATTCAGTACCCATTCAGCTGGCAAATAACTTTTGTTTCTTCTCAGTTGGTGAACACAAGTGAGAACTTGAGCAAGAGTCGCAAGATCCTACGTTCTATGTCCAGGAGGTGAGTGCCTGATCTTAGAGCAGCACGTGACAGTAGCCTTGCAGCCAGCTGAGTTCAGGCAAAATAATGTGTCAAGGTGTCAGCTGGAGCTGTGGGGAGACTTTAGGGAACATGTGATGTGAATGTGTGTCCCTGTGCAGACCCTGAGCTGAACACCACCAAAGGTGAGTTGCTTATTTAGGGTGACTCAGGGTCTTTAACCATCCCACATGGTGAAGACATCAGCACAAGTTAAGAGTGAATTGCTGCACTTCAGGTGCAGCTCTTTGCTACTGAGGTTGCAAAAAGCTGTGCCACACCTCACCACAAACTTGTACATGGAGTACATTTCCAGTTAGTACTTCTGGCCCAACAGCCTGCCCTTTATGCCCATTGCTAAAGGACGTTGTGATCAGTGTGTCATTTTCAGTAGTGAAAGTACATCATTATTTGGGGATTTTACAGTTCCACCTCAACTTTTCCAAGTAAAAGCACCACAAGGTGGGTCTTAAGCCATGAATGAGTAGGCATGCTTGGAGCAGAATGATCTGCCTTATGCAGGGCATGGGATGGGGAAGAGAACAGCCACTGTTGAAGGGGAAAGATGTAAGTAGAATTGCCAGGAAAACATGCGTAGGAATACTGAGTTTGTGCCTCCCTGCTGGTTAAGAGCTATTGAATAGCTACCTGAAATAGGACATGCAGCTTCCTGATAATTTGATCCCTGTCTTACCTCAGTAAGTGTTTTTGTAATCAAGGGGGTTAAAAAAGTTGTTTGTCTTTTTTTTTTTCTAAACTCTAGAGTAACCACTAATAAGTTGTTGCTGTCAATTATCATCATCCTGGAAATAGCCATCCTAGGAGGTGTCGTCTACTACAAGTTCTTTCGCAGCAGATGAATCTTCATGATGGAGATGAGCTTTTCCACCACTGAGGGAAGGGCAGTCTGTGCCCTTTGCCAGCCTGAGGAGCGAACTGTCTCACCAGACAGCATGTTCAACTGAAACTGTACTCACACTAGAAAGACAGAGAATGTGGGAGTAAAAGGAAAATGAAAAGACAGACTTGAACTACTGGTAAGATGAATAAGAAGGTAATAAATATTTTATTGTCTCAATTTGTATATACTTAACGAAAGGAATAAATCTTGGTATGTAATAAAGTAGCCACTGATCAGTGGAAAAGCTAGTTTATTTAAAAATTGAGAAGTTAACAGTATTTGCCAAGTGTTGACTATCCACACAGGTGCCTCAGCAGAGCTTTGTAATGTCCAGTGTGCCCAGCATGTTGAGTTCTTAAATCCGCACTTGCTCTTCACTGTCAGATTCATCTGGAGAACTGGGTGTTGGGAGTTCATCAAAAGCAGTGTGTGCTCCTTCTCTTGTCTGACCAAAGCACGTTGCTATCACGTCCACTGCAAGACTAGCAGTTGCGTTCACTTCTTCTTGAGAGGCTCCAAGCAGTGGATTGACTTCAACCATGTCTACAGCGGAAAGCATTCCTGTGAAAGTTATTGACAGCTTTGTTACTGTGAGAAAGGGTAACACCTCTAGCAGGGTTTCCTCTGAGCCTTCCATTCCCTGCACAAGGATGATACTGGAGCTTCTGACCAGCTCTACCCCTTGGACATGTAAAATTTGCTTTCACATGAGGGGTGCGGTTATCATTCCTAGGTGCAGGTCTGTGGTTTTAATTTGGTTCATTCTTACATCACTACCTCATGCTTTTAGCATTCAGGGGGAAAAAAAGGTTTGATGTTCCATACATACTTACAAGAGGAATGTTTCTTAAGCTTGTTTTCTCCAGTTCAAAAACATGGGATCTAAAATACTCTCACCTAGTATTTTTTGGCATCTTGCTCAGGATTCTGTTGAATCTGTTGCTGGGTGGTATTTTTTCCCATTCCTTTACTGCAAATAACTCCTTGTTTAAACACATAAATTAAAAACTGCATGACATCAGGAGGAATGTCTTCATCTACTGAGCCAGCTGCAGTATACTTAGGGACAGCTCGATTTGTTAGCCTTCAGTCCTAGAATGGAACTTCAAACTGCTGGAATTTGTTTGCATCCATTTCTATTTTTCTTTATTCCAGGTGCTCACTTTTACATTTCACCTCGTGTCTTTATGAATGGGGGGCAGTATTATACAGGATGACCAAGTAATTTTTGGCATCACTTGTCACTATATTACATAGTTTATCTTCTTTTGGTAGGGTGAAGGTGTTGATAGTTAAGGTGCTTCCAGCACCTGGGGTACTGCCCAAACATAGCACTTATTTGTCCTGTAATGAAGACTGAATTGACTTTGTAGACACCTGAGCTTTGACTACATTGATTAGCTACTTACATGGGAAAAACATAACCAACTCTCTGTAATTTGTTCTGTCCTCACTTAGTCACTACTGCTGGGCAACACCTACCTGTGTTGTGTATTTCCTCTGTGATGTACATGCCTTCTCTGTAAGTCAGTCCCCCTAGAACAGGAGTGCCAGTTGCTGGAGCCAGTGAGGGATCAAAAGCATCAATGTCAAAACTCAGGTGAATCGGTCTCTGTCTCCTGTGACAGAACAAACCAAGAAGAGCAGCCTCAGAACCTTACGCTTTTTCTACAGGCACTTCTTACTGGCCAGGCTGAGACCTTTCCCCAGCACACAGTGGGAAAACAGAAGTGTGTCTTCTAGCTTCACTGAGCATCTGCTCAGGGTGTGATTTGGCTGAAGAGACATACTTTTGTTCTAACCATCTCATCCAGTGGTTGTCTCCTTCATTGGAAAAACATACGGAAATGTAGGCTATAATCCAGCCTTTCGTACTTTAATACAGAAAGCCAGGGTGAG
This sequence comes from Zapornia atra, assembly GCA_013400835.1. Classification (NCBI taxonomy): domain Eukaryota; kingdom Metazoa; phylum Chordata; class Aves; order Gruiformes; family Rallidae; genus Zapornia; species Zapornia atra. Next base: position 50,656 of record VZTU01027343.1, on the reverse strand, counting down.
AGGCTGGAACACTGATTTGCATGGCGCCTAGGCTGGAGGAAGCATGAAGCTTGAGGATTTCATAGCCAGCCTGTCAATTTGACTGGAGCATTCAGAGCAACCAGAGCCTTCAGTATTGAACTGAAGGGAGGTGGCTGCAGTGAACTGAAAGTAGCAGTTGTCACCAGGAGAGCATATGTGAGCACAGTCTAAGGAAAAGCCGTCAAATTATTCTACCTTGTGTACTAACAGCTGAATTCACATTACTGCAAGCTGATATATAGACACACACACATATATATATATGTTGGGGTTCAGCCTGGAGAAGAGAAGGCTCTGGGGGGACGAGTACCTTGAATGGACCGACAAGGAAGCTGGGGAGGGACTTTTTAGAAGGGCACATAGTTATACGATGAGGGGGGAATGGTTTTAAATTGGAAGGGGAGATTTAGACTGGATATTCAGAAGAAATTCTTCACTATGAGGGTGGTGAGGCACTGGAACAGGTTGCCCAGGGAAGTGGTGGCTGCCCCATCCCTGGCAGTGTCTAAGGCCAGCTTGGATGGGGCCTTGAGCAGCCTGGTTTAGTGAGAGGTGTCCCTGCCCATGGCAGGGGGCTTGGAACTTGTTGATCCCGCCCAAACCAGTCTATGATTCTATGATATTTTTAAAGTACAACGTATACCCTAGACTCTGAGTTGAACACCTTGTCCAACTGCAGGAAAACACAGAATTCCTCAGGAATTGGCTCAAATCATATAAGCCAGCCACAACTGTAGCAACTACTGTGTCCTATCTCCTAGCTTTCTGCCAAATGCTGTGAAGTGGCTCCAGTTCAAGATGGGAAAGTCGAGGACTAAAGTCTGTGCTACAACTTTACTGGACGCTGTCACATTTCTGTTAGGCTGCCTCACAGCGTGACACCCGCTTCACCTTCTGGAAAGCAGATACTCAACAAAGGGATGATAAGAGCAGTTTAAATTAGGTAATAGTTCATTACCTGCCCATCAGTTGTTCAAATGTTCTTTCCATAACTTTCTGTATTCCAAGGCGATCAATATCCCTCATGGAGAAATACTGGATGTCATAGTTCTTCAAAATATAGCTGTTGGAAGTAAAATTTTTGAAAAAAATAATTTTTGGCCTAAACAGAAATCTAGCAACCCTTGTGACCAGCCATCAGTGGAAGGCAGCACTTGATTTCAGCCTTCACAAAACTCCTTTAATCCAAACCAACTTACTATTCAGCAGGATCCACGTCCCTCAAACCAATGTACACAATATCTGAAGCTGAAAGGCAGGGCTTTAGCCAGGAGAATCCAGGAAGTTGTGGTACCTGCAAGCAAAGGATTGGGATCAGGTTAGTTTAATGGCAGGTACAGGAAAACTCTATTTAATGCTTACTTCACTACTTTAGTTGCAGAATCCTTTCTCTGTTTGGACAGAGAAACTTGAGTGTTTCACTCTTGATTTCTCAGGCCTTACCTTTGTCCTAGTGTTTTACCTGAGCTGAATGTTAATGGATGAAGTTTCTAAGCTAAAAGTCCTCTATGTTTCCCAGTTTGAAGAGGAGGATTAAAAAGCCCAAACCCACAAGCAATGAGTAATTCGCATCAGTGAATGTAAGGGGAAACTAAATACCTGGCTGTGCATTACTCATACAGTGTATGTAATGGTAATGCTATGTAACTTACCCAGCACGACATACTTAAATGGCACAATAAAAACCAGAAAGTCATGTAAGCTTTGTTGCAAAAAAGTATGTTAAAGATGGGCAAAAAGGGAAATAATTAATTAAAAAAAAGGAATGAGAAGAAGTTGGGCCTCCACTCCACACTGGGTACCATCATACTGTTTTTTTAATGTAGAGGACAGCAAATGAAGGATGAGGAGGTCATAATTTTCTAGTAGTTATGCAATTATAAAAAATCCTTCCGTTAATACCTCCTTATTTTAGGGGTGCTTTAACTCAAATGTCTGTTTTTCCTCTCCCAGCTCTGAAAATGGCTACAGCCAACACAGCTGTCAAGCAGCCAGAAGGCTTTGTTTCCCTCTCACACTTCTCAATTACTAATTATATTCTAGTTATGACATTTGAATTTGTTTCGAAAGGCTAACACACCCAGAGCTAATTTAATTACCTTGGGATTAAATAACTGCATATGGTAAAAGTATTTGTTACGCTGGGCAATGACCTGAAACGTTTCTGCAGTCATGAATTCAGAAGAGGGGTAAATGAACTAGAGCATTGATAATATTGATAGATCCTCTCTAGTATAAGTGATTCAGCAGAGTCAGTACTACCATTTTTAACTATACCTTTGACTCTTTAAATAAAGAAAATTGAATGCTTTAACCTTCCTTCTGGTTTTTACTTCCTTGCAGTAGAACAAGAGCTACTGACAGAACAGCCAAACAGGCAGCAGGAATAGGTGTGGGCATATTCACAGGAAGGTATTAACAGCAGTTTATGAGCTTAGTTCGGATGGTTCCAGGAGCCCAGATACCAGTGCTCAGTTAGGGGAGTGCCAGACACAGGATTATAACTTTAAAAGATTAAAAAAAAACCCCTGGCATGCCACCTTACTTTGAGGAGTACCAGGCCCTGCTCCTTTGAAGCCACCTGGCCAAACACATAGCAGCTGACAGCCTGAAAACAGCCCGTGCCTGCAACACCAGGGCAGCACCCTGGCCAAATGCTATTTTATTTTGTAGCCAGATGCATCACTTCATACTTCATGTTGTCTGCTGCATGGGGACGTTTCACTCAGGAGAGCACTGACCAAGCTCGCTAGCCATGGCTAAGGGCTTCTGAGAACAGGTGAGAGCTGCAGGACTTGAGCCAGGCCAGGGCACTTCATGGCAGTGGCGCCAACTGAAGTGGTTGCTGCCACATCAGTTCCCCTGTTGTGCTGTGGCAGGACAGCTGTTCGGAGGGTCACACAGCGAACGAGGGCAAGGACTTGACAGGTGTCAAAACCTGTCAAACACACACTGAGCAGACAAACAGTGTGCCTGACTCGGTGCTTATGCAATCCCACAGGTTACAGCAGCTACACTGAGCTGCTGGCACAGGGTCAAGAACAGTGAATGCATCATGCCTCCCAGAGAGAGGTATGTTACCCCACTACCTCTGGCTCACATCCCCTGACTCAGGAATGAACGAGAAGCCTGGAGATGCACCATGAGCAGTACCAGTTAGTAGAGATGGGCAGGGAACAGTAAGATAAACCAGAATCATGCAGGCTGTTTTGCTCCCTTTTTTATACCCTCAAAGGCACTGTTGTTTCTCTGTGGTTCTACAGGACAATCTAGGCAGGGAGTCAAGTGCTAACTGGCCTTTCTGGGGCTAGTTTGGTGGAATTACTGGGGTCCACCCAGAGAAGCACACACACTGTTGTGTTGTGGTGTGGAGAGGTCACTCAAAGCCCCCTTCACAGCAGGAGGGAGAGCAAAGGAGGAGAGATACAGGGCTCACCACAAAGTCTCTTGTCCCCTCACACTATGCTATATATCCTCTGCCAAGGTAGAAACCTTGAGAAGCAAAGTACAACAGATTAGTCTACTGCTTTGAGAAAGAACATGTATGTGGCAGAGTGTAGGCCTAGAGCAGCCGCCTTGCTGCTGGCAGGCAATTTTAGGGCTCAGTCCTTGCAAAGCAGTTAGGAATAGACAAGACAGTAAGTTTTTTTTGTCCCATTACAACCCCACTGTCCTACTGGAGGGAAGCCAGAGAGCGAGCCACACGCCCCAGTTCATGTGTGAAGGCCCCCCCAGTGAGTGATACATAGCCAGACAAGCACTGTGGGAGGCACATTCTACCGCTGCTAAACAGCTATTTAAAAATACCTCCTGTTGTAGAAGTGGTCCTGCACCACCAAGACAGATGTTCATTTTCCTCCCTCTAACAGGAGTACAATGAGGTAAGAAGCCCCTCTAAATCAGCACAGGCCTGTTTGCCTAGCTGCAAATACAGGTGAGACACTTGTGTCAGCTGTTCCTGCCTAGGTTCGAATTGTAGCTCGAAACAGCTACAATTTAGATGGGCTTGTAACAAGATCCCATCAGCAGCACAACACCATACCTGATTAGTTCATCTCCAAGTTGAGCCTAGTTGTACTTGTCATTACTGCAGCTGCTGACAAGAGACCTGTCGTGTGGTATGTCCCCCCACCCCCAGAAAGCTCTCAGCATTCTTTTAGTAGCTCTGAAAAAAAAACAAACCACCTGCTTTTCTGTGTTGTGCAAGAGCAGGAGTCCAGCAGACCAGAAACCAACAACGTATATACAGGAAGGAGATTAAATACTTCTGTCTGATTGACAGAAGAGCAAAGCAACCTTTGGCCTCTTTCCTCAGCTATCAAAGAACTTGGCTTTGTTCTGTTCTCACCAAGTACAAATGGTTCACCTTAGGTGAGCTCCAAAATTCACAAATTTTTCTTTTGTTCTCCCTCTCTCTCCTGCAGAAGTGGACACAGTTGCCAAAAAGAAGAAAAATAAATAATCACCCCCTTTAATTTATGGGCAAGAAACCATAAATACAGCAACCTTTGATAGGAACCTTCTTCTCACCTAGGGATGTTTTGAGAAGCCCCATTAATTCTGCATTATATTGTGAGCTCTAGCATGTTTGTAGAGACCACACAAGAGTTATTAGGAAAGAGGCAATTATGTAAAAGCACCAAATGACTCTACTGACTTGTGGATGGAATTCATTCAAAAGCATTTTGCAGGAGACAAGCTGAAAAGCAGTCTTGCTATGCTAAATAGGTACTAACACAAGGGTATCTTCAGTAGCCACAAAGATGAGCAAGATCTCCCTTGGAAGAGGTGCACTGCCATCAACACAGCACCCCAGATTCCATCAGAGAAAAAAAGGAAAACCTCAGAGAAGTGACTAGCAGAGCAAACTGCCAGAATAAATCGAGTCAGGTTTGTTGCAGCCCCAGCACCAATTCTCAACGTGCAGTTGATCTCACTCTCCAGCCTAAGCCTCAGCAGACCTAAGTTCCTGATGCAGAGGCAGTTGCTAACAGTGCTCAGGCTGCCACCAGTGTCTCCAGTAGATGCTACAGGTACCTGTATAGGGAGATACAGTCTGCAGCTAGGCCTAAAGGGTGTGTAGGCCTTAGGTCAGCCTACTGCTGAGCGTTTTTCACAGTGGCAAAAACTGGTGACACACATTCCGTACGACCCAGTAAAGAGCTCTTCTGGATGACTGGACCATTTTGTAAGACAGCCTATCTCTTTAAAAGCACCCTGTGAGCAGGCACAGCCCTTCTGATTTGTAATGTTTGCCAGTGGAGCGGACACCAGAGCAGCCAGTTAGGAGAGATCATTCAGGAACAGCCCCTGTCAGGCCCCAAGGTTGTCAAAACACGGAAGAGCCAAGCTAAGCAGAAGCAGCAGCATGCAAGGTATGCAGGAACCAGTGGTTCCTGGGGGTGAGCTTTGCTGTCACAGGCTCAGCTGGGGGAGGTTCTCTCCTCTGCTCCATGCCTCCACCTACTACACAGAAATGGCATCATGGTCAGGTGTTATGTACAGCAAGGGTGCCAACACAAAGAAAAACTTATTCTTGTTTCTAAGTACACATATAATACATACATATGTGCAGGTATGCACACACAATATGCATTTTTGCTTGTACTCAGATAAAAAAAGTCATCATTTGAGCAGATAAGAAAGCACCTCACACCAGAACATATAAAACAGTCTGAGGATTTCAATACAGGCTAAAGGTACAAGCAAGATACTTACTTTATCTTGAAGCTCTCTCAAGAGGAAAGAGAGAGGTTGTCCGTGGAGGTTTCCAGACTGAGTTGTAAGAGGGGTGTTGATATCAGCATGGGCATCCACCCAGATCACACCTAGGTGTGGGCACTGCCGTGCATGGCCACTGACCGAACCAAGGGCCAAGCTGGAAGTACAGTAGCAAAGACTTTAGTAGCCATCTCTTGCCATGGTTCAACACATCAGACATCAGTGACAACAAAGGGTGCATCCCAAATGACTGCGTAGCATGCCAATATCATGATTTTAGGACACTCCCAATAACTACAGGACTACACTAGTACTGACAGATGAGAAAGAGCTCTTCTCCCTTCACTGTCACCCTTCCCACACTCTAATCTTTATAAGCTCCAAATGACCTCTTAGAAAATCTAGCATGCTCACTCACCACAGCAATAACATCCAAATGCTGCAACCCTCTGGTACAGGCAGAGAACCCCAAGTAGTTCCCACCCTCCCCTTATGTTTCAATTAAATCCTTAAACTCTGAGTGTCACCTGCACCACCAATTGCTTCTAGGTGAGCTCACCTGTGGTCACCTCCTATAGTCACACAGCTGTGTCCAGCAGCTACTGCTCTGCTTACGGCATCAGCCAGTACCTGGCTGGCTAAACCCACTGACCGTGGGTATAAAATCAGGTTGTTGTACAGTTCATCGTTGGGAACTTGAGTGAAATTCAAATCTCCAAAGTCGTACACTTGGCACCCTGGAAAGAGCAGCAAAAGAAGAAAGTTACTTAACTACATGCCCAAGGATATGTTCAAACCATGGTCCCCCTCAGAAAATCAGTTGGGCAAGTATGAAAGGCACAACAGGAAGGGAGTGGATGCATGTGACTATCTGCATGCTCTTACAAACAACCATGTCAGGTAGAAATCTTATGATATTATTAGATTCAACAGTCATAGAAAGTCACCCAGAAAAACAGATTGGGTTTTTAAAATTATTTTTTGGCAATTTTAACATTAAAAAGCCCAGCTTGTGTTGCTGTCTTCCTTCCCAATTGGATCACGTATAAGCCTTAAATGAGCTCTGGTACTCAAAGATGCCTACAACTACACTCTACTAACTGTATCTGAGGCCTAGCAGTTATTTTGCCATTTTTAAACCTCACAAGAATCCAAGCATAAAAGTGCCAACTTTACCAATAATGGCAATTTTCTTACAGTACTTACAGGCAGCTCCATGGTGGCTGCACTACTGTGCTGTGTAAGAGAACCTCTATGTTTTCTCAGTGCAAGATGTTCTAGAAGATATTTTAATTCTGGGGCTTTGATCCCAACCCCCTCTGAGATCCTACCATTGCCCATTACAACTTAACTGGCTGTTAAAGCCTGACGGTGATCTGGCTATAAGACTCAGCTTTTCCTGAATGTATTTCTGTCTACTTTCCCTGAAAAGGAGTCACTTCACAGAGTAGGAAAAAAAAGGAAAATTTTTGAGTGTTGTTTCTTCTCCTCCACCCATCAGGGGGTTGGACCCGATGATCTCTCGAGGTCCCTTCCAACCCCTACAATTCTGTGATTCTGTGATATTTATTAACTGGCTGCATTTGAAGTTATTTCCCTTTCACACACATTATAGAGCTTCTCCTTTGAAGCTCTTCAGTCCAATACCATGTGCTTTCTAAGCAGTCATTTAGATAACAAAATTTCTAGCAGTATTTCCCAGGCCAGAGCCTCTCAGTTGGAGATGGGCCTGTCGAGGCAAATACCTGACAAGGAGGACCATACAGGCCCCATGGTATTTATGGCTACACCAGCCATGCCTTTGTAAGTTAAGACCACCCTGAATACTAGTCCTGCCTGTCCCCTTTGTTTCTCAATGTCACTAGTCAGTCTGCAGTTCAAAGCACCCAGGCTAGAGCTTGATGTTTTGCCTTTAGCCATCCTATGTCTAATAGGACAATTAGAAAAATTAAGGCAAGCACATCAACATGAAGCAAGAGCCCACTTGGGGCTCCGGGGTTCCTAATTTCCATTAAGCCACTGGTCCAGTGTCTAGGAAACAGGCTCCATGAATTTGTTTGGTGGAAATGTTAAAGTATTGAGAAAAACATTAATTCCATTTCAAATGGAGTTTTGGCTGGTAAAAAGGATGAAGGAAAGTCAGTGAGTTGCAACGTGGCCAGGAAATAGGCAAACATCCTTTTTATATCAGGGACACAGATGGACACAGCAGGGTATTTGCTAGGAGAGGACACGTTAGCTGAGCACAGCCACTTGTCAAAGCATTAAATAAATGTAGTCTCAGCAACTCTGAGAAAACACATTATCTGCAGAGGCTTAAGGGGGTAAGCAGGACCTTAGCATAACACAACACTCCCTGGCCTAAAGGCAACACAGGCACTCACAGGTTGGGATTTTAAATTTGCTTTCCTTCCCTCCAGCAATGCTCACTGGAAGGATGAGGCTCAGATTTGAATGTGCTATCTGATCTCCTGCTGACCACTGCATATTTTTACCCTGTTTCATTCTGCTGCAGAACAGGAAAGAGTTGTGAGCTCTGAAAGATGTCCAATGAATGTCCAAATTGTGGGGATTTAAAACTTGTGTCTTCCTGCAAGGCTACTTCTCACACGTGCTCACTGCTACACAGTTCAGTATTTCAAAGCTTAATAATGAAAATATGCTAGTGTGCCCAGGAAAAAAGTTCTGGAATTAAGACTTTAAGACACTGCATCATTCAGTAGGCATCATAAACTGTACCAGTTAATAATACTTTTGATCTAATGCTTCTGACATCTGTGGGAAGTAAATATACAGTAAGTGTAGGGTGACTTACACATTGCAGGACAGGACATTACACAGTGTAGTGGAAGAAAGGACTGCCATTTATGTTTTGTTCTCCAACCCTCAAACATTAAAAAAATAGTAGGAAAAAAGATATTAATTATGCCTAGAGTTTTCAAAGCTTAAGGCAAAAGGAAAGCTTACTGAATAAGCCAAAAAAATTGACCATACACAAATAAACCATGTATCCTGAAGTGATTAGAGGTGTGTATGTACATGTGTACACATATATTTATTAGGATTGACCAGATATTAAAGATTACATCAACATGTACTTTTGTCTTAATGTGTACTAAACAAAGAAAAATAATTTATCTAATTGTTAAAAGTAATTATTGATATATTTTCTTCACTTCTGGAGTGCCTTGGGTAATAGTCTAATACTTAAAGACCTGAATTGTTTTCTGCTTGCACACAGTTTTCATTTAAAGAAATTAAAACATGTTTCCCAAATATTTCTCAGTATTTTGCCCAACACAGGAGTTGCTCAGTGGACAGACATCCTGGAGTGCAGGGCAATCTGGCAGACCCAGCTGTTATTTATGCACTAGTGAAAGATTTGTCTAACCCACCACACCAAGCAACATGCACTTACTTTGTTTGGGAGCTGGGGCACAGATAGAGTGTATAGCTGTATGCAAACAGCTTTATATCAGCACAGAAAGTAAACATGAAGAATACATGGGTCTTCTAAAAGACAGAAGATCCAGATTTGAAAACTAGGAGGATGTGGGCACATAGGAAAGCCAGCTGCTTCCCATTCATCAGAAAGCACAGCATCTGTGCTATTTGTCAGTGCAGCAGCTCACCTGTAGCCAGGAATGAAGCTGGTTTTAAGTGAAATGGTGCTACCCAGTACGTAGAGACAAAGCACCAGGCACATTTTGCTAGTAACTAAATAATACAAAATTGCATGTGATCAAAAGAAGTTTCTGTTCCAATTTTAAGCTCTAACAGAAATTACACTCAAATGGAAAATATATTCTGTTTGATTTGTTAGTCAATTATCAACAGGACAGAAAATTTATTGCACCCAAGTCAGCTCCATCAGCACTCTAGCTCAAGATGAGATCACTTTTTGAAGTGAGGAAGACAAAAAAAGGCTTGATTCATATCTTTTTCAAGCTCCTCTTTTATTCTGAAGAGGCATCTCAGGAGAGACTTTGCTGCTCTCTACAGCTACCTGAAAGGAGGTGGTGGTGAGCTGGGGATCAGCCTCTGAGTAGCAGTAGGACAAGGAATGGCCGCAGGTTGCACCAGGGGAGGTTCAGGTTAGAAATGAGGAGAAATTTCTTCTCAGGAAGAGTGGTTAGACATAGGAGCAGGTTGCCCAGGGAGGTGGTGGAGTCACCATCCCTTGGGGTGTTCAAGGAAAGGTTGGATGAGGCACTTAGGGACATGGTTTAGTGACTGATATAGGTGTTAGGGGGACAGACTGGATGATATCGGAGGTCTTCGCCAACCTTAATGATTCTGTTATTCTAACACAGAAGGGTGTCAATCTGAATGTGACTACACTGCATAGTTATATAAATAAGCTGTATATATACAAAACAGTTCTCCTGTTATGAATGATTAGTGTGTAAAGGCAGCCTGTATCTCTTCTACAGTTCAGGAGCACAATCTTCAGTGGCTTAACTCCCCCACCCCCCACCTCCTCAGGCTTAGTTTCATCAACAGCTGCTTGGAGGCACATTTCAGTCAAAAATAATAAATTAGCCTGGAAGAGTGTGTATAGTTGATCTTCCCTAGGTCAACTTCATTTGACCAGAACAGATTGGAAAAGGTCACACAGGCATTCAGCAGACAAGGGGACCAAGGGCAGTCATTTCTTCAGCCTGCACAGCAAGAACCAGAATGTTACCTGTATCTGGTAAAAGAAATCAACATTTTTCATAATTAGGAGCCTAAATTATACATCAGGAAAAAAGGGTAGAAATACAAATTAAGAAAACAACTTCCTGCATGCCTTCTCAAATAAGCTATTAACATTGTACTCAGGCTCAACCCAATGATGCTTGTAACTGGGATATAGAATGCCCTTCAGCATGCTATATGCTCACTTCCTATCTTCTGAAGCAGTCATAGAATGTGTAAGGTTGGAAGGAACCTTTAGAGGTCATCTAGTCCAACCCCACTGCAGTAAGCAGGGAAATCTTCACTAGATCAGGTCACTCAGAGCCCCATCAAACCTGACCTTGAATGACTCCAGGGATGGATGGGGCCTCCATTATGTTCAGTAATCTACCTGCCTCATAAAGAAGAAGTTGATTCCTTATCCGCTGAACAGTCTGCCCATCAAATCTATCGCTCTCCAACTTAGAGAGAAGGATGTTGTGGGGGTCCCCATCAAAGGCCTTGCAGAAATCCACACAGACGACATCCGTAGCTCTTCCCTTGTCCACTGATGCAGTCACTCCATTGTAGAAAGCCACTAGATTGGTCAGGCAGGACTTGCCCCTAGTGACAGCCAGCATGGCTTTACAAATCACCTCCCTGTCCTCCATGTGCCTCAGCATAGCTCCTAGGGGGATTTGTTCCATGATCTCCCTAGGCACAGAGGTGAGGTAGTTCCCAAGGCCCTCCTTCCTACCTCTTAAAAAAGGCTGTGATGTTTCCTCTCCCAGTCACTAGGGACTACACCTGACCACCATGACTCTTCAAATATCATAAAGAGTGGCTTGGCAGATGCAAAAATACAGTGGCAAAATACAGTCTATTTATTCAGCATGCACGGAAGGCAGCAGTTACTACAGTAAAGTTATTTCCCTACACAGATTTAGAGAGTTTTCTTCTGTAAGAGCAGGTGGATCATGCATCTGGGGACATTTAACAGGACAACATCTGAGGAGCAGCAGCAGAAAGCCTTCATCCCATTCTTCTCTACGAAAATACTGCACCAGAGCCAGAAGTGGCAATCTGATAGTAGGAGATTCAGCTTTCAAAACCCAGGCTGCCTGCTGACATCACCCAATGACATGCTACTGTAACAGCTCTCCAAGGCAGCAAAGAGGAACTGGAACAAAAGCACGAGGGAGGCGAGATAGAAATGATCTCCTGACACTGCCTGTTTACACTGGGTATTTGTGAGCTAGAGGTGAAAAAATCCTTAATTAATGCAGTTAAATCTTTCCTCTAGGTTTCTAAATCCTGCTGAACTATCAAAGGAAACTGGAAATACCCCAGTTAGTAGATCTTACATCACACTATATGTTACATAAAACTGCTCACATGAAGGTATCACTTCTGCAAACCGTATTCTCCGATTACAGCCCATTTAGCAACTCCCCACAGACACAGCAAGGCTTCTCAGGAAACAAGTATTAGGAACAGTGTTTACAGACAGAGTTAACAAAACATAGGGCTACAAGCTGTTACCATCCTTGAGTATAAACTCATTGCCTTAGGATTACAAAGTCCGTACCATTTCTCAGACGCTGTCAGAGTGTTGCACAACAGCAAACAAATGACTCAATTCATTACAACCAGTGTGTTCTGAATCCTTTTTAAGAAAGTTTTAACCCTCCAGAATTATCCAGGGTGTGTGTGAAGCTATACAAAGCACCTACTTTTGTTTTATGTTAATATAAAAATAGGCTAGCAAGGTTCCCACTACAAGAGACTGAGACTTCAGCAGCCCAGTTTAATCATAAGCTTCTCACTTGGAGACAACAGATACTGGAATGAACTTCCAAACTGAAGCTGCATCTGCTGGAAGAAATCTCCTATTGGATACAGGCATGTGATTATTCAGGAGGTTTCTGCCAGCTCTAAAGTTCCAGTCATTTCCACCCTGCCTTTAAGAATTTTGAAAGATACAGTTTATGATGAAGTACCCATTTCTGTGCCTGTTTAAAATACTTCAGCTCATACAACAGAAAAGAGCAAACCCAATTCCAATTGCTACCCCAAGTCTGAAGTTTCAAGTTGTCCCTTGCATAAAATGACCCAAGAAATATTTTTTCCAAACTCCAATTGAGCATCCACCTTATTTCCCTTTGATAACAATTTATAACTTCAACCTCTTATGAAATCCAATGCACTTGACCTGAAGAGGTCTACTAACACGTCAGTATTAGGTGTTGAGAAACATTTGCACTGTGGCTTGCATCAGAGGAGACAGGGGTGCACTTACCGAGGTCTGCCACTCCAAACCCTGCGCAAGTTCCAATTCCCTTCAAATAAGCTTAACCCAGAGACAGTTCCCAACAGCAGGAACACAAGTAGGCTCTTACAGCCATAGGAAGTCCTAATACCAAGACAGCTCCCCTCAAGCAGCTCCTTGTGCTTTAGATGGCTAGAGAATGAATTCTTAGGTAAGCACAAACAGGTAAGGGAGAGCAGCATGTATCAGATTGCTGAAGTTCTCTCTCCCTCCCTCTTACCAGCTACAGAAATCTAACATCAGACCAGCTCACATCTTTGTATTTAAATGAAACACCTGATTTATTTTTTAATTTGACCTCAGTGCCTCATTCCCTTTTTTCCCCCACGTGGTTTTACAACATAAGTTTTCACCTTCCATTCAAAAACAATCTTCTGACCATATTCACAGAAGCACATGCTTGCCAAAGGCATCTCGGTCTTGCGATTCCACAGTGAGATAAAGAATTAGTTTCAAATGAGAAAGTAGCAACAGGTTTTGTGCACCACAAAGCAGATCAAGCCCCAACTCATTACCTCATTTTTTCCCTCTGTCATTTCCATTTGTGCTTCTCCCCAGTAACTCCTGTTTCAACACCATTCACAGTAAAGAAAAATAAGTTCAGATCACATGCCCTTGTTCCCCAGGGCTCAGTGTTGGGTCCAGTCCTGTTTAATATCTTCATTGACGACCTTGATGAGGGAATAGCATCCACCCTCAGCAAGTGCCGATGATACAAAGCTGGGAGGGGTGGCTGACACGCAGGACACTGCGCTGCCATCCAGTGAGACCTGGACAGGCTGGAGAGCTGGGCTGGGAGAAACCTAATGAAATTCAACAAGAGCAAGTGTAAAGTCTTGCACCTGGGGAGGAATAACCATCTGTATCAGTACAGGCTGGGGGATGACCTGCTGGAGAGGAGCTCTGTGGAGAAGGACCTGGGGGTCCTGGTTGATGACAGGTTGGCCATGAGCCAGCAGTGTGCACTGGTGGCTAAGAGAGCCAATGGGATCCTGGGATGCATCAGGAGGAGTGTGTCCAGCAGGTCAAAGGAGGTGATCCTCCCCCTCTACTCTGCCCTGGTCAGGCCCCACCTGGAGTATTGTGTCCAGTTCTGGGCT
>VZTU01027343.1:0-29480 GCA_013400835.1 Zapornia atra | reverse complement strand
CGGGCCCGAGGCTGAGGGCTGGGAGAGGCCTCGGGGTCTTGGCGTGAAACGGTGCCGGATGTAACTGTCCCGCCTCGGCCCAGCTCCCGGGCTGAGCCACCCGGCAGGAACGCCACCCCTTGGCTTCACTGAAGAAAACCTGAGGTGATGCTCTTTGTCTGAGAGCCTCGGTGAAACGCTAAAAAAGCCACCTCTCCAGCACCTGCCTCAGGTACCCCGTCTCTAGGCCCGAGATGGTTCCTAAGTCCTGGAAGCTCTCACTGTTCTTATTCACAGCACACCGGAAGGATTACAGATTAAGGAATTATTTAAAAACTAACAAATGCCCCCATCTTTGCCTTCTGTGACAAGGCAGCGCAAGTCCTGCTCTCAAGTGCGCAACGTTACATACACATCTGGAAGGCAGGCTGGCAGCATTCATGAGAGGGTGCAAACACGGTTAGGCTGGGACTTGTGCTAACACACACATGAGAAACAAACCCACATGCACTTCTGCTTTTCCCTCTTAAGGTTCCCAAGCCGGCCTCTCACCTCTGTTTCCCAGTAACTTCCCATGTCTTTTTGTTAGTGTGGATCGCCATTACCACTCCCCCAGCAGCTCAAGCTTCTTTTCTCTCCTGTCACAGACCTTGCTCTTCACATTGCTTTTCTTCTTCTGCCACCTGGGATTTTTCTTTCCCCTTCTCCCTGTTCCTGCCTCCCAGGCTGTTGCACCAGAGCTCCTATTTATTTACTTCAGTCCTCCTCACATTTCAAACATGTCTTCATGGTTTTTTACAAACACCATGCAGCTCCGGCTTCAATTTATTGGGTTTTTTTTTTCACTTTCACTCAATTATTTCACTCTCTTTTTAACTTCAATGTTTTCTCCATTCCTGCAGCTTGTTGCCTGCCATTATTTGCAATTTTTTCCCTCTCTCCAGGCCAGCTCACCTTTTCAGTCAGAGCTCCTGCCCATCCCTTATCTTGGCTCTTGCGTCACAGTGAGATCCCAGGCATACTGCACAAATCTTCTGCTGGTGCCAACCACCACCCGCTCCTCTGTGCTGAGCAAAGATCTTGGTAGCGATTCCTCAGCACACCTTTGTGTCTCATGCCTGCTCAAGGCTCCTTCACTGCCCTGACAAGTGCAAGGTAATAGGTTTATACAGAGAGCCATTATACCCACCCAAGAGCCCTGAAGATGCTGCGAATGAGGTAAATTGCTCACAGAAAGATGGTATCTGCAACTAAAGCTAACAGGCACACTCCAAGGGAGTGGAAACAAATAAAAAGGGCAAAGGAGGTAGCATGATGCTGTGGAAATTACAGAGCTGAAGCTTTATGTCAGTGCCAGGTAAGCCATTCTGAGTAATGGCCAAGAAGCATTGTGCGGAACAGAGAACACAACACAAAGGCTCATTAAGTCTCTGTGCACAGAAGCCAAGTCTCCAGTTTATTATATACTTAAGACAGCAGGAACCAGAGAATGTCACATAAAGCTGTGGGGAAAACGCCCGCAGCAAAGGACGGTGCAGAGGGACCAGTAAGGCTTTGTGTAGTAGGAACTGATAGAGGCAAGCGGGGTAAAAAAGCCCACCCCTCTTCGCAGCGCATGAGACACGACACACGGCCCTAAACCTGACGCGCAGCACGCCGCCGGAGGAGCGAAGGAAGGAAGGAAGCGGGCCGTGAATCGCCGGCACCGGCAATCCGTAGCAGCTCCCGGTGGGGTCAGAAAAGACGCCGAGCCAGCCCACTGGCACCCCCTCCAGGTGCTGGGCCGGCCGGCGGCCTGCCCTGGGCCGGGCCGGGACGCGGCGGGGCTGGAACCCCGCGGCCCTAGCAGGCGGCTGCACACTCACTGTGCCGGGGAGGCGTGACACCCGGCCGCGCCGCACCGCCCACCCCTTCCCGCGGCGGAAGTGTGTGCTCGGGCCGTACCATGGAGCCGAGCAGGCTGCTCTAGGCCGCCTGCCGGTGGTTCCGGTGGGGCGGCATGGAGGAGCGGGGGTACCGCTCGGCATCGGGGGCGCCCATCACGCTGCGGCGCCGCCAGCACAGCGCCTCCTGCCGGGAGCTGACGGTGCGCTGCCCCCGCCTGCAGCTCCGCTCGCTCAGCGCCGTCACCTCCGCCGTCTGGCTGGCGGCCTACGGGCTCTTCGTGCTCAGCGAGGTACTGACCGCCCCCACCCACCGCCGGCCTCGACGCACCGGCATCGCCCCTTCCTGCGCCCCCGAGCCCGCGGAAATACCGGGGGAGGGGAAGTGTAAATCAGGGGCTGCGGCTGGCATCCAAGGGGCTCCGTGGCAGCGCCTGCCCCCCAACAACCGCCGGGCGCAGGGAGCCGCACGGCCTCTGCCGAGCTGCTGCTAGGACGCGGACAAGGAGGGCGGCCAGAGCCGGAGCAAAGGCGGCCGTGCGTCCCCTTGGTGGCTGGGGTGCCTCCGCTGGTTTGTAGCCCCTTGCCAGATAGGGTAGATGTGCGTATGGGTGTTGAGTGATGCCTAACGCATCCTCGTGAGTCCAGACAACAGCTGTTTACTTGGAAAGATGAGTTGCTGGGACTGGGAATAAAGGATATGTTGAAGAAGGTGAGAGAGTATTAATCCCCAAAGGAATTTTCTCAGGTGACTCATAGAGCACCATGAATGTCATCTGTTTGCTCGTTTTTCACAGCTGAGGCAGTAAAATCTTGGCAGTACAGATTTCAATAGCTGCTGATAAATCCAAAAGTGTTAATTTAGGTATCTGATCTGTGACCCATATGTGCAGGGAAGGACCAGCTTGTAGATGCAGACCAGTTATCTCCAGGTAGAAGTCAATAGCTTGACCGAAGAAGCTTGTCACAGTGACCAGTGCTATGGCTGTTGCACCTCAGTTTCTCCAGTAATTATTCCCAGGGAATGAAGACAGAGACAGTGTCAGTTGGCAGGTTTCCAGTACAAAATGATGGTTCACGTTCCTCCAGCTGAAAGGGGAGATGTGTTAGAGTTTTATTTGTTACATAAACTTACACCCCAGCCAGGGGTTACCACCCACTGGCCTGCTTGTTTTCACACGTGCTCCTGCAGCTTTTGTGCAAGTGACTACAGTCCTTGCTTTCTGTCGGGAAACCAGATCTGAAAGTTTCTCTCTCTGTGGATTTCAGTCCCTGCAATTCATTACTGTTTTTTTCTCCATGATGACAAACTTTTGGAGAAGACCTGTATCATTTCTGTTGAATGTGGCCATGACTGCTTTACCTCACGGTTCTGTTCCTTTAGGAAGTGTCAGTTCCAACTGTGATTCCTGGGTATGCAGCCCGGAGCTCTCTAAAACATGTCTCAGAAATAGACTGTGGCTTGTGGGCCTTTAGGATTTATTGCCAGGTCTTCAGAAGACTTACTGTTGCTTATAGTTTCATCAGCTATATATTATTTTATGTAACAGCAATCCCAAGATTACAGCATGCAGAAGATGTTTGTCCTCAGACAAAGCACGGGAGAAAGCACATGTTCTCTAGATGGGTATTTAAGGCAGTAGGAGTGAGGAGGTTTGAACAAATTTAGACTTGCAGTTTGTAAGAAGAAAACCACTGGGCCAGTAATTTTTTCCTAAAAGATTTTTCTTCCCCTGTGAGACTCCACCCTCAGTTTTAGTAAACATTTCACAACACTTCTCTTGTCAGTGACATCATCTCTGTAGACACTTGCATAATACGCTGTCATTGATGTAACTGGCTGGTTTTGCTGAGATTTCTGCACTAAATTTTCAAGGAAACAGTTTTCAGTTTCAGCTCCCAATCCTTTCAGACCATACTGTGAAGAATACTTTAAATCTCACTGCACATATATCAGCCAGCCGGGCGAATAAAATGTCCCCAGCTAAGTAACCTGTAACTGTAGCTTTAATATCATTATCACTGTGCAATACAGCTTTCTCTAAAGCCGTGTTCAGAGCTCTATCTTTGCTTGGCTTGTGTTACAGAATAGCATGGTGCTTTCTGCTGCTATCTTCATCACGCTGGTTGGCCTGATCGTATACCTGCACTTCGTGAAAATTGACCAAGAATCCCTATTGGTCATCGGCTCACTCGGCATTCAGGTGACTTCATCCTATGCTTCAGGGAAGGAGAGCACAACCTTCATTGAGATGGGTCAAGTGAAGGATGTGGTTATCAATGAAGCCATCTATATGGTAATCACACACAGTCTTTCTTCTTGCCCATCTGTGGGTGTGCTCATTGCTACTGTACTTTCATGAGTATGATTTACCAGAGGAATGAAATGCAGCACCATCCATGGCTTTAGTGACATCAGGAGCTTTGTTTCAGATTTCTCTTTTTAATCTTGTCTGTTCTCTCACCTTTGAAGCCCAAAAATAATCCTAATGCCACTGACATTGAGCTAGTATTTTTAGTTCTTTGTGTTGTCCTGTTCTTACACATCCTGATGGCAAACTCTGTAAATAGTCAAGATGGAGATAAGACGATAAACATAAGAGATGACTTTTCCTGTTGCTGGGGTTTTGTGCAAAGCCCCTGTAGAAAAACAGACTTTATCCTTTGAGCATGTGTGTGTTCATTCCAGGTTAAAAATATAAGAGAAAAAAAATGATCACAGGTAATTTTTTTTTTTTTATGGTGGAAAAAATATATCTATATCCTCCTTTTAGGGAGGAAGGCCATAGATATAAATTTGTAGGCTTGACTGCGGCCTGGGGTGATTGGCCTTCAGCCCAATGAGTTGAAACAGATCCTCTTTCTGTGGTTAACTCCAGGCACTTGGATAACATTTTTGAACTCTGATGATTTTGTGTGTTTATCTTGTAGCAAAAAGTTATCTACTACCTGTGCATTCTCCTCCAGGACCCTGGAGATCCTCAGGGAGTATCTGAGGTTGTGCCACTCTTTCAGGTGAGTTTGGGTGAATGGTAGAGAAATCCAGATCCGTGGTCTGTGTGGGCGCCCCAGCTGTGTAATTGTATGTTTATTCCAGCACAGGTAGCTGATGACAGTTGCCTTTCCCTGGCTGGGTCTTCAGGGTGGGTCTTCCAGCACTGTGGAATGGGTGGTATTAGAAGTCTCGTAGAACCCTCTGCAGGGATGTGTTTTTCATTTGTCCTCCATTCAGAGAACTGTGTAAAGCCAGGAGTTTGCATGAACTCGAAGTATTTGGCCCTCACAGGGAATGGAGGACACATAGAGCTTTCTGTGTAGTCTTATGCTCAGTGTCAGCATCCTAACCACAGCACTGTGTTGCAGTTGATTTTTCTGTCGGCTCTGTGTGCCAAAAGCACTCATTAAAACTTCCCTGGCACTAGAATGACTTCTCCTCCCTCACACGTTGACAAAGATCACAGTACGAGCTGTAGGCAATTTGCTTAATGTATAATAACTTGTTTGCTTAACATTACCCTGTCTCCCCTTCCTCTTTTCTTGCTAACTTGTTCTGCCTGTTCATAATCCCATTTTTGGGATAGGTTTTCTTCCTGCATGTTCATGTCCACACACAACAAAACCCTGATCCTTGAGTGGCGGTGAGCAATGCAGAGGCACCTCTTCAGACTGCTGAGGTTTAGAGCCCTCGCTGACCTTCTCAGTTCACCTGGCATTTTGCAGTCCACATCCAGCCTATGCCTGGATAGTTAGTCTCCAGCTAAAATACTTGCGGGTATGAATAGACTGTTCACTTGATACTTGCTGCTGGCTCAGTCCCATGGTTGTAGAGGTGTTTGCTAACAATATTATAAATTACTCCACACACAGGGGGAAAAAGATGGATTTGCTAGAAATCAAATTCCAGAGCTCTGCAGTCAGGAACGTGGCTTTAGTTATACATGCTCCTTTCCAGCTTCAAAGAGGCTGCCTGCCATTGATGTAGTTTTTCTTTTTTAATTCTAGCTCAACTCTGAACAGTTCTGTTTTCATGGAATATCTTAGTATTCCCAGAGTTGACTCCATCAGCAGAGGGGTTACAGAAAGAGCTGTGTCAGTTCACAATTCATTACCTGTCAGTAATTCTCACTTTAACGTGCAACTTAGTATGTTACTTAGTTTTGAAGGACCAGTAATTAGTAACTTGATTGTGTCTCCTTCATTGGGTTCCTCTAAGTTATGTCAGCCTTCAGAAATACAAGTTACCGTGTCACTGCTCCCAGGAGAACTTCTGCGATGATCTGACCTATTGTTCTCTTAAGCAACACTTGCAAGGAGAGGCACTTGATGGACTTTACACAGTAATGCTGCTTTGGGAGCTCAAAAGTCATGGGACCATAGGGACTGCAGGACTGGGACTGGGAAACTTTCACCCCCTTGCTGGTTTTAATTTGGTCCAGGTTAGAAGTGATGGAAAAATCATTACACTTTGACCACTGTTGACTGTTTGTGTGAAATGCATTGATGTTTTCAGTTAACCTTCTGTTGTGCTTTTGTTGACAGTACTAGCAGAGGCCAAGGGCCAGGTGTCTAAATTCCCTGTCCTGAAGGTAGATTTTTCAGCATAGAGGTCACCAGGGATGGTGGATTATTTCAGTGGTCTGTGGGGACAGGACAAGGGGCAATGGCTGTAAACTGGAGCATAGGAAATTCCGCACCAACATGCGGAAGAACTTTTTCCCAGTGAGGGTGACAGAGCCCTGGGACAGGCTGCCCAGGGAGGTGGTGGAGTCTCCATCTCTGGAGATATTGAAGACCCATCTGGACGCCTGTCTGGGCAATATGAGCTGGGGAGCTGCTTTGGCAGGGGGGTTGGACCCGATGATCTCTCCAGGGCCCTTCCAACCCCTACAATTCTGTGATTACTGTGTGGAAATCTGCCTTTGGGTAAATCTCTGGAGGGAGATGACAGGAGCCATTACTCCTATGTCACCAGCTTCCATCAAACACCTCCAGGAGTTTCAGCAGTTATTTTGCAATGAGCGTGTAAAAGGGAAATCTGTTCTCCCTTGGCTTCATGTGAGAAGGCTAATGGACTGCAGGTATCTTGCTGTTTTCTTCCTTCTGTATGTCTGCTTCTGATAGTCAGCTTTGTGTCAGCTGTCCCCACATTCCCTTCTCTGCAAATCTCACTAGTGAGAAAGTTAAAGCTTTCCAGCATTTTTACAGCCAGTTGAGAGCCTCATTCTCTGTTGTTTGACTTAATTCTAGAGCTCCAAGCCACGTCTGGACTGCTTGATAGAAGTGTACAAGAGTTGTCAAGAAATCCTGGAGCAGAGGAAGACAACTCCACAATCAAGTGATATAAAATAGTAAAAAAAAAAAAACCAGAATAAAAATCAAGGCAACAAACGTGGCAGGACTTGAAGAGACACATGGAAAAGCAAGCTAAACCACCCTACGTCTTTTCTTTAATTAGATGAGTAGAAAGGGGTGCAGCAGAAGATTGATGTTGGGGCTGAAGGCCTGCACAGGCTCACAGATTTGTTACAGAAAACAAGTGAAATCCCCAGCTACAAAGACATGGTGAGCAGAACTTCGGAGATCCAGGCAGACAAGGGTTTTTCCTTGTCCCTCCAGAAAAGAATCATGGGGAAAGAGAGCAAAAGGAGGCAAGAACATGCATCAGATGTTTACTTTTTTGTGGATCTGAAAATACTGATAAACTCCCAATGTAACCTTGGCCAGACTGCAAAAAAGTGCATTTTTTGTTTCTATTTAACCCTTTGTTTGAAAAAAGTATGTACCACTCTAAATAGCAGAGCTGATGGGTGGGCTGGGATGATAATCTTCCTAACCCACGGGAGAATTTCAGAGTCAATAACAGAAAATTAAAATAGCCTGTTGCATTCAGTTATGTTTAATGAAATAAACATAGGAGAGCAGGCCTTAGCCTCTTCTGGGATCTGCTTGAAAGAGTCCCATTTAAATGGGATCATGAAAGGAAAAGGGGTCCAGGAAAGCTGATTGCTAGTCAAGGATCACCTCCAAGGTCCAGAACAGTCCATCCCAATGAGGCAAAAGTCAAATCAAAAATGCCAGGAAGCCTGTGTGGCTGAGAACGTTGCTCCTGGCAAAACTCAGACACACAAAGGAAGCATGCAGAAGGCAGAAGCAGGGACAGGTAACCTGGGGGGAACATAGTGATGCTGTCTGTGATGCAGTTAGGAAAGACAAAGCCCCCCTGGAATTGAACCTGTCAAGGGATGTCAGATGCAACACGAAGGGCTTCTACAAGTACATAAGCAGCAAAAGGGAGACTGGAGATGTGGACTCGTTGCTGAATGGAGCAGAGGAGGAAAATCTGTTGTTGGAAATGATGGTAATGATTGTGTGAATAGAATTTTACCAATCTGTGCTTTAAGGAGTAACTTAAGGTTGGGATGTTCTTTGTTGATGAGCAAAAATTTACTCTACCCTTAGCTAGCATTTTTCTTTCTCTTTTTCCCCCATGACTCCTCAGTGATGTAGCTGAGACAATTGAAGTGTCAGAACAAGTGAGCTGGCAGGAGCCTAGGGGGTCAGGCTTAATTGCATCCAGTGTTGTACTGGATGGTTGTCTACATAATCTAGAATTAAAACACACAGTAACACACCATTATGCAATACAGTAGGGACAAGGGGCTTTTCTAATTATTTTTTTTTCCCCAAGATGCCATGAAGTTTGAAAGACAGAGATAAGCTCATGTCACAGGAAGTATTCTGGTTGTCCAGCTGAAAGGCAGCAGCTTGGGGTGTGCCAGAGGCTTTTGGGTAACATTGCCTAGCTTATTCCATTTTTATGCTTTTGCTTCTCATAAATACTTTACATGTTGGGGTCAATGTTGTCCCAGCAGCAGAGCAGACAGAGTCTTGGGCTGGACTGTGTTGGGAACAGTGTCTATGCTATAAAAGTCCTGTGAGGTCCTGAGAAGCGTGCACTGAAGAAATGACCAAGTAGCTGTGTCACAGGGGGAAGCCTGGAAGATTGTTTTAGCCATCTTTCAAAGGTGTGATGTTCCTGTGCCAATAGGAGCACTGTAGTCTGCTAAAGCTGACAGAACAGCAGCAAGAACCAATGAATCAGACTAGGGGAGGTTTCCACCAGGTATGTGCCTGGTTAACCAACTCATTCTTTGTTCATTTTTGTTTACATCAAGACTGTTTTGGTTTGCAATAGTTTCTTTCACTCAGAGAATGCTACAGTTTAATTCATGACTGCATTTTATTAAGAACCAACAGAAATTTCACAGTATCTCCCAGACAGCCTTTTACATACACACAGCAGTTAGGAAACCAAAAGGCTTTTGTCACCTCATTCTGTGCTGCAGCAAGTCATTGCCAAAAGCATCGATTAAAATAAAAATTGGTTTCTCTACAAGACTCATACAAAATAGATAATCTACACAGCATTTTTTGTTTGCCTGAAGTCAGGTAAGCTATAAATAAGAGGTATATGTGCATCTGTCAGAGTGGGTGGCCCCTGAAATAAAAATATTCACCAATACTTGAGTAAGAAAGAAAGAAGAAAAAAAGGTTCTATGTGCCATACTTCTCAATTTAAAGTGCAGTTACTGCAGAAGATAACAAGCTTCAGGATAGTTCTCACTTATTCAACAACTCTGCTGCTTTTTTGCCCTGGTACAAGCCTCTAAGGTCATGAGCGTTAGCACAGTAAAGTAAGTACAGCTCCTCAATGGTGAAATGGAAACTTTTATGCATTGAGCATCCATCCCCAGCACCAATGACAGCTCTGCTTGTGCTGAAGCTGCTGTGTCACGGGTGGGATACAGGCAGCAGGCTGCCAGACAGGCACAGTACAGGGGGAATTGCTACACACAGGTAAGCAAGCGCGCAGGAATAATGCTCTCTAGTCAAACTGATGACAGTAGGAGGACTGTGAGAAAGAAATGCAGCTCTATCAGGATGGACAGTCACTTAAAAGTATCTAAGAAAAATACTGAATACCTTCTCAAATTTGTTTTTGGCTCAGAAAGCTTCCACCCTTTTCCATAACTTCAAGGGATGGTCCTTAAATTCCTAACAAGTGGCTACACACAGAATGTGCAAATCAGGTCTTGCTCATACAATCTTTTCCTGCCTTATGTCTGCCAGATTGTTTCCACTACACACAATGGGATGGTTTGGGGTGGTTTGTTTGTTTTTAATGTTACAAAGATGTCAAGAAAAGATTGCTTAGAAGAATTTGTCTGTTCCATGTTCTTAAGTTGTGGCTTTGCACCTACCATAAGCACAAAGCAAGAGCTTCTTGAAGTATCAGCTCCTCTGTGTGCATATTAGTTGGATATTTCAAGCTTGGTGGCAGGTACTAGGAGTGAAGCCACTGGTATGGTTGGTTTGTTCATTTGTAAATAGCTTTGGTTTGCTATTGCTGAATTCCCTCTAATGGTTGGATTCACACTGCTTCAGACTGGGACAGTTGCCCATGAATGCACAATTATGAAGTTACACTTCGTACTTTTGAAAGTACAGTTATTCTTTCTCTGCTTTTTAGCTGAACTCGATGTAGATTTTTCAAGAATTGCTATTTTTCTTTCATTTGTTTAAAATCCATTAGCCTTCTCTATCATAATGAAGTCTCTTTGAAAGAGATTTAAAAAACCCAACCCAAACATACTTTAGAAAAGTCTGAAGAGCAATACTTGAGCACACAGTTGCTGACTACCTCCACCTTGCTGTAGTAGCATGAAGGAAGCAGGAGTTGGAAAGGAGCAGCTTCTGTCAAGGCAGAAAAACAGAGCTGGTTTGGGGGTTGGGGAAGATCTCATCCAGTTGCTGAAAGACAGAAAAAGTACAAGAACTCTTGCCTTGTCTTCCTTTGTCTGAGATACAGAACCATAGAATAGACATGTGCAGTTTCAAACACATCCTTAAACATCTACAACAGTGATTAACAGAAAGAGTCTTTGAAAGTGCTTGTTTGATGGTGGAGCATGTGATGCATTCAGCCCTGCAGCAGAGATTGAATGTTCATCTACCACATAGAACAGCATCGACTCCTGCAATGCATCAGTCCTGTAGGAGCTTGGGCATCACCTGATGCTGGGACTGGAACAGTCCTCGAGTCCTCAACACGCAGAGACACCAGGTTTCCACCTTTAGTTAACACTGAAAATACTCTTGAGTGCCACTGACCTCTGACTCCATACTCCCTACATCAGGTCTGAAATTACCCTTGACTTGCATTGGGATTATTCTTGTCAGTTTAGATCCTCTTTCTTCTCAACAGTGTCTTCTTTCTTTCACACCTGGAGCAAGGACTTGGCAAATTTGTGTCTTTCAATTCTAGCATCGGTCTCAGGGAGGAGTCGTTACAGCTCTAGGGAAAATTCAATTGTTGTCTTGATTGTGTTAAGCAGCTGCATAAAGACTTTTCTAGCCTCTGCAAAAAGGCTGCCTTAATAGTTGTTCTGGGAGTGGCAACATTGAATTTAAACACTGGTAAAAACTTTGTATGATGGCTACTCACAACCAGAGCACAAAGCTGAAGTTACATCTAAACTGCCTGATTGGACTATGCTGTGTTAATCAATCGCCTTTTCAGTGTATATGTAGTTCACTGTGCAGTGATATGCAGCTCTTAATACAGGTAGTACTCAACAGGATGCATCCTTGTGCAGGGTTCATGCCACATGCCACAGTATCCATTACCACTTGTTTTTACTGTCCTCAGCCTGCTGCAGTCAGATTCAAGCCTAAAGACCACTCAAATCTGCCTTGCAGGGGTCACAGTCTAATTCAGGCAGACAGTTAGGGTTTGATGCAAACAGATTATTGGAAATAATAACAGAAAGGGCCTACGGTAAGAAAGAGAGGTCACTAGGAGTTTTAAGAGCTGGACTGAGATGGTAGACACAGTGATCTAAACGCAGGTGCACAACTGAAAATGGGAGGGATAAAAGAAAGCATGTGCTTGTAAGCAAAGCACTAAGATCAGGAGATGGAAGAAGAATGGGTGCAAGGAAAGACAGCAGGACAGCTACTGTGACTGGAGCATTGTGCCACAAATGGCCTAGGCATGGTATTTTGGATGGAGTGTGGCATGGGAAGGAAACTCCTGCACAGTCCCCAAAAAAATCAACATTTTGAAGAGAAGGGACACTGCCTCTACCCACACTAAGAAACTTTGTCTATTATTATAGAAAAAGAGTCAGAGCCCTTATTTAAGTAAGGTGTGTCACCAGCAAAATCATAGTCTCCAATTCAGTGCAGAGCAGCACAAAAAACAACCCCACCCCCAAAAAACCCCCCAAACAAAACCCAAAAAACCCCCGAAGTCATTTGGCATTGGCCTTCAGAGCAGGGTGGGCCCCTTAGTGCTTTGAGGTGTGGAAGGAAAAAAGCACCGAGTTTCAGTCTCCCAGAGCTGGTTAGCAGGTGTTCTGCTTCGGGAGGGCTGTGCAGGTCGAAGTGGAGGTGTCGAACGGTAGTTAATATAGCTGGCAATAAGGAGTGTTGCTTCAACAATCTAGGGAAAAAGAAAATTATTAACTATAGGTCAATTAGAGGTAAGAGTGCCCTTTGATTTTTAGAACCTGCATAACTTCTGCAAATGGCTGTCTCACATGGAATTGTTTGGGTTTGAAATCAAGGTCTGTCTGTAGAGGCAGAACAAGTCTCTTGATTAAAGGTTCCAGCTTACAAGAGACATCCTGCATGTATATAGCTAGTGCAACAGCCACAAGTCCCAGTCCCCAGGGCTTGTACAAAATTCCCAGCTGTGATGCTCCCAGCTGGAGAGAAGCTCAGGGTTCATTTTGTAATTACCTTTGGAACTGCCATTGTGAAAAGGAGTTTTTCAGTGCTGTTTTTTCCAGAACTTCTTTCTTTCATTTGATTGACTACAATCATGAAGTCATCTCGACAGCCTCCAAAGGTCAGCACAGATGAGTATGAATAAGAGACCTTCAAGTGCTGCAGACAGAGAGTTTGAAAGAGTCATACAAAGAATGAACGGCCACCTTAAACTAATATACTTGCCCCTTAGTGCAAGCACACCGGCTGTCCAGCAGTAACAGGCCGTGTGGGTACTTGGCCCTATAGGAAACCACAGGCAGAGAAATCTCAAGTGAGAGCCACATTTCTTGTCTTCTCTTAGCTTGCTCAGTTCCTCGCTGCTCCAGAGCAAGAATCCAAACTTTGTTCTATCCCAGATGGGGTGGCAAAGCACATACCACAGAGGTTTTGCAAACCACATGAGCGTGTGTGCTGCCCAAGGAGGCAGTTAGCTATTTTGTGAGACCTTACCTTATACCGTAGCTGTAATTTTCCTTTGTTTATGTAGCATTCAAACATAGCACTGACTTCCCTCATCTCTGACTTCTACAAATTAACTTCTGGATCCATGTGAGGTTAAAGACAAACTTTTAGTGACTTTAAGTGGACTGAGGGGAATGTCTTTCTGTGGGAGGTAAGTTATTTTTCTTAAACGGTGTCCATACCATAGTGTTATAATCCAGTATGCTGATACCATCTTCATTCACAGCTATCCACACTGGACAGTCTTCCAACAAGGAAGGTAAAATAGGCTACAGAAAGAAAATTATTAATTTAGTTACATCACACAAAGGTGCTTCTGACATCAATCTTGGGTTTTAAGGATAAAGTGAAGATGAGAGAGAATCCTATATGCTTACTGGTCTGACCTGGTTTGATTTCAGGACTTCTGAAAATCTGGAATGAGATTTTCAGGTTTACATAGAATTTTGGGACTAGTGGCACAAGAGATACAATGATTATGAAGGCTTTGAGATTAGTTAAATTCTATCCGTATAGTTAAACCTGAAGGAAATGCTAGGGCAGAGCAACAGGATGATTCGATTCTGCTCCTTACACTAGTCCCATCAGGCAGCTGGCAGTGAAGCCTCTTGGTTTCTATACAATCAGTGCACCCAGTGCTGTCACATCAATGCAATTTGCTTTCTTCTGGATTTTGAAAAATGTGCATCAATTATCTGTTAGAGATGAGTTACGTGGTGTTATGGCTGATGACACTAATTTTTCCTGGGTATCTGCTATGACATGGCTAATGTCATAGGCTTTGCTGCTTAACTACTGAAGTTATAAAATATGTTAATCATCAGAAATAGCAACATTATTTAAAGTCTGAGTGGAACTACTCTATATTCTGATCCTTCTGTGTCAGTAACATCACATGCCAATAACATCTGCTTTTACTCCTGACAGTGGAAATCCTAGAAATCATAGAATGTTTCGGGTTGGAAGGGACCTCAAAGAACATTTAGTTCCAGCCAACCACCATGGGGGGAAATAATTGTTTTTCTGGAAACTTCTTGCATATTTTCTCAAGAGGTCTCTTTTGTCCTTAGACTAAAGTCTATACCAGCTTTGACTTCAAAGCAAGAGACATGTAACCATGAACAAGACCCACCTCAAACTTTCAATAGTGGAGGTTTCTGCTGGCTTGGAGAAGATGGTTAGTGCCAAAACAAGATTTCTCAGACACATCAGTTTGGAATAGGCTAATAGGTACAGAGTTCTAGCCTGGGATGGCTTGAGGAATGGTACAAGTTTCTGGGAGAAGCGCTCTCTCCAGTTGCTCTTTGCTTTCCTGCCAATGCCTGTGGGCTGGCAGCTTACCCAATACATGCTTTAGCTTTTCTGTTTCTGCAACAGGATGTTAGCAGTTCTTGCCTCTTCTGTGGCAAGAAAAGCAGCCAGCTCTGTCTCAGGGCTGAAACACCCATCAGCTGTCCAGTGAGGGGGATTCTTCCATTCCACCCCCCACGGCAATATGTAAATAGTACTTCTGAAACTACAACTGCAGCCTTGATGACCAGAGAAATTCCTGCCTGAGAAAGCTTTGGCAAGGTTTGCAAGTACCCAGTATTATGATCAACTGATGCAGCCAGGGAGCCTTCTGTATTTACCGACTAAATGCTAGCAACCCCTAGTGTTTAAAACATGGTTCCCTTCTTTGTAAACCTATGTGGTACCAGAGGAGTTGTTCGTTTTTCCCCCTTCTTGAAGCATTTTCAATCCCTGTTACCAGATATCACAGGTACACCTCTGGTCTGATATTTTACTCTCGGGAACAGAAAAAAAAAAGTGCTCCTGTTACCTTAGCAGCAAATATTTTGGTTCCAAAGAGAGGCCATTTCCGGGCCACTGTCAAATAAATGCGAATGCATTCTGGTAGGGAGCATCCCTGCAGCACCATCCACTTTGTTGCCAGCCTGTCAGACAGTTGCCTTTCAGAATCCAAGACACAAGACAGCATTAGTTATTAATGTCTTCCAAGGGAAGGTGAGTAAAATCATAATAGTTAATATAATAGTTCATATATGCAGCTCTTATTCTAAAAGGGCAGTTCTACACAGCACTACGGACAGGGCTGTTAGCACTGTCAGTTAGGAGGGTTGTATAACCTGAGTTTATTTTAACATTTTGTCTACTTCCACAATTATTTTACTACTAGTTACTCTTTAGTGCCCAGGAAACCCAGACACATGTGGGTTGCTCACAGGTCAGCATATATATTAAGAAACTATAATGACAAACACTCATGCAGCTGTTACAGTAAAATCCTGCTCACCTCATCTTCACATTCATTTATACTCTCCTTCCTAACTTGTCTGTATTATGCTCTACATGGAGTGACAATATATATTAACTCATGCTTGATTTGGCTCACTAGGGATGGTTTGGCAGCTGTCTTGCTACGTGCAGATAGAATTTGTTTCCAAAAGGAGGTAATTGTGTTAGTTCCATCACTGCATCCCTAAGTAGCTTTGGATTTGGAAGATTACAATTCTTTCTCTTTGAAAGCTCATGACAGCATCTGAATTCTGTATTTGAGATCTCAGCATTGTAGGTGAGAATTTCAAGTCAGAACATCAAAAAGCCTTTCCAAAATACATCCTACCAGAACTGCTGCATGGCCTGAAGCAGCCCATATGTGCTGGCTTACAGCTCATTGCAAATGTTAGGCATCTGGATTCAATTGACACTTGGGGGGAAGGGTAAAACAAAAATTCAGAAACAGAATTAATCTTGGGTTAGAGTTTGCTGGAACCAAGATGTCCAGTTTGGAAGTGAAAGGCTTAAGCTTCCTGTCTAGGGGAAAATTAGTTGGTGATCTTTTTATATTACCTAACTGCTATTTTCTTTTAATGGAACCTTTTCCTGACATTTTTGTTTTGTTTAAGTTTCTACATCAATCCTGACAGGGCTCCTTGAAACTTCTTATACATAAAGGCAGAATTTTCAAAGTAAGATTTCTTTTCAGTGCCAAGTACAGAACAACAAAAACTTTACCTGAGCTGCTCAGGAGTAATGTTTTGCTTGTAGCGTTTGGGGTAGAATTTATCTAAGACCTGGTGGAGAAGATGCTGCATTTTTGCTTGTGATGTTCCCCCAGAACTTGAAGATCCCGGTCGATCCAGATCCCCATATTCCACCTAAGACAAAGTTACAGCATTTATGTATCACTCTCTCTCTATATATTGTTGTTTATAGTGCAACAGAACTATGGGGGGTGTTAGTGCAGTAGAACCAGAACCTACATCATAGAATGTTCCATGGATTTCCACACAGGTAAGTTCCTTAGTTATATAAAAAGACACCATTAGGTGGGGGAATTTTGTCTACACCATTACCATGTTAATTGTATGCAACAGAGCAACTATTGAGGACATGACTATCCAAGGAATTCTTTATTGATCCAAGAAAGGGCCACAAGACCTCAGCCAGCTCCTTGTTTTAGGGAGACACTTCTGTATAACTGCCAAACTTTTAGGGTTTATTTTCAATTGGCCAATTAAAACAGCAACCTATTTGTAAATAGTTTGGACAACGTTCCCCCTTTTTTCATCTCAGTTTACATTGCTTTAACAAATGCCACAATCAGTTTCAGCTCAGCAAGAGCTACTTATCATGCCCACAGCCCATACTGTGTATTTAATGCAGTAAGATGCTAAATGCAAGCCTGGAGGTCTAATGGAGGGTCCTACAAGATGCTCTTCCTGGGTAAGAGGCCACTGGCAACGCAATAGGGAAAATTCTGACTATTAAGTGGAATTCTAGTAAGTGATACAATGCCCATATTTCTAGTAAGGCACTATTCAGAGCAGTTCTGAGGATAGTACAGCCTCACTGTTTTCCAATATTTTACTTCAGAAGGGAAGGAGAGGCACTCCTATAGCAAATTTCCCTACAGCAAAGCATGTTCTAACAACATACATATGCTGGTATAATGTGGATTGTGTAGTAGATCTCACACTATGTTGGATAAGAAATACCACTTGTGATGCAAGAGGTAGTAGCTTAGTAAGAGATTCTGTATACAGCTGAAGTCCCTGCAGGACAAAAGGGAGTATTTCTGCCCATAGCCATACTCACCTGAGCCATCAGAGCTACCATTTCCAGAGCTAATTCCTTATTAACAGGAAACCTTCCATTGGCTATTTCATTGCTGACTTGGAAGGCCAGTAGCAATCGCTCCTGGTCTGTCTCACCTTTGGCCTGGCTCCGAAAGTACAGCCTAAAATGCAGAGAAGATTGTGAAGGTAAAAAGGTACTGACAATCAGGAGCAGAGGTGGGAACTTTAATCAATGTGAGTAACAATGAAAGTGGGGTTTTTTGCTCTTTCTCCAGAATGACCTTTTGTGTATTGCAGGGTGTACTGAAGAGACATTTGGAAGCTTAGGTGCTTCCCTTCTGAACAAGATTTGGACAAAGAGACTCCACATATGCTTCCTAGCTTTGGAATCCCTTTGAATTCCAAAGGGAGCAGTGAGTGCCAACCACTGAGACACTGAAGCCTTATTAAACCCAGGTAAATCAGTGTCCATCCACCCCCATCAAGCACAGACAGGTAATACTTAAGATATGGCCATCTCTGCTTATCACAGAATACAGAACTGCCTCTGTTCTGCATGATAGCCTTATAGATTTGTTATTTTTGCCATCTTTGTTTTGATGACTTGCACAGATATAAGAAATACTTTGGTTTGTTTTGGGAGGAAGTAAGAGACCAAATCAGCAGGCTTTATTTCAAAAATTGAAGAAGCATTCTTGTAAATCAAAGCTTCCTACTATTTTTTATTCCCTTCACACTTGCAATTTCTTTGATGTAGTATAACAAGATGTCTAATGGAGGTTGAAGACACCAGCTTGGGGAATGCTTCCCAGAACCATTCCTCATGCATGACTATTTACAGCCCACACCATCCAATTCAAATATTAATTTACAGCTGTGACTAGATATTCCACAATACCACATAAGATATTAACTCCAGTGGATCAGTTTGTTTATTTTCATGTCAATTTTACATTAACACCACCATTAGGACCACAGTGACCTTACACATGCCTTATCAGTCCTTGATGTTAGAACAGCCCAACCTTGGAAAGACCTTATCAAAACATCCTTGCTGTCCAATCAAGGCACATTCCAGTCCAACAAGATAATGCTATAAAGTTTCACTCCTGATAAAAAATACTACTTTCTGGGTCAAAAGCAATAACCTCTGCTTCCACATATACCAACTAACAAAGTTCACAGAAATTTGTTCCCACTATTACAGAAAATAAAATCTTACATTCAATGCAGAACTTGGTCTTTTTTTGGTGTTGGGGTGGCCTTTGTTTTGCCTGCAGACAGAATTCACATGCAGAAAGCCATTCCATGTTCACCTACACAGCTCTCCTTTCAGTGTAATTAAGAGTTCCTGTCTGTATTATAAGTGATGAACTTGTTCCAGTTTTCGGTTTAGATCTTTGCCTTGTAGTTTCATTCTCTACTATCTTTTGTCATCTAACTTTTAATATTTATTTCTTTATAAAGTCTGGGCACTGCCACTACATGTCTCTTCTCCAGCTCATGCCATTTAGAACATTGTTCTTGTATCTTTTCCATCTTTGTGATTCCTCACTTAATTAGAAGTCTCACCATATTCATTTTCATGGGTGATTTATCCCCCAGGTCTCTCTTCCTCTCACCTAACACACATTGTTTAATTATGTTTTAGGATTTTAGGCAAAATAAATTATGCCAAGTATGTCTTATTGTGCTACAGGTAGTTCTTAACCCATTTTAAGGCTACTCTGCTACTGCGGGGTGGGGGGTGTGTGTTTGTTCTTACCTCTAGGCCATATACTCTTTTAGACACATACCACACACAAAAGTCAAATCACCTGTAGGATTTAAACACATCCTAGCTAAATACACTTTTAGCACTAATGGTACTATAAATTACTGGCCATTTACAGACTCACATGCAGTCCAGAAATGTTTAATTAACAGCAACAGTAAGGCCAACCAGTGAAGCACTGTACCTGTTCTTGTAGGTCAACTTCACAATTCTCGTGCCACCTTCATATTTCCCAGGATGCAATTCTTTTAAGGCTTGTTCCCATTTAGAAATGACATCACAGATCTTTAAAAAATATCATGGGGAGAGGAGAGACAAACTGAGGTGAAACATATATTCAAGGCTTGAGGGGAAAGAATATAGTGGAAAAGTGGGAGAAATAGACTGAGTCTGCATAAACACAAAGTGGCAAAATGATTCCTTTTTCTGTTACACAGTATGTAAAAATTAAGTGTTCCACCTGAAAACTCCAGCTCTAATCTGCAAGGAGACCTCTGTAAGTGAATTCTGGTCTGGCAGCAGCTGTGTGGCTGTGTCCATGTCAGCACGTGGCAAAGGCCACGAGGAGCAGATCTGCACAGTGAAATATTTTTTCCTAGGAGCCTGTGCCCACACTTTATGAGTTTCAAAGGGTTTTCCTTTGGACTAGCTTTAGTCTGATCAAATGGCCTGAAAGTCTGCTATATTGGGTCACATCTTCCAGTTCTTGTAAAAAGAATCCTTTTCATGCTGTCCACAGTTGCCCCCACCTGGAGTATTGTGTCCAGTTCTGGGCTCCCTGGTGTAAAGAAGACAGGGATCTCCTGGAGAGAGTCCAGAGAAGGGCTACGAAGATGATTAAGGGCCTGGAGCATCTCCCCTATGAGGACAGGCTGAGAGAGCTGGGACTGTTCAGTCTAGAGAAAAGAAGACTAAGGGGGGACCTAATTGGTGTTTATAATTATCTGAAGTATGGGATGCAGGGGGATTTGGCCAGCCCCTTTTCGGTGGTCTGTGGGGACAGGACAAGGGGCAATGGCTGCAAGTTGGAGCACAGGAAGTTCCGCACCAACATGCGGAAGAACTTTTTCCCAGTGAGGGTGACAGAGCCCTGGGACAGGCTGCCCAGGGGGGTGGTGGAGTCTCCTTCTCTGGAGATATTCAAGACCCGTCTGGACGCCTGTCTGTGCAATATGAGCTGGGGAGCTGCTTTGGCAGGGGGGTTGGACCCGATGATCTCTCGAGGTCCCTTCCAACCCCTACGATTCTGTGATTCTGTGATTAATATGAATCATGGTTAATAGCAATGATTGGTAGAGGTTTGCTTCAAAAGTGTCCTCCTGAGCCAGACTAGAGCATCCTCTGAAGAGAGACTGTTTACATGTTTGGCTAAACCAAACCCTTGGATGTGAATCTGCAAACTTTGGGAACATTTGGTTCTAGATTCCAACTTTGTAACTCAGTTTTTAGGAATAATACAGTTAATCTCTTTGGTTCCATAGGGCTTATCTTGGTTTTTTCAGATCTTTTACAAGTGGTCTAATAAAGGCCCCTACTTCTCATTAAAAGGAATGTGAACATATGAAGCCACATGAAATACATGATCAAATATCTAATCCTCTCCTAAAAAAGCCATTAAGGTTGCCTTGACAAGTAAATAATAACCAGTTAATAACCAGTAAAAGTAATGCCTTTGATTGTCTCAAGCTCTTTCGTTTAATCTCTCATCTTTCCAAATGTGGTTCAATTACCAGCAATGCTCCAGGTTACCTGATATATATTAGGCCATGAAAGCCAAGTGTATGATTTGGCACTGACTGTCATAGTTTCTCCTTCAAACCATTTAATTTAAACTTATTGGCATCTTCTCCCTCCATTGCCCAATGTGAAACTTTATGCTGTGTGAAACTGAACGTTTATGTTCCTTACAGGTATTGGAGCCTCTTCAAAGTTGCCACTACCACTATTCCTCTATCAATGCTGTATGACTACTGTTCTCCCAGATTTGTACCAAGATCTGACATGTCTCCTTCACAGCCACTAACCTACTACCTTACAGCAGTCATCCACACAAAAATCTTCAT
Source organism: Zapornia atra (assembly GCA_013400835.1). Lineage (NCBI taxonomy): Eukaryota > Metazoa > Chordata > Aves > Gruiformes > Rallidae > Zapornia > Zapornia atra. Next base: position 8,404 of record VZTU01027343.1, on the reverse strand, counting down.
ATGAAAAACACAGATGTTAGTACTTTATCTGGTCTCCTTTCCCCTTGATCTGAGGCACTCCTCCTCTCCTTTTTAAAGTGAGAGCATACTCAGTAAAGCCTTCTTCCCAAAGTACACTCATCGACAATAAAAGCCTGAGTTATCTAGCAAGGAGATACTTCATAATCCAATAAATGAGATTTATATAGACATGCCAAGAGACTTACAGCCTAATATAAATTTGTCTCAATTAGGAGTGTCACATTTGATGTTAGTTGGTATATCTGATCATGCTAGCTAGCTCAGACATGCTTTAGTTTTGCAGTCAAGACAAATTAAACTTTAATATGTGCTAAAATCTGAATTAAGACTTTAAAAATAGACCAATTTATCACCTACTAAAACAGAATGTGCTTTGTCTTAACTAGAATCTCAGACTAGACAGATAATTATAGAATCATAGAATCATTTCAGTTGGAAAAGACCGTTAAGATCAGCAGGTCCAACTGTTAACTAAGTACTGCCAAGTCAACCACACACACAACCTAAGTACATCTTTTAAATACCTCCAGGGATGGTGATTAAACCACCTTCCTGGGTAGCCTGTTCTAGTGCTTGACAACCCTGTCAGTGAAGAAATTTTTCCTAATACCCAATCTAGACCTCTCCCGGCACTACTTGAGGCCATCTCCTATCACCTGCTACTTGGGAGAAGAGACCAACACTCACCTCACTACAACATCCTTTCGGGTAGTTGTAGAAAGTGATAAAGTCTCCCCTCAGCTGCTCCTCATGAGACTTGTGCTCTAGACCCTTCACCAGCTTTGTTGCCCTTCTCTGGACATGTTCCAGCACCTCAATGTCTTTCTTGTAGTGAAGGGCCCAAACCAGAACACAGTATTTGAGGCGTGACCTCACCAGTGCAGGGGGAGGACTTATTCCTGCTGACCACACTATTTCTGCTACAAGCCAGGATGCTGTTGGCCTCCTTGGCCACCTGGGAGACTGCTGGCACATGTTCAGTTGGCTGTCAACCAACACCCCAGGGTCCTTTTCCACCAGGCAGCTTTCCAGACACTCTTCCCCAAGCCTGTAGCATTGCGTGGGGTTGTTGTACCGCAAGTGCGGCAATCTTTGAACTAACTAGATAGATAATATCTAAGTGTATTTAATCCTGCTGCTTTAAGAAAAGATTATTAGCCATTCAGCTGCTCTTCAAAGCTGTACTCTGACTGTAGCAAAGGGGAAAAATAAATACCTTCATGTTGCCCTGCAGACAGTGTTCCAAATTCCTGCCAGAAGGATCATCTGTGAACAGTGAAAAACCCATGTGGGATGGTTTCCTCATTCCTGTGTCTTGGTTAAGTCGCTGGATGAATTCATCAACTGTTGAGGAACCATCAAACCCTACAACCTGCAATGAAAGAGGAGCTAATTGAAGATAACTTTCAGGAAACATGACATTGATGGGTATGGCAGCTAATGAAGCCTGGTTTCCTATGGGTCAGTATCATGACTGACTACCAGCTCCAGTGACTGCACTGTGTGCTGTCTCCATTCATATTGCATTCTTTCATGTACTGAGACATTTGTGACCTTTCCCCAACTACCTTTTCTTCCTTAGAGCTGGATTCATTTTCTCAGAAAAAAGTGGCTAAAATGGCAAGGAGGAGAAATAGTGTCTATCTCCCAATATCTGATAGCTGACCATGGTGCCACCCACCCACATGAAAGAGGCAAGTTATGGTGTAATCATACACTGCCCAGAAGGCAGGCAGCTGCAGTAGCTCACCTGGTAGGTTCCGTTCATGAAGTGCACTGGGATGCTGAAGGGGAGTGAGTGGTGGTAGGGATTTCTCAGCAGGATGGACACAATCTCCATCCGGGAGGGCTTGGCTTCCCGCTCACCAGCCTGCACGGCGCGGTCTACTGATCTCTGGCAGTAGATGGCGTACTTGCCTATTTCACTCCTAGGCAAAGAGGTGAATAGAAGCCACAAATATGCCTTAAATGCCATGGCCTCTTCCATTTCTCATGCCGTAGCAAAGCATTCCTCCCTCAGGTTTTTGCTAAAGCAAAGAAACATCTCTGGGCAGATATCCTAGTTCCTCTCAACAGATTAACAGCTCAAGTGAAAAGCTACAACACAAACCTGAGCATCAAGGATCTGTAAATATGGGAGACAATAGACCCTCTGGAAAGAGCTAGAGCATTCTCTGCTCCTAGACCAACTGGACACAATATAGGAATATCCTCTTTTGTAGCCCATTGCCATCATAGTGTCCATTAAACCAAGGCCCCTTCATCATCAAACTTGCTGTCAATGCCAGTGGAATTTAGTTCACATCCTAAGAAGTATTAACAATAAGTCATAATACCTTAATGTCACTTATAGGATTATGTAAATGGTGTTTATCAATTTACATGGTTATACAAATGGTAAGTTTCCATGTGTTAACCCTATCTGCCAATCAAGACACTCATCAGAGATTCAAAGCAGGCTCAGATTTATTGATAGTTCAATGCAATACAGGGACAGTTACTAATATGAGTAGTTTAATGTCTACTGAAGAGAGTGGTCCATTGAACAGCACCAAAAGGATGTAAGTCTCTCTCTAAAGCCAGACAGGAACAGTCAATTGTACCCTGTGTACACCTTGCAAAAACAAGAATGTATACACAGAGTAAATTCTGAAACTGAACGATTTCTATGGATTTATAACCATGCTATCACTTTGCAGGGGAAACTGAGTCCATTCAAGATGCCTTCAGGAGCTCAGTACCAGATTAAATCTTCAGTTAAATCCCTGCAAGCAACATGGAAGTCAGGAACTCTGGCTCTTCACTGTAGCAATATATTGCTCCCCTCTCCAGTAACACATTTGAACAATTTTCAGGAGAAACAACAAGAAGCTTTTGTGTTTGCTCCTGATCCCTGTGTCTTCTAACCTAGAACTGTGCCTCACTTTTCTTCCTCTCAGAGACTGGATATATAATTTAAGTTCAACTTTTACAAAAAGCAATACCTTGAATGAATATGTAGTGTAAATCTAGATCACAAGCATTACTCAGTGTAAACATTTCAGTGTCTTGTTTGCTATGAAACAGGGAGACCATATCTATGTAGCTGGTCAAAGACAGTCATACCTGCTCCATCTAAAGAGACTTAAGTATTCCTAAAACTAGGCAGAAGGAGCTAAGCTAAGTCCCACTTAGCAACTGCTCCAAATCTAATCTAAGCTACAGATAAATACAAGAACAGTTTGCTGTAATTTCTGGGGTTTTTTTTCTAGCTCCAATAATTGTTCCATACCTGGATTGTATAAATATATTTCCTCTGCTTCTGCTTAAAGTTTATTTATTGACAAAGGCACTTTTCAGTGAAGCACCAGGCAGACCATCAGCATAGTAACACTTGAAACCAATAGATTAAATGAGTTTCACAGCCAGACACATCCTTATGAAATTCAACAGTCCCCAACAGTAGAGCAGTTCCACTACTGATCTGAATGGGTATCTGAATGGGATCTGAGAGTGGGATCTGATCTGAACGGGATCTGAGAACTGGTAATGCACAAGTTTGAAGAGATGCTTTCTCTTACTAACCAGAAGATCCCTAACATGTTGCCTTAGGCAATGGAGAGAGAGCCTGAACATCAGGGAGTGCCTGATAGCTGTATTTTTCCCTCTGAGAAGAAACAGCAAATGTGAGGCAGCATATAGGAAAATAAAACCCCCACCAAACATGATAGGAGGAGTACACAGATTTCCTTTGCCATGCCAGGACACATTCAGCTTGAGTTCCAAGGCAGACTTGCACTGAGTATTGGAATGTGAACATTTGTTTGAAAAGAACACACTTTTACCCATGTCTCAGCAACAGTACATTGTTGCAAGACAACCAGGTATCTCTAGCTGTGACCTGCCCCCCAGGGTGCAGAGAGATATGCTGAAGACCAGATCACCATGGAAACAAAGAACACAGCATGGACACTGGAGAACAACTCGGTGCTGTTACAGTAGATCTTGCACTGTCGGCTTACAGGGGAAAGTATTACAGATGAAAGAGGTAACAGCAAACAGTACCAGCATATATTACAGGTTTGTTAGTTTTTCCTAACTTTTTACTGTTCCCCAGGACATCTGGGGATGTTCTCCTCACATTTGTTCTGTCATATGCCTGCTAACCTGACAGCAGAATGTAATCACCTGAAATTCTAATAATTAATTCTAAAGAATTACTTTGTTCTGTCTTTCTATCAATAAAAGAAGGTAGTTACATCAGCAAAAAACTCCCTATGTAGCTCTAGTTATATCTGCAAAAAGTTCTTTTGCTAGTACAGGTCAGGGACAGCTTTATACCACTGGGGACCTTCTGTTCCCTCTGTCAACTTATTTTTGCAGGTCTTAGTTGCAAAATTGCTTCTATCTTTATCTGTAGTAGATGCAAAAGGAAATCAGCTCAGCAGAAGAAAATGCTGTTGCAGTTTTTACCTGGGGTCTGCATGCCTCTGCAAGTGCTGTTTGATGTACCAGAGGAAGTGATGTTGAGGCAGGAATAGAGGAGCACACAAAGCCAGGAGTTGCCAGCACTGTGAACATAAAACTGAACATTATTCTTGTTCTGTACTTCTTGCCTGTTATCTTTCATATAATACTGCAACTGAAGTGCTGGATGGTGACCACTGCTTTTGGGAGCAACCATTCTTAGACATGAGGTTCAAGATGCTTCCAAGGGTAGTGATGATCAGAGGACAGACTGCTCTTCAATATCTCAATCTGGAGTCTAAGAAGAGGTGTTCTAAATGACTGGCCACTTTTGAAAATTTTGGCCAGTGTAACCACAGCTAAGTGAACAGCTTAGACTTTAAATAATACTTTTTTTCCTATTGCAACTGCAAATCATAATAATAAAGAATACCCTGGGGAATTTTGTTTTGAATTAGACCCATTATTCTTCAACCAGATTTTATTTTCTCATTTGAGCTGTGAATATCAAAACTGAGGATCTACATTTACACTGCAACTTATTAATTTGATTTACCCAATAACTACAGTGCAATAATCAGATTTCATGCTTAATAGTAACCTTCATGATTTACATGCTGTTGATTAACTAAAATGGCAAATAAAGCTAATAACATGTGACAATTATAGCTAGCCAAAGCCAACTATGAATTTTGATTCTGAATATGAGCTGAATAGACCACGTGCAACTGATAAATGGTTACATTCAAACTAAAATTTATTTTGCAAGTATTCACATTCTCAATGTTTTCCTTTGCACAACAGTGCCAAGGCTCTCTTCCTTCCTGCACACCTTTAGCACTTGCACAATTTTATGAGAATCAGTCCCATTGCTCATTATCAAACCCATGGAATTAAATAGAAAGTATTTGCAGAGAGGAAGTGACAAAACAGGAACTGACCTGAATAACTGAGTGGTTCTGGGGTTGTCGGCAGCTGGTCTGTTTAACAAGCTGACAGTAAATTTCATTCTGCAGCTCACTGTGTGTCAGGCAGACCTGCAGTGCTGTCTGGGCAAGTGACACGTGGTAATCAATAGAGGGTGCCTCCACAGGGACATTGATGAACAGCTGACAGGACTGGAAAAGAGTGGAAGTTCATCAGTGCCATGAATACAGTGACTCTTTGTCAATGCCATAAGTATAGTGACTTTTCTCTGGTGCTTTCCAGGCCAGGTTCCCCAGATGTGTTATAGCAACTACTGAATTCTTCTAAATAACCTTGAGATGAAGGAGAATAATAAATACTTAACTCCTACCCCTGCCTCTTTAATGTGGCAACTAGAAATTTCACTCAACTTCCCCCAGTCCAAGGAGCTCACAAGTCATCAAGAGAATCAAGGGAGAAATGTGCTTCCAGCCTTCCATGCCTGTGCTTTACCTTTCTAAGGATGCCCATTCTTACTGACAATCTTAGACTTCCGGAGAGCAAGAATCAAACGTCCAATGGCTTCACTGTTGGGCTTGCTGACACAACTGAGCTTGCAAGTATATTGTTTGTTTCCTTCAATCCAGTTATTGGAGGGGAAAGGGGAAGATAAGGCTACCTTTGAAGCATAAAGCCTGTGGGGGGCACTGTTGTAAACCCAGATTCCCTGCAAGTAGTAAGCTTCCAAAGAATGAATGACACCTAACAGCCAACTGCCCTGCTGTAATTAATGACCCAGCAGGCCTATCTAAAGCAACCGATCGTGACAGTAAATGTGACAAACAGCATGATGAAACAATGTTGTTGGCCCAACAGAGCAAAATAACCAAAAGCCATGCAACATCCCTTTGAATACCTTAAAAAGTTTCAGAGCTTCAGTCTGCAGAGCCTCAGACGGCAGAGTGGTGAGTGATGTGTGCAAGCCATCTTTACTGTAGCACAGCATAGGATGTTTCCACAATGGAGAATCTGAGGTAGCAGATGGACAAAAATGTGCAGTGTCAAAAGAAGAATAAAGATAACAGTGTCCATGTTGAAAAGGAGTCCTGTAGAAGTGACAGAGCACCTGAGGAAGCAGCATTGCACTAGACCACACTTATTTTTGGGTATGAATTCACTAATTTCAAGAAAGTCTGCCATGAACAAGGAGTCACCAGCAGCATTAGCCATCAGCAGAAATAAGTATTGCCATCCACAATCCTGCTATGTCAGAGCTTCTCAGCTGGATTCTGGTGAGAACCAGGTCAGCTGTGTGTTCAAAGAGACACAAACTGCCAGGGCAGCCGCCTGCAATTAGGGGTTTTGTTAGTGAAAGTCACTATTCAACAGTCAGCCAGGTTCACATACAGGCCTTGGAATAGGTGAGTGTGCAGGAAAAGAGAACAGTGGGGACAGGAACAGATGTGAAGGCAAGTGTGTATTCAGAGGAGAGAGCATGCATTTCTACTGCCAAGATTCCCAGGAAAGCAAAGTCAGGACCAACAACAACAGGAGGAATTAAAGCTCCAGTTCTTCATTTTAATTGGAATTAATGTTACCGAAGTTTCAGGTGTTTTGATAAATGACAATGTGACAGCCTTGTGTAGTTTCAGTGCAATGTCTATATACTCTCAGGAGATGAGACTGCGGAACTAGTGCAGAATGACACTGTATCATATGCTGCTCTAGCAAGACGCCCTTTGCCTCACCTTTGGCTGGATTAAAACTAGGAATTGAAGTTATCCTTCCTTATGCTCCACCACCATGGAAAAGAGTTTGTGGTTTTTACTTACTAGGGTCTCCCTCTGCATCCAATAGTTTTCCAATGAGCTGTTCATATGATGTGCCCACCGTGGCATTACTGCTACCAGCTGCTACAGTCAGATGGTACAGCCAGGTATTCTAGGGATAAGGATGAGAAGAGTATGGGTCAGTTCAGACCTTGTTTTTCACAAACCCGTTCAATCTGTATGCTCTACTTGTTTGCTGATACCAAAAAAACTCTGTCTCAAAAAAATACTGCCTTTCATACCTTCTCCTGTTTGGTGCGAATGAGTAAGTACGTGGGACTCTGGTCCTGTGGGTGAATCACCAGTGTACAGTGGGATGAGAGAAGTCCTCCACCAGTGGCTTCATAATCTTCATCAGAGTCACAGGAACGGTCTACTTCTTCCACTTTGGACTCCCGCATAGGCAGGTGCCCTAGGGGACACTGTAAGGAGGGGAAGCAAATTATTTAAGTATAGCTCATCTCCCACTACGGACAGGGAACACTGGGAAAGAAAACCCAGGTCGAAGTGTTAGCAGTTCTGTAAAAGGCAAGAAATAAACAAGTCAGTGTTAAACTTATGTAATTAAATAACCTTACATTTCTGTAACATCTCTTTCATCAACTAAAGTACTTACATAGTTATGTCACTACTATTATTTTTCTTGGGAGAGCATCTACGTGTCAAAATAAGAACATGCAACTAAAAAGATAATATTTTCCATAGGATACTGTATTCTTTCAATTCACTTGTCTGTTATGTTGATATCATTGGTTCCACAAGAGAGAAAGTGTTTTCTGATGGTCAGTTGCACAGTATCTTGAGCTCCTCTTTTCCCAACCTGGTCAGACTTTCAGCTGGCTACTGGAAAATGAATACTTTTACAGTTATATAAATAGGTAGATCCAGACAAACAGAGGGTGTCTGCCACAGTAATTCTGGAGGTCAATCCCAAGTATGAGTTACCGTGTTCCTTGATATTGTAAAACTTAGGTTTCAACATCACCAATACAAAGTAATGGACCAGTGGGCCTAGCTTCCAGAAATGGAAGCACGTTACACTGATTAAATTACCTCCCTCTTCCCATATTGTGGCTGCTACTTATTTTCATGACAGTATGCAGGATGTATCAGCTGCCATATGAAAGTCTGCTCTAAAAGCTTCACAAAAGACCAAATAGAAAGCGTGACAAACAACACAGAGTGTGGCGACCAGCAGAGAG
>VZTU01027342.1:0-26328 GCA_013400835.1 Zapornia atra | reverse complement strand
TGGTCTTGGTTGGGTTTTTTTTCTTTTTCTAAACTTCCCTAATTGAACTTCTTAGTCTTGACTTGAGTTATACAAATAAATAAATAAATTGATAGATAGATAAATCGGTGTTTCCTCTCGTAGTGCAGACAGACTGCAAAATCCAGGATAAATTTATTCCAAAAATATCCTGAAGATGGCACAATAGCCACACGTTGCTGTATGGTTTGCTTAAGGTCATACTGTAAAATGAGAGAATTTTTGCTCAAATATGAATCCTTTAGAGAAGCTCTTTAAAAAATAGAAGCAAAACAGAAATTTAAACCTTTTAAACCACAGTTTATCAATAAAATTGTTTTACAAGTGGAACACAGGCTGTTAATTTCATGCTGCCTAAAAGATTAATATAAACAGGTGGGCAGGCAGGGACCAGTTATGGTCAGGTGTTATTGGCAAGAATCAGTTTAATTTGTGGTGTTTAGTTTTTATCGATACACTTCCTTTGTAATTGTAAAACAACTGATAACCTCATCTGTTATGTCTAGCATAACATATAATCTACATCTAAATGCCAATTTTTATGAGTCCCATTTTGACTTTAGGAGAGACAAGATTACTTGCACAATCTCTATTTTATTAAAATGTAAGAAGTATTATGGGACATTTTTATTAAAAAAGAAAATATTGAGTGTCAAGTTGTATTAGTGAATGAATAAGTCTGTATTATGGATAAACTAACGATAAATGCACTCTCCACAACACTGTTAGACACCCTGATACTATGGAGTTTATAAAACATGGGAGTAATTTCACAGATATACTATATCTAAAGGTGATTTGGTTTGCTATATCCAAATATACAGGCTAGACTTGAACTTTGGAAATGTGTTTAACAAAGGCCCTGTGCTGAAAGCTTGTATGGAATCAAAGCTGTCCCTATGGCAAGAGGGAGGAGTCCTTTTGTGGACTGATACCTGGAAGACAGAGAAACAAGTGGGTAGAACTAAATGATCTGTGCCACAGTGGCAAAAGGTTGTCATGTCCATAAACAATGAAGAAAAGGAGAAGGAAGTGAGTTGACAAAATTTTCTGGCAAGACTACAGTATGTAAGGCAAGAAAAATGAAAGGTAGTGCAGAGAGTTGCAGAGGGATCCCTCTCTATGAAGTGACAGCACAGTAAAAGGATAGTTGAAATCTGTGGAATGTGATTTACATAAGGCAAAGCAACCGTAACTACATGTGCACAATAATGTTGGTTTTTACAGCAGCTATTACCACTCAGAAAGGATGTATAGTCAGCTTGTCCAGTAATGTACCGATATTGCAAAACACTGATTTTTACCATCATGTTCATTATGAGCTGATAACAAGCAAGATTGAGTCCATCTGCATATAGGAAAAAGGCACCCGCAGGAAGAGAGAGACCATCCTGAAGACAAGCCTGGCACACGTGAAACGTTTTCTCAGCTGCCATCTACTGTGGCATTTGCATGAATTCCTAGGAGTGGAAGTAATCTAACTCCAGTAATACAAATATCAAACGTCTAGTTCAAACATTTTCATTTTGTTTCCTTTTATAACCAATGGAGACAGCCATGTTCTTCCAGACCATGGTTCATTCCATTCTGAACAGATGTCTAAGGTAGATGAAATTAAATGCTCTTCATCTCTCCATGGACTGTATAGAGAACCTAGACACACTGTAATTTACTGCTACACCGAGTGTCTAACACTTACGAAGCTACAAATGAAATAAATCTCACTCAAGTGTCTAAATTCCCTCTGATAGTCTTCAGATGCCTAGTCTCAACTCCGTCTCATTCTAATGGAGACCCATAAACACTCCTATCTTTTTCTTCCCCCACTGTCTACTTTTCTCTGTGCTAAAAACTACTCTCCTTTGACTTGTTCCCATCTGTGTACTGCAAATCTCTGAGCCTTTCTTCATGTTCTTACAGCTGATTGGGATTATGTTGTTTGTCAGGTTAGTGAAACAATTCCCGTCAAAACACCACCTTTGGGGATGTTGTTGTTGTTCTTATGTGGCAATAATTTAATTGACCATTCTATAGCATTGTGGCCTCTCAGTAGCATTGGCCCATACCTGAGGATGTGTGGTTGTGAGTGAGAATGAGAAGGGGAAGAAGAGAGCATGGGAACTTCTTCGGTTGGCTTCCTCTCTGAAGCCAATGCACTGTAGAATATTGACAGCAATGAGCAGTGTGTAAGTGCCTTTCTGGTGCTTAATCCCAAACAGGGCATTCTCAGTGGAGTCTCTTTTAATCTCTCCTCTAGGAGCTTTTTCTCTTTGTGTAAATATTCATGGGAGCAGTGACTGAAAAGCAGGTTTCCCAGGAGAAGGTACTACCCAGAAGACTCAAATCCTTCTCAGTCTGCAGGCTCGCATATTTATTTCTGTATTGTAAATGCAGTGAAACAGCTTCAGAAAGGGAGGTTGAGGGATATCATTTACAGGACATCTTATCTCAGAAAAAGGGAAATGTGAATACCTGGTTTTATCCATGTCAGTGATGTCCCTGTTCATTGCAGGACAGTTGGACCAGGTGACCTTTAAGGGTTCCTTCCAACCCAAACCATTCTATGATACTATGATTGTATCTCAATTTCTGTCTTTTGTAGTCCATAAGGATGCTTCAGGCATTGGATGACAATGTCTGTATTGCTCCTATTTCTAAATTTTTGGAAGAGCAATGTCTTAGGACACTTGACCCAAGAAAGATTCCTATCAATGGAATATAAATGGGAGGAAAGGTTTTACTCCATCAGATTTTTTTTTCAGGACTTGTCCTCCTTCCCCAGCTCCTCAACATCTCCTGTGAGCTGGTAAGAGCAGCCTTCTTTCCAGTCTGAATGTTTTGGCAAGTCCATCTCTCCACAGGGCTAATTCTCCCTTTGCTTGATGCTTTTTTATGCTTTTTTTTCTCAGCCAGAGTGCCTGGCTGAGAGCTGTGAACTCTTCTAGGCAGTAAGCATTTGAAAAACAGTTGATAAGTTTCTGGCTGGAGCTGGAGGGGAAATGCTGAGCCAAGTGGAAGAAATCCTCAGTGGACAGTAAGGCTATCAGAGCCACCTGGACCTGGGCTCTGGAGGGGTGCTGCTCCCTGCAGGCGGTGGACATAGTGCCCTTCCGTGTTTCCTTTCTGCTGCTCACTTTTCATGATTCTGCAGGATAGGTTTCTCCTTGGATAGGATTTTTCTGGGGGCTTTGGGAGTGTTATCTCAGGTTTTGCGTATAAATATGGACATGCTGACAGCATAGCTTGGGTTAAAATACACGTTCCCAGCCCAGGCTTCTGTTTATTTCTAACGAAATGTTGAGAGTTTGTGCCTTTTTTGCTCTGTTATTAAGGATTTTACAGTCTCCACATTATTCTATCCCATTGCCAGGATTTCTTCTGTTCCTCTCAAGGTGACTGGAGCAAAGCTGCCTGCTTTTCACGGGAACTGACTGCGGCTGCCCATATGGACAATTAGGGTGCTCCAGCTGTGTGTGGGGCGTAATTTCCAGCTGTGGGGTGGTAGTAAACAGCTGGGGGTGGTGATTTCTCAACCTGCTCCAGCTACATTCACAACATATGTCTATGCCCTAAGGATTTTAAGTAAACTAGCTGTATTATTTGCAGTATTTAGAGCATTTCTTATTTCAAATGTACAAAGTAAAAAGCCAGTACGGCAGATTCTGAGGTAACTTAATCTTACTGTAAGCAAAACTGCCAGATATTTAAGGACACAACAGCTGCGGATACTCCTGCTTGAAAGAATTTCTATTACCAGCTGAGAAAAAACAAAATATTATGAAAATTTATACAGATCTATAATAGGGTTCCTGAATCTACTTCAACTCTGTCACTCAATTTTCCTAATCTATCAAGTCTGTTAATAATGGTGTTAAGATTTACAATATGAACTGAGTGCAGTGCAAGTCTGGTAGGAGTGGAGCTCTTCTGAAAGTTTTCCTGAGAATTACTGTGTGTTGATACTAAAACTTTCTCTACAAATATTCAGTTTCGTGCCTCTATAGGCTAATCTTGTGACACCTTCCTATTCGGATATATTTCCTTGGGAAAAAAAAAGAAGTACTTATACAGAATATAATTGTAATATAATGCTTATAACAGTCTGTCTCTTACAGTAATCGTGTGTAGATCCTATGAAGCTAATATCCTGCTGCTAAGCTATAAATAGGAAGCCCCAGTCAGCTGCAGATTTGGTGGAAAGCAACGCTGTTCAGCTCACCTGTGACTGCACAAGGTTCGGGGCTCAGGAGGATGAGAACAGCGGCATGCAAATGTATAAGGCATTTGGTGGTGGCACTTCTGCCATGATGAGATTACTTATGGCATGTAGGGCAACTAGCAATGCTAAGTATCTGTGAAATAAGGCCCCTGATTTAGGGTCCTAAATATAGCCTTTGTGATTTGCTTCAGGCTCTTAAATTTGACTGGTTTGACTTCGCTGCTCGCAGAATTGTAGTGTATCATTTCTGGTGCAATGTTCAGCCAACTTATAAGAGTTCATGCAAAAAGAGTTGTTTCAGAAATTCTGATAGACCCCAAACTGTCATACACGTGCGCTGTATGATAGATAGTGGTATTATTATCAAGAATTCTCAAGAGAAATCATGGTTACCTTGCCTACTTTTGCTGTCTGAAGTTTTTCATGCAGTTAAGAAAAAGACTTACTCACGAATGCAGAAAACTCGGGTTCTTTTGAACTAAGCATCAGCTATAATGATTTTACATGTTCTGTTGCTGTATGATAAAATGGAGTTGCTTGATAGCTTCAGCACAGTAATATTCAGAGGGATTTAACAACCACTGTTTTCAAAATACCATCTTTTGCTGGTTCTTTTATTGTTTCAAAATATTTTTGAAATGGAACAGTAATAATAATAATAATTCATGTGTATGATTCTTTTCAATTCTCAATCTCAGAGTACACGCATTAATAAATTAAGCCTCACAGCAGCTCTGTAATTTAAGTGTATTTTTATCCACATTTGACAGATGGAGAAACAGAGGTACTGAGAATTATAGATGCATTTGCAAAGGTGTGATTAGGCTGTACAGAAGAGAATACAAATACAGCATTTAGGGTACTCCAGAATTATGGGAAGTTTTCAAGAATAAGGGGTACGTTCTTTTGAAAACATGGTCCTCCTCAGGGTATGTAGGCTGGTGGCCTGAACTGACAAGTCAGCATGGCGCTGTGCTGCTCTTTCAAATGTATTGATTTGACTCTGCTGGTTAGAGGATCTCACCGCTGCTGCTCTTTCTGCGCTATAGATCGGCGTTCTGAAACCCAGCTCAACAGCAGGCTGGTATTTCGATACTCTGCTATAAACTAGTCCCCGTGCTTGAATTCATGTAAGATCATGAATAGCCATTTCAAGATTATGAATAGTCAGCACAGTGCCAATCCTAGGCAAATGACGATTGCTCATGTGTTTTCTGCAGTGTTTGTCATACGAAGTGAGGTGTTCCTGTCCCAGTTTTTTGAGATACAAGCTAGAAAGAAGGTCCTAGTTTGTGCCAGGCAGCATATGCACACCAGCTGACACTTTGGGCAAGACTCACATAGAGCTGAAAAGCATCTTGTGTACTACCGAAGATGTGCACATTGCGTGCTGGGAGCACTTGCTCTGCTTTAGGTTGAGACTGGCCCTGCTAATGCAAGTGAGGATTGACAGCTCTGAGGCTGTGCAGGGCTCCTGGCTCTGAGCAAATTCACTGTGTGTCCTGGTGGACAGGGATCCTGCTCGGCTTCATGTTCCACAGTGGCTGCGGCTCACTGACTCTTGGAACACATGGACATGAGGGCAACTGTTAAGTACTATGACATCTGGTTTCTAAAAATCCTGGTTTCCGTCCTCAAGGCAGATCAGAAGCCAAACAGCCTTTTTTGGTACCTGAGGTACTCTCTTTGGCTGTTTGCAGATGTAAGAAAAGCATTCTGTTCTTACCGTTTGGTTTTTTCCAATACAGGGCTAGGACACGATTTAAAATCTCCAACACGCATCAGCCACAAATTACTACAATGTCTCTTTAGTCTTTGATAAATTATTAATTACCATTCAGCTGAGGTAGATAGAAGTGATCGAATCTAACAGAACTTGTCACTTACTGCTTGTCTTATTCTCAGAGTTTGGATCTGTCATTTTAATGCAAGTGTAGAGGTGAGTAAGTTTTAGTATATTAGAGATCCAGACTTATTTTCTGCAATTGTTCTGTGAATGACTAAATTAAAGACACCTTTAAAAAAAATCACTCTAAGCGATTTACATTTACTTGAATATTCATTTTGTTCTTAAGTTAAGGGTCCATTGCAATAAGCAGAGGAAAAAGTGCTGTAAATAATTTTCAATCTCTGTTTTACAGGCAAATTTCAATCAAAAGAAGAAAAATTTTGCAGTTCTTTTATAATGTAATGATCCAATCAATTATACCTATGGGAAAATACATTTGTAGGATGGCAAAGACTGTTCATGTTCTTACTGGACATATTTTTGCTGGTGTTTACTGCTTTATTTCTTTTATTTTCTAACACTGGGAATTAACACTTTGCTGGAAAAAGGTGACTAAATCTCATTGGTTCAACTGACCTTAAAACAACTGTTGTGGCATTTCCTGAAGATATAAAGAAAAACTCAGAAATTTTAGCATAGTACTTTTGAGAAAGAAAATCCAATAATTATTTAAATCTCACACTGTGATTTTTTTTCCCCACAAATATTATGAAGGAAGCTATCTTTCATTCTTGTAGTTAGACTGTAAGATGGGGAAGACATCTGCTTTTGTGCTGAAGTTCCGGCTTTGTTCTGGGTATGTGCTTGCATCCATTGAGTTTGTGAAAGGTATCAATCTGAATCCTCTTGGAGTGATGAGACAAGATGTAGATGGTGGAAAGGAGAGCAATTTTTTCCCATTACGTAGCTGTGAGGAAGTGGGACTGTGATTTACAGTAATCTCGGCTCAGAAGTCTGGGGCTTTGCCAGGTATGCTACTGCAGCAAGAATAGCACCACAGCCAACCTTCTTCCCCACAGTCCTGGAAAGGTCCTTTCTTCCCTCTCCGTTTTCCACATCCAAGTGTTTAAAGCAGGAAATATAAACTCATTGCCCTAGCTTTATCTGTTCAAGGACTCCCTGCTCTGAGAAACTCTTAGCTGCTTGTTTAAAGCCTTGTTAAGTGCCCATTGTGCTACTGGAGTTAAAACACATTTAATTAAGTCTGAGGCACTTGCTTATTGTTTTTATTTTAAAAATATTTAGGCTATTGATTAGCTGGATTGGCTCATCTCCATTTCCTTATGTAGAAGCTCTCTTTGAGTGGGGAATTTTTTACCCCTATCTATGTGCTGTACATAAAAATAAAGGCACATTAATTATTCAGATTCATAGAATTGTAGGGGCTTGTAGGGGCCTCCAGAGACAACCAAGTCCACCCCCCTGCCAAAGCAGGTTCCCTAGGAAAAAATGTGTCACAAGCAGGCTTATGAGGAATGCAAGTAATATAATAATTAACTCAGACCAAGAGAAACCTATTATTTAAAATAACATTCATTAAACCGTATTATGTTTTCAATGCAATATATTGGAGTAAATTTCTTTGTAATTAAGTGAGAAATAAAGATTTAGGCGTACTTTACTATGTCCAAAGCCTGGAGTTACAGAAATGTCATTTCCAATTCCTTTTTCTCTTTGCTTTTCTGCACCATCTGGTTGATGGATGGATAACAACAATGAGCTATTAGCCACCGACTTCCAGTGCTTTTCCCAGTGCATTCCCTTGTCATTAACATCCCACACTTGAGAGCAAGCTCTTTTCATTGTTTGCCTTTTTACTGTTTGAATGAAACAGAATTACAACACTTTCAAGTGAGTTTATGAAAACTGCTTTGGTGTCAGCGAACAGATAAGAAGTTTCTCTTTTCTGCTTTTGACAAAGTTGGTCATATCCTCTTACCTTCAGTTTCTTGGAAGTGGTGTCTGCTGCCAGGGCTGCATCCTCCTTGAGTGTGCTTAATTCTCATTGAGATTTTTTTTAGGTTTCTCAGTACCCTTCACCTTACAGCTTTAGTTATCTTCTACATTTTAATTTCCTTTTCTCCTACCAGTCTTAGCGACTGTTGCACTGCAGAATATATCAGTGGCTAAAAACTTTTTCTAAATCTTGAGCTATTTCTTCTAGCACAGAAAATATTTCAGCTTCTTTCTCCTCACTTTTCTTTAAACCTGTTTTTCCCATTTTCTAGCATATTTACAGTACCACCATATTCCCTGACAGCTGAGGCCATACCTTGTGTCATTTCCAACTCATTTGTCTTTACTATTCATCCTTCATGTCCAGGCTATCTACAAATTCTTTCTATCCAAAGTAGTGCTGAAGATTCAATCATTTTTTATTTGCTGAGGCAGCTAAAATTTTCCCAAGCTTTTTCAATTTTCTCACTGGCTGTGATGTTTTTGGCAACTCTCATTTCACATTATCTCATCCTTCCCCT
This sequence comes from Zapornia atra, assembly GCA_013400835.1. Taxonomy (NCBI): domain Eukaryota; kingdom Metazoa; phylum Chordata; class Aves; order Gruiformes; family Rallidae; genus Zapornia; species Zapornia atra. The sequence goes on along the minus strand of VZTU01027342.1, from coordinate 17,825 downwards.
AACCCTCCACAGTGCTTCAGTCAGACCACTGTTGTTGAAGCTTAGCTCATTGTTGTCATAGTGCAGTTTGAGCTCCTATTTTTGGTATTCTAATGTCTTTGGCCTTTTGTTTTAATTTTTAAGAATTTAAGAAATGAGGTCCCTGTTCGCCTGCTTTTGCATTCCACGGCCTTGATTTTTCATCTCTTCCATGCTACCAGTGGAGTTCGCATTTTTTCAATTTCCTTTTGTACTTTTAAAATGTTTCCTAATATTAATTTTGTTTGGCACATTATTCTTTATCTGGCTGTAAGGTATCCAGCCTTTTCCTTCAAGTTTCTGTATACAGGTGTTGTATACTTGGGACCTAATTTCACGTTGACTATGGTCCTATTAAAACCATCAGATATTAGTCTTCGATGGGGAAGCTCCAACAGTCAAACCCCATTCTTATTCTATCATTAATCCAGCTATAGCATATCCAATACCTGTGTTTATAGTCTCTGGGGAGGAGTTCCTAATTTCTGTTTCAGAAAACGATAAATAGGTACCCTTATATGCATATCTGCTCAGGGCAATTAATGCAGAGAAAAGGGAGATAATTTATTTTTAAGTTCTCTCTAAACATTCCATTATTCTAAAATACCTTTTTATTTTTTGGTTACACACTCTACCTTTTCCTGAAATAAAATGCGTGAAACCAACTGCAAATCTCATTTTGGTTACTCAGAGCATGCCAGTATTTGACTTGCAATTCAGTGCTTTTTCTGTTTTTGTTTCATGTTCACAGTCATGGAGTATTTCGGTAAAGGCAGACACAAAGAGTTAATTTCATTATCTAATGAGCAGACTAATTTCTAGAACAACAGACTCTAATTCATCTCATATTCCCTGCATTCTTCAACATAGCAGGGACTGAGCCATAGCACTCTCACTCTGACAGAGGAATTTTTATACTCCTCACTAATGTGCTTGATACTATGGCAGGTTTGGACAAGCATATGGTAATAACTTGGTTTTTAAAAAAGAAGGGCTTTTTGAAGAGCAGGACAGGAGAGGAAAATAATGTTCATATGCATCCCTGAACACAACTCTGGCTGATTACTGTGTATATTTATGTAAGCGTTTTATCCTGGAAGAAAATACAGTGTGAAAGTAAACTCAGACCCTTGGCACTAGAGGTCAGTAAACACAACAATTTCAAAGGGTCTTTAAACTGTGCTCTAATTTTGTTTTCTTATTTTGTTAAACTAAATACTTCATTTACATTACTACAGTTAAACCCCTCAAGAGATAGCAGTGGGTGAGAAGCTGTCTGCTCCTGTGTGTAAATGGGGTGGGTGGTAACAGTGCCACGCTTCAGCTGAGACCATCCCTCATGATGCAGGAACCTGTGCCTGATCACATCACTGGTAGTGATAAATACAGGGAGGAAAAGATATATTGCTTTATTCCATTTGTGCTCCAACTTGCCTTTGTAATCCAGGCATGATATAAGAAAATTAACTAGATTTTCAGACAAGTAGGTGATTATGCCCTTCTGAGAACGGATGACTTGGAAAACTTAAATTCCTTTAGAAAAATAAGCTTTAATTCAGACTCCAAGTAATAGGTTAAATTGCAAAGGAAAGGTCAGCTATTAATGCATATAGATGGCTTAAATCTTACATGGATGTATCTTTTTCAGAAACTTTCTGTCTTTGATGGAGAAAATTTCACAAGATGTATCAGTACAAAGAAAATATCCAAAACCAACAAACCCACCAAAACCCCAACAAACCCAAACAGTACCAAAATGACAGATGTTAAAAAGTTCAAAGCCAAGAGATGAAAAGAAGGGAAAGAACTTTTGGCTGTATGGCTTTGGATCTGTTAGAAAAACTAATTTTGTATATTGCTGGTTATGGTTGCATTAAATGGCTTTCCCTAAACACTTTATGTCTTGCAACATGAAGCTCCTGCAAAACAGAATGGGGTAATCACAAGAAAAGATGGGAATTGGCTAGGGAGGGTTTTGGATCACTGTTGTGAGGGAAGAAGGATGCAGACAAAAAAGGTTATTTTTCCCAAAGAATGTGTTGCCCTGCAAAACCTATACTGGAAGTTAGGATTCCCACTTGATGCCATTCCTTTGGTACCAGTAAGTATTTATGAATCTCACCCAGTGCCCTGGTCCTTCCTACTCTTGGTCCACACAAGAGCTGATGAATTATTACTGCTGTCAACTGCTCTTTTAGCACAAGTAGCACAAAGTTTTCTCATCCTGATATAAACTCTTGTTGCTCTCAGGTTTTGCCCCATGTAATAGGACTGGATTTTTTTTTTTTAATTAAAATTTTAGATGATTTAATGAAAAAGCTCCCTTATAGGAATTTTATGAGCATGAAGAAGGAAAATCATTTCATAGTGAGGATATTTCAGAATTTCTTTTACTTTTCTAATCCAATTTTTGCCTTCTGTGTATGTACTGTGCTACAGGCTTTAATTCTATAGTATATACTTGTTTTTAATGAAGGGTCTGAGTCATCGTACAAGAGGAAAGAAGTATGTGCTGAAGGAGGCTATTGTCTACAGACACCAAATTAGTAGACCTTCTTGACCTTAATTTCTTTGCTCTTTGGTTCTCTATAATCTTGCAGGAGTGTTGTGAACACTGGTTAATTAATATTTTTAATTGTTTAGGTACTGTGGTGATGAGCACCAGAGAAACTCATGAGGAAATTAACAATTCTGTCTTGAGAGGGGTTTGACTAGTATGCAGTAAATAAGGCCTCGGGTCACACATTGAAAAATGAGGAGAAAACAAAATATTGAGTAGTAGCTCATTATGTGAACATTCTGTGCACTGAACGAAGCAGAGGTCCTGTGGAAGAGAAAAGTGATCACATAATTAGATTTTGTCATGAAGCCTCTACACAAAGAGGGCTGAATGAAGGATGCACAAGAAAATTGAAGATGAGCATTTCTTAACATTTGAAAGCTTTCCTCAGTAATCTTATGGTGTTCTTTCAACATAATTTGGATTTTGTAGGACTTCCGTGTGTGTATTTGCTTTATGTTTGTGTGTGTGCACAAGAAATTTCCCATTGTTTTGAAAAGCATCAACTATTAAGAGTTGGCATGATGGATCCTGGAAGAATGGTCAGTCTTATGTCCAAAAAGAATAACCATTCTTTTCAAGGAGAACTTAAAATATAATTAATAAGATAAAGAACACATTCTGTATCTTTCAGAATGGGTCACACGTGGAGCCTGTTTAAGATCAGCACTTGAAATTTTCAGGGCACAACTGCAAGGGAAATGAGTTTTCTTCCAAATATTCTTACAATATTTTTTCCACATCATCTCTTTGTGGCTGATGGATTAATCTGACTGCATTTGGAAAATACCAATCTGGAAAGAACTACTCCCTGTAAAGATTACCTTCCAAGTAAACAGGTGCAGTGCCAGAAAAAAAAAAAAAGACAGGATAAAAAGAGAAAAAAAGTACATTTCAAAGAAAATTAATTTCCAAACAAGCATCTAGAATTCACTTTTTGTCTGAAGAGAATGGATTTACAAAGCGTAGTCTCACTTACATTTGTGATACCTGCTTTACAAAATTCTGTACACTGCTTTTTCTTGAGAAAAAGGGTGAGCATTTTTAATAGTTAATGGTTTCTCGATCACTAGGTCTAGGGGAGGGTTTAGCAGACAGCATCTTTGAAAGTGCAGTGAATGACTGATATAAGTTTTTGAGCTTTCATTTGTCAATGGATGTTTTAAAGGCACTTGGAAGATGGAGAGTGGTGAAGTATTATCTTGGATTTTAAATTGAAACTCAAATTCTGGAGCATGCATCTCCATTGGAGAGAAATGTACACTCTGTTTTTAGGTGAGAAAAGAAAGAAAAAGATACCACTAAAATATGTGATGCCACTAATATCTATGTAAAGAATTGAAAAGAAAGGCAAAAAAATAGATTGAGTGTCTTTATATTTCCAAAATGCTACGTAAATAATAGCAGATACGTGATATGTTTGATAACACAAGATACTTATCATGGAAACTTTTTGTATTTGTGGCAAGCTTTAGTGTGGAATCTTATACTTAATTGGCGACTGGAGTTTATAGCTAAACCTGTAAGCAAGCACATGTATTTTGTTAGGTACTACAAAGAAAAATTGAGAGTATTCATTTTTTGGCCACAAAAAGCAAGACACTGAGCTGTAATAAAGCAAGCAGATCTGTAGCAATTCTAGCCATCAAAATCTTTTCTGAAAAATAAGATGTCTTATCCTAGCTTTCCTATTAATGTCTCTTCACTTAGTTTTCATGACTAAGGCTTTTGTATTTGATATTGCTCATGCAGCAATTTATTTGAATATCCTCACAGTAGTTTTTACCAATGAACGTACTCAACAGTCTTTCAACATAAAATTGTCCTACTAAGATTACCTGTGATTTGGCAATCAGCTTCACGGCATAGTATTTCATAGAGCTATAGGATTTCTTCTTTACTCATAATGTTTTTTCAGAAATCAGAAAATAAATTTTTATCCTTTGTGATTTGAAAATATGAGCTATCTTAAAAAAATTGAGCTATTTTCTTCCCAGGGAATTTAACAAACTACATGGAGTAAGAGACTATATCTTCAGTAATACTTTCCACTGTATTTCAAGAGCAGATCTGAATGTGTGGGGATTTCTGTCACATATTATTACTGGAGAGCAACTGGATTTTCTAGATTATTTTGGCAGTAACTGTAACAATGGCTATATTTCTTTTGATGTTTTTCCCAGATAGTTTATTTTTATCTTGACATTTTGCCCATCCTGTGAATTTCATCATGGGGAAGAAACAGCAGTTTGTCTCAGAGCAGTTCAATTTCAATCTCTAGGTGACAAGTTGATATTTCTTTCCTCTTGAAGAAGCTTTTAATATGATGTGTTAAATGTCAAGGAAACTCTTCAATATATATTGAACTTTACTAACCTTATTTCTCTTAATATTAATGACATATTGACAGCATGTTTTGAAAAATGAACACTTCTCACAGATGTCAGGATCCTATACTCATGTTATTCCTACAGGAATCCCACATTCCAGTTGTTATTGTTCAGAATTGTAGCAACTCGTACAGTGACTATTTTACAAAGACTTTTACAGACTTTTAAGACATGCATTTCACAAGGTGGTTTTTGTTTTCATTATTGGATGCTGACAGTGCTGATCTAATGGATAAGAGATCACAAGTGAGTCTAGTAAGGTTACAAGTTAGCTCTGAAAAATAATTTTAAATTGGGGTATGAGGTTTCTGAAGCTACCTGTGTTACGCTGATCTATTGATTTTACTAATCCAGGTGACTAAGTGAGGTTATCCCATAACCGCTTTACCATGTGGGAGGAAAGGTCTAAATTTTGTCCTGGAAACCAGGAAATATCTGTATTGCAGTCAATGTCTTTGTTCATGATAAGCTGTGCTGAAGATCCATAGGAGAAAATAGCTCTATGATAACATTCAAAAGGAACAGAGGATTGTTAATTTCTTATTCAAAGCTCACAAAGCACACCCTAAGATCCCCATAGGCATCTGGGGTCATTTGCAGTCCTGCAGGCTGAGACACCTGTATCAGATGGCCAAATGTACTATGTGATAGAAGGAGACTTTCTGCAGCTGTACCTGGCATGTGGATGTCCACGGACACCTGTGAGGGTACCACCTGCCTGTGTCAAGACCTGGTGCTGCTTTTACGTAGACACTTACCTTGTCTTAATGCACAGTTAAAACCTGACCATGACGTTTCCTTCCAAAGTAGATCACATAACAACTTTTTTAGCTTCTCATCCTCTTTCTGTTTCTTGCATGCTAATTACACATCAGTGTATTCTACCAGACATATTAAAAATAAAAATACTCTGTATCATCCTATTTGGACAAAATTCAACTGAGAATGCAAGTGGAAACAGTTCTACATTAAATCGAAGTTAAGGGTTTCATTGCAGTGACACTGAATATTTGCAAGGTGTTGACATTTTTTAGTATTGGCTCAAAATTCATTGCTTTTGGGGAACTTAGGACTGTTTGCATCCAAACATATTTGATAAGCAGATTCCCAGAATACAGAGAACAGAATTGATTAAAATATGATTTCACTCTAAAATACCGGTAACATTTGGCAAGAAAGGGAGTATTGCTCAACTTTCAGTTTCGGATTTGTCATTATGGTTCTGTCTCAATGACATTTATAAAAACTGTCAAAATATATCAACCACAGAACCTAGCTATGGAGCTTAAAATGCTGCCTTTTGTCAGCCATTTATTTTCTCATTCCTCGCTTCTGTTTCTGCCTTTGCTGAATAAATTACCCAGGATTTTGCATTGACTGTATTCCATTGAAGGAAAAGCCTAATTATTGAACCTGAATTCTGCTGGATAGTTCTGTGCATATCTTACTTTCCCTTTAATACCAGATAAAATGTTGTAAAATGCAGTTTATATCCAATATAGGCAAACATGTAATCTGTATTGCAAGGAAATATAATTTAATACAATTGTGGTGATTTAAATCTTAAATTACACTGAGACATAAACAACCTCAAATAATTCAGTATGGTTTTTTTTCTTGTAATTAACAAAATTTCCTGAGCATACCAGCAACAGATCCAGAGTTACATTCATTTTTTTCATTCCCTTGGGAAGTCTGAAACGTGGTGTAAACATATTACACCTGTCTACAGAAAAGCAGTGCTTGCTCCCATTTATAGTGTATTGCAGTTGCTTAGAGCACTAAAAGCATTTGTTTAGAAGGGAAGGGATTAGAGTTAGCAGCAACCAATGCACAAACCTCATTTATTTATTTACTTATTTATTGTGAACTATTCAGAAAGATCTATCCTGTCTTTTGGAGTCTTCATGAATATTAAAAGTTAAACATAAGGATAAATATTCTTAGTAGAAAAAGTCATGATTGCCCAAGGCCACAGCATTCTATCGGTATCACAGATAGGTTGCCTGGATCTTAAATCCCATAGCATAAAGAGTAATGTTAAGTAATCAGATGTCTCAGGCTGCCCTCTGAGAAAAACTCAATAGACTATTTGTCATTGTTATTCACAATTGTTATTCCAACAAAATCAAGGGGACTATACATTCATGGATAAGTAAGAAAGTGTCAGGGATGATGATAAGAGTGTTGAACCTCAAGGGCTGGACTTCCAGCCTGGAGAACTCTCAGAGAATCTGTGAGGCATCCATGCTGTGTCTAGACTTCAAGAGCTGGGAGCACATCTTGCTTCCTGTGGCTGCCCGTCACCATCCTGCCTCTGCTGATTTTGGGCATACTGCAAAGCACATCTGCTGAACAAATTGTGTACAGCCTGGGAGAAGGAAAGACCTTCCCACACTGTGGGTGAGAGGAAGAAAATGTTGACTGGTGAAAGCCACCTCCTGGATACTGCGAAGATCAGCATCAAGAGCTTGGGGATGTCTTCTCTCACAGCCACAGCCACTGCCACTGCTTCTATCACTACCACTTCACTTTGCACATAGCAAAGAGAGATTTTTAATTTTCTGAGTATATTTCAGTTTCCTGGAGAGTGTTACATTACTACTGCTGTAGTGCCATGTCCACAGAGACATGCTGGCTGTGTAGTTAGGTGAACCAGCAGAATGAAAGACGGGAGAACCCTGACCGCCCTACAGCTCGACATGAAGGCCTGGGGGTTCTTCAGCTGAAGAATTCAGTGCTTGAGTTCAACAGGAATTAAGGAGTCACTATGTTATTAATTCTCAGATTCTGATCTCATTTACAGTAGTTGTAAGGTGGATCAACTCCACAGAATTTACCAAAAATAGTTTGAATTTCCATGAAGGTATCTGGGGGCAGTATTTGGCTCCCTGTTTGTACACAAACAAATCGCTTGCCTCAGTTTTCCAGAAATAAAGGCTTCACTTCATGGTGTTATAACACAATTGTTTGGGTTTGGTTTTGTTTTTTGATCTTTTTTCTCATTGAACAGTATACTTTAAGCATTCAGAAAACAATCTATGGCTATTTATAATCTTGCAAACTGGATCAGCTGTTCTCTTCCTCAGTGCCACATTTAACATGAGGGTGATGGAGAGGAAGGCACTGTTAATTTTAATAAAATTAACATTGTAGTATTATTTCAGTGCTTTATAATAAGTTTATATGATGCCCCAAAGGCAGCTCTGTTTGTACTAAAGTATCTTGATCTCGATCACAGGTTTTTTAGGGTAGAATCACTTGGCTTTATTTTCCCTTTAGTTTTTTTTTAATAGCCTGAACTCAAGCTGTTTTGTAGCTGCCCTATGATACAAATAGATGCACTCTTGGGGCGCTGATTAAAATTTGTATGTTTTAGAAATATGTTACTATAATCATGTTGGCACAAAAGTACCTCTGAACTACTGGTATCTGTGCTGTTTTCACATCAAGGCGCAAGCAGGAAATGTTCTGAAGCACAGATAACTTATATTCTTCTTAAAATACTATTTATGCATACTAATTAGTTGTAACCATGGGAAGCAGTATTAACAGTATACTTTTCATTTTAAACCAGGCTCTCTTGTGCTCCACTTGATTAATTGTCACAGAGTGTAATTTTATCATAGTTAAAACTAATTCAAGCCCATTTCCCTGTAGTAATATATATTTTTTTTTGGTTTGCAGAAATTAATATTCCTCAAAACCTAATTAATGATCTCCAAAGAATCATTTGCATAAAGGATGTTGGAGTTTTACAGCAATTATGTATTGTATGTAACTCATTAAAAGGTCCATTTTCATTACTGGATTTAGTGATGAGGTGACAGGCGTAACCACTCCAAATGGCCAGGCAAAATGCAAAGTGAGACTGGGAAATTCTTCAGTCTTAAGCCATCAATGTAGTGAAGTTATTTCTCCATCATGAAATTTTTAGAAAGAAAATGGCACTGAAATTAACAATAAGGTCCTTTGAAGGTTACTTCTTGCCTGATAAAAGTTGTAGCGTATTCCTTCTGTTCAAAGACAGATGCATCTGATGGTGTACTGAGGGCCCTGGCTCACCAGCCAGATTCTGCTACACCTCATTCTCGTTGTATAAGACCCCCCCAGCAATTGTTGCTTGATGTTAGCAAGTCCTCCTGAGCCACGAGATGCTATGCAGGGTGAGAAAGGGTGGCTGACAGCCACCGATGGGCTGTAGAGCATGCAGAATAAATCACAAGCACCGGGAGAAACTAAAAGGACCTTTCTTTTATGTGTTTAAAGTGATTGTTTGCATGCAAAACTGGCTCTGAACTGGACCTGTAGCTCTGTGGCGTGGAAAGCGGGCTATGCATTACAAACTTTAATGTTTCATTTGAGATATTGTTAAAGCCCACCAGGCTGGCTGTGCACAAGGCAGCATAATTCACAGGAGACAGAAGATCCATTCATTATTCCTGCCATAATTACAGCAAGAGCATTATTGATAAATCAAACAGAAATAATAATTCTATCAAAAAAAATGCAGTGTTTGTGGTTTCTAACAAAACAGGAAGATATTTTATGTAAAATCAATCTTCCCAATCACACATTTATTGAGACTTCTGAGATGCAAACCAAAAAATATTCTCACCTTTTCCCTGTTTTTCAGGTGTGTATTTCATCTCAGGCAGTATGAATACATTAAGTGTCAGACATTACAGTTCAAAACGTGCATTTTCTCTCTTTCACCCCCAGCCCCACATTCCCCAATAAATCAGTGTTAATAATATCTGAGGTCCTAATCCAGCAAAACACTCAAGCACATACTTAACCTTAAACACATGAGTAGTCTCATTATAATCAGTGAGACTTCTCATGCTTTAAAGTTAAGCTCATATTTAAGTGCTTTGTTGAATCATAGCCAAAATGAAATAGCACAAACTAAGGTGTTTTCTGCATTGAAATACAAGTACAAAGACATGGCATTAACACTGTGGCTTATACTGATGAAAAAAGCACTCCTGGAAGTGTGAATTACAAGAGCATTATTAATTCACCCTCACGGGGCTTTAGTATAGCAATGCATGCTCTATAGATGGGATTTTCAAGGTTGAATGTATTTAGAAGTGCTAAGCACAAGCAAATAGAAAAATAGTTATCCTGGCAATCACTCATGATTATTGTGTCCACTATGATTTCTATCATATCCAATTATACCTGTCTCTATTGTTACCACGTTCTCAGTATTTTTTTGTGTTTTAAATCCCAGAGAGCGTGATGCCACCATGCAGGTAATATCACAGCATTACTTTGTACAACGGGTCCCTGACAGAATTCTGGCTTATAATGACAAAAGAAATACTAAATAACAACAATCTTTTGTCTGGTACTGGGAGGTTATCCAGATGACATAATCAGGTCTTTGGGGGTTTTTGTGAAAAAACCACCTTTGCATTCAGATTCCCAGAGAGGTGTTCAGATTGTGCAAATTTGCTCCAAGCAGTAGGAAACAAATATAAACACCTTTTTAAAACCTCAAACAAAATAAGCACATTTTGCTTTTTATATTTGAGAACATGTTTCCAATGTACAATACATTTCAGAATATATGCTAGCCCAGTGGTAATCCTGCTGGAATTTTAATATTTTACTAGTGTGATCTAAGGCTAATTTGTATCTGCATATAAAATGAAGGCAATTAAAGAAGGAGGGAGGAAGGAGGATCTGATTTGGACTCTCTCCTATTATTCTCGATTAATTTGGATAAATTTTAAGGACTAATTATTTTCTCTACTAGGATAGTTGAGGTAGCATTTCATCCTTCTGGGTATATTCAATTGTAATTTAACTCTGCTTAGACCTGGCTAGTAATTGCAGCGTTTGTATACTTCTTGCTTATCATCATGCAAACTGTTTTCTCTCAGTGTGGTGATCTTTGAACTGTGCTATGGCTATTTTTGCAACAAGTTAGCTAGAATGGAAACAAAAACATTACTGTTTGTTAGCTAAATTGTATACAAATGCTATTGCTAAAAATTTAATCCGACTCATCCCAATGTAGGAGGTGAACTAAGAGTGCTGCTAATGTCCAAGTTACAGCAGGCTGCATTAACTCGTCAAGAAATTGCTCCAGTACTGATGGTCTCACAAAGTTTGGGAGCTTTGCCTGTTCCACAGTCTCATTATTTTTTTAGTGTGTACTCTGGTGCTCTTTTTTATTTCCTTGGACCATAAATGAATAAACCACCCTGTTCTTCAAACACATGCTCTTATAGCATGTGGCTTTTGTGTCTGAAATGTTTATTTAGAGCTGCCATTTCACTTTATTAGGTCAGAAGGTGCCTGAAATTAAACTCAACCACATCCCCACACCCCTGAGCTTCTGCTTAATTGATGTGAAGACAACACAAACTCTTGTGGGCTTAAGGGAACAATGGAAAACCAAGGCTGTAAATAATAGGTCTCGTAATACTGCTGAGGAGAAGATCTAGAAGTCTGGACCTCAGAAGATAAAGTTTTTGAAGGCTACTGAAACAGCAGCCTTCATACACCTGGTTCCTTTTCAGTAGGAGATGTAAAAACTACTCATCCTCTTCTCCCATACGTGTAATGCTGATGATCTGGAGAAGAATACTAGGAAAAGTCTGGATTCAGAGTTAGCTTTGCCTATAGCTTTAAGCTGACACTCAGTATTTTTAAGCAAAAACATCCTTCATCCAGGTTCCCAGAACATGTGTGAAAAAAGACACAAAGGAACAGATATAATCCACACAATATCTCTGTGAGCAACAAGCAGCAGCTGTTTCAGAGAAAGGTAAGATAATCTGCTTGCTGGCAATATTTTTTTAAAAGTTCCCAATAGGGAGAAGTCATTGTATAGCTGAAATATAAGGGTTTACATCTCTCTCATTTATTTTAATGTAGTTTCTGCCTTATGATTTTTCTTTGCCTCTTCCTAAATCTTTCTAAATTCATGGTTTCAAGTGTATTTTGTGTCAATAAATCTCATGAGATAGCTGGGGTTTTTTGTAGAAAAGTTTTCTCTTACTGTTTACTACCTTTTTCCAGCCTGAGTTTCCTTTTCTACAGAGAAAAAAAAATCTCTATCTACCTTTCTTCCAGCATTTTCTCTATATTTTCCTTATTTGTCTATGGTTTGGCTTTTTGTTTGTTTGGGCTTTGGCTGGGATTTGTTGGTTTGGGGTTTGGTTTTTTTTTCTTATCACTGAATTAACATGTCCTGGTTCACATAAGAATTTTACTGACAGCATGACCATTCTTGCCACCACCACATGAAATTCCTCTAGTCACAAAGTGAGCGAAGTGAAATGAGCACAGTTTCAGAAATAAACCTCCAGCCCTACCACATATACAATGGCATCAGCACATTTTCTGCAGTACAATCTCTTTTGCTCTCTCTGTGTCCCAATGGTTTGTTTGCTTTGCTGCACTGTGGCACACAGCACTGAGGCCTTACGTGCCCTCTTCTCAATTATCCCGAGGTGATGATGCTAATTTATGATCTAGTCTTCATGAGTCATTGAAGATTTTATGGAAAAGAATGAAACAATAAAATTAAACTTTCACTTCTCTTTATATTGATTCTTAAAGGGAAGCTATAATTTCTGACACCTCTTTTGCAACATATTTTCCAACTTTACTCTGTCTCTCATTGCATTTGCTAAATTAATGACTTATCAAGTATTGGTATATATTGTATTGGTCAAGGAAAGTTGCATTAGTTTTAAAGAATTATGTACTACCTTCTTTGGAGCTGCTATGGTAAAGACAAAAGCTATTGCACAAATAAATCCTGTCTGAACTACTTCTTTTGATGGCGATGTTTAAGGATCTCTAGGCTGTCCCCAGTGTCAGTGGGCAGAGACAGGTACACCCAGAAAGTGTTACAGATCTTAGTTGAGTTGAATAGCTTTCTGAAGGTGACTTTCTGGAAATGACCCAAATAACTAGTTTCTAACCCGAACGTCTCAGGTAAGTGCAAGAAGGCTTGTAAATGTTGCAGTCACCAAGTTAGAGCTGGGAAAAAACCAACCAAAACAACACACCAAACCTTCAGAGGGGTCACTAGTGCCCATGCAGTGCTTCCAGCAGTGTCAGTGTAAACCGTTGATTTTGGGCAACCCTTAAGCTGTCTCAGACATTGATCTAAAGCCTGTTTAAAGTCACTGTAGACATTCCTGTTGATAGCAGCTTTGTATAAGACCCTTATAAGATAATGAATACAAGACCTAGTTGAATAGCATTTATTTGGGGAAAAAAAAAATTAATTGAGGGGCTTTTTTGTTTGGTGTAGGATTTGTTGTCTAGTCATGTGTTCTGAAAATTGATTAAACATTTATTAATGCTTGCCTAGTAGTACGTGCAGATAATTCTCATTCCTTGGTTATTTCCAAAAAATTCAGGGTTCATTTTATCTATTGTTCAGTCATACTATGCTGTTGGATGCATATCACGCTCTCTTGTCATGGAGTGGATACCTAAAAATTATTAATTTGAGCATAAAAATAGATGAACAAATGACAAGGAATGGAACTCCAGAACAAATATGAGGCTCTTGAGATCTGCAAATAGGTTTTTGACTATGAATGGTAATACCAGTATTTCTGAATGCATAATATTATAATAATACAGAGAGAAGAAAACTGAAGATGGGTGGTTTATGGGGGAAAAGTGTTTGTTAATATTTAACTCTGTGACTGAACTAGATAAATATGCAGATGTACTTTTTTTTTATTTATTTCTAATATATATTACACAGGTATGTATGTGTCCATGCGTGTATAGGAGAGGTTTAAAAGAATATTAATTCCACTAGGACTTCAAAAATTGGTGTTTATTAGTCACAGATGTGAGAAAGTATATGTGCAGTTTTTAATGAAATCATGGGGCCTATTTGCATCCATTCCAGGGCAGCACTTCAACTTTTATGATGCAAACTGTCTGCTGTGATGTGGTGTTTTCTCTGTTGAAAGGTCTGTTCTGTTTGTCTAGTTTTCTCCAGAAGTCTGGATTATGAAAAATAGGAGATTAGAGTGTGGTCTGTGGCAGTGATCAAGCACTTCAATCTTTTGACTTGCCCAGAAAGAAAAGACCACATTGAAGCTTATGAATGTATTTAGACCTGAATCAAATATTTGTAAGTTTTAAAATGGCAGACAGTGTCCCAAGACCAAATAACATTATATATCCCCAGAAATGATAGGCTGAGCTCATATAAAAAGCAAAAGTTACATCTCAGATAAAGCAGAAGGAAGGCTGGAAACCAAGACTACTAAGGTCCCTAGACGAGTACAAATAGAGAAATGCAAGGTAGGAGATCCTTATTTTTTTATGACACATCATGATTTTAGAATATGATTCTGTCATCGTGCAGACAGGGCTGAAGGATGTGGTATTTCAATTGGATGTCAAAATAGCATCTAAGTTTTTTAATCGGTATTAGCAGGAACGTGAAGGATTGAAATTAGTTATTTGAATAATGCTATCTCTTTTCCCAAGAGAGTAAAGGTTTTTTTGCATATCACTTATGAAACAGTATAGTACATCTAACTCCATTTAGACATTAACATTAATTGCTAATGGTTTCCTTTTACAGATTCTAAACGGTGGGTTTATTGAATCATCCTAAACTTGTTCCTCCAGGGGTATGTAAGAATAAACTTGTGTATCCTTAGAAGAAAACTGCAAATCAGCAGTTTTATTGCTGCCTCTGGTTGTCTGTTGTGTCTTGGTTTTTTGTTTTGTTTGTTTTTTTGGTTTCTTTGGGGTTTTTTTTTAATTAGTAACATATATCAAGTTTATGTTAATTATATGGAAGCGTAATGGAAATATTCAGTAGCATTTAAAAAACTTAAAGTACTTAACCTAGTTCTAAGCTGAAAAACATTAAAAGATTTTGGTTTTCCTGGTATTCAGATTTTATATGAAACTAAGTTAAACTGATTTCCCTAAATATTTTAGTGAAACTCCTTCAAACATCATCTCTTTTTTTCCCTGCTGCTTTTCTTTCTCACCCCCACAGATTTCATTTCCATCCTTGTCCAATCATCTAAAAAGTCACCTTTGCTTAATTAGAAATGCCACTTGAATTTATGTTTCGTTAGGTCTACTTTGCAAAGCACTTATTTTTCAGTCTGGATGATGACTTTCTAAGTTTTTATTCAGAAGAAAACAGTGAAGAACAAATATATTTCCTGCAAGAGAGAAAAAGACCAGGTGGCCAGATACCCTGAGAAAAAAAACCCAGTGTAAAATTATTTAATGTATCCCTCACCAACCTATTCTCAGGACTGGTAACAGAGAAAAACTGCATTCTGTACAGGAGTGTACAAAGTTGCAAATGGAGGAGAAAAACCTCTGCATATTAATTTATGAGGGCAGATAGATATTGGGTACGACAAAATAATGTGTACTAGATCTCCTAGTCTCTAGCTTTATTAATTCCTCTGAAAATCCAAATATCTGCATAATTTTGTGGTGCTCAAAATGGAGAAGTAGCTTATGTGGCTAAAACTGGTAGCTCTGTGTCACTTCCAGGAGTATGGACATAGTTAAGCTGATACAGCTGCAGCTTACCGTATGTTTCTCTGCAGACAAAGCAGGTTGGATTTAGCTCATACACATTTGTTATTAATTATGTTGGAGGTAATTTGTTATTTTGGAATATCTTTGCTGTTACATAAAGCTCTGTAAAATATTAACTTACAGAAACTTTCAAATGAACAGGGTTAATTTCTGTTTGAATCAAATGCATTCCGGTTATAGAAGGAAGCGAGCTTCTTTATTTCAGAAGATACTGGTGTTTCGAATTTATAGCCGGGCAATACAGTGTGTATGGACTTAATAGATCTAATGAAAGGCTACACAGTGCCACAATTTGACAATGCTGAGATAACCTCACATTGAGTTATGGGAAAGGTGAAACAGGAAAAAAGTGAAATGAATCCACTAAATTATTCTAGGTGTTGCAGAAATACATGAATCAAGTTGGATTGTTCTGTTTCTGAAAATATGTATGTGCAGTGATTTTTAATGAAAGAATTCCAAAAGAAGATACATAACTGCCAAGTTAGAAGTCTAGCTAAAAAAAATGCATGAAAGTAACAATGCAAGCATTTTCTTTTTCCTTTTAAGAAAGAAGAGACAGGGAATAAAAAAGATCAACACAAACTACCGACCTACCAGTGAGTACTTTCACTAAGAAGTGTGTCTAGCTTCTGCATTGCAAAACTGCTTGAGTAAGAATGCAAAAGTCATGACAAATCACTTTTTCCGGTAATGTAAAAGCATCATTTTTTCCTTAATTGGTCCCTGTGAAAAAACTGTGGGTTTGCTTGAAAAGTGATCTTTTTGTTTAGTTTTAATGAATACAGCGCTTCTGAATGGTCCTATATTGACAACTGTGCAGACCTTTTTATCTACAGAACTGTATACCTGGGGCAGTGACATTGCTTGTGTCACCAAGGTGCCATGCTTATACCTTTATCTCAAATAATGACAGGTTTGTTCTGTCTCCTTGACTTATCATTTCCTCAGCTCCCCATTGTGAGAGAGGCCCAGCTTATAGCCAATTAGTATCAGATATGGCAGTGATGTTTCGGAGCCTGCATAGATTTGGCCTTTGGGAACTGGGTTGAATGCTCCATACTCCTCCCTGAAGTCACCTTAGCACCTATCTGATAGCCAAAGACCTGGATGAAGTCTGAGCAGAAAAAAGTGTATTTGAAGTACTTGTAGGCTACTACATATCTATGGAGTTTTTCTGTTCGTTTGGAAATGGATTGCAAGGAGAATTAAGCAAAAGGATCAAGAGGCATACCCATTTGTCATTACAGCCCTTTGTTACATTAGGTTAAATTTTAATGAAAAAAATGGAGGCTCAAAGAGTTTCTTTTTGGCAGGGAATGTTCTTGTCATCAGAAACGAAAAAAAATTGTTGCAAAAGCACGCAGCACCTCCTTGTTGACTAAATAACCACTTAGAAACAAATGATTGCTATCTGCTTATTACATAACAAACCCAAGCATGGTTGCTGTAGAAATTCTAGAAAGCGAGTAAGTCTTACTGAGCCATTTGGTACAATTCCAAACTTTGCAGTTTTAACTCTCAGCAGATTTTTAAATTTAATCTTATACATTCAAAGCATAGTGTTTGCATCATCCTGATTATTGTTAGATGGAATGAAAAATGGTGATTCTGCAAAAATCTTGTCATCTAATTTACATTTAAAGTTCTTGCAAATGCATTTTAATTAACATTATGTTCCACATCACTACTTACTGACAAAGTAGTTTTAATCTGTACAATATTTTTAGGAATGATGTTCAAGTCTAGTGTGTACAGTACCAGAGCTCAAAGAATTTGTTGCTTTTTAACAGCACGATAGCCCATGG
This sequence comes from Zapornia atra, assembly GCA_013400835.1. Classification (NCBI taxonomy): domain Eukaryota; kingdom Metazoa; phylum Chordata; class Aves; order Gruiformes; family Rallidae; genus Zapornia; species Zapornia atra. The sequence goes on along the minus strand of VZTU01027342.1, from coordinate 477 downwards.
AAATACCTGTGTAATGTCTTAGTTGTGATTGTAATTAATTAATGCACAGAGAATAAAGTCCAGGCTCTTTCTGGCTGCCCTGTGAAGATTCAGAGAAGGAAGAATGCAAAGAACATTGCAAGAGAATTCTAGGGAGCAAAGAAACAGTCCCGCTCTGGTCATCTACCCACACATACAGAGATGGAGCGTACANTCATCTACCCACACATACAGAGATGGAGCGGACCAGCCACTGATTCTCCATCTGCCCCACCACTGATAGCTTGCTAGATTTGTGTGAGAAGGTGATAATATAGTTTGTCGGGAATTGTCTTCCTCTGAAGAAGAAAGCTAATTGTCTTTGGGAAGCACAACTTAATTTTCCCAGAAATCACTGCCTCTAAATCTGGGCTTTCCTTAAGTAAAACTGACCGTGATATGCAGTCTTCCTGGATGTTGTTAGTGCAAAATATTCTCTCTGCAAATTTTATGCAATTG
>VZTU01027338.1:17582-28826 GCA_013400835.1 Zapornia atra | reverse complement strand
GGAGTGGTGAGGGGCTGGAACAGGCTGCCCAGAGAAGTAGTGGATGCCCCGTCCCTGGGGGTGTTCAAGGCCAGGTTGGATGGGGCCCTGGGCAACCTTGTGTAGCTCCAGGCCTGGAGGTTGGTGGCCCTGCCTGTGGCAGAGGGGTTGGAGCTCTGTGATCCTTGGGGTCCCTTCCAACCCAGACCATTCTATGATTCTATGAATGAGATCCCTTGACAGCCACAGTAGAACCACTGTAGTAATTGGCTTCTGGCCCAAGAAACTAAAAGTTAAATTAATTTAAAATAAATGCAGTTTCAAGGAAGTTAATTAGAAACTTAAATCAGTGACAGCAGGAAGACACAGTGAAAAATGTGCCCTGCTAAGAAGTATTTCCTGGCAATACCTGACAGGAAATACAAGCACCCCAAGCCCATTCCACTGAAAGGAGAGAAACTTGTTAAAATGGATGTGAAGCCCTGTACCTTGCACATGAGGGTGACCTTACAAGTAAGTTACCTTACTTGTAAGGTACCATTTCCCTGTGTTTACCTCTGCCAGTAACCACAGGGTGCAATGTTGAAGCCACCTTGCTCTAGGGAAGTGCCTTACCTTGTGTTTGGTGCAGAGATCCCGCACCCCGGTGAGGTAACCTCTGTCAGGAATGACCACTCCTGCTTCCCCTTGGATTGGCTCCACCATGAAAGCTGCCACGTTGGGATCTTGGAGGGCCCTCTGGAAAAAACAGGTATAGGGAAAGGAAAAGGGAAAGCCCCTTTTATTCAAGTCCAATTTAGAAAGTAGGAGGATGAAAATGTGCAGCAGAACCTAGCTTTAACTCTGGTGTTCCACCTCAAAGGATGACAGGAATATCCACACAGGCCTGAGTGCCATCTGAGCTCCAACACAGAAGCCACCAGCACTATTTGGTCCTCAAAAAAAAAAGCAAGCCAGGTGGTGTTCCTGCTTGGAAAATGACAAACCTTAAAGACTGCAAACCCAGAGTCTCAGATCAGCTCAGAAATCACAGCAGAAACATACTCAGTTTCACGTTGCCCCATCCCAGACAAACAATTGCCCAACACTTCCCCAGCACACCTCAAACAGAAAAAGAAGGGAGCCTCTCCTGAGCAATTTTGTCACCTTAAAGCAAAGTCCACAGCTAAATTCTTGCACCATCAAGTTCTAAAAGGTTTACAAGTCCAGGAGACTCAGGAGATATAATGAATTTACTACAGCTTGTCTCAGCATTGCCCCACAAACAGTGCAGTTATCAGTCTGATGGATGTGGATCTCTGTCTCTCCAGGGTCCATTCAAAGCCTTGGTAATGTTGGTGGAGAGCCACTAAATACTTACAGAGCTTTCACAGCAGGAAGCCTGATGTAGGTTCCAACCTGAGTAAGTTTTCATAGAATCCCAGACTGGTTTAGGTCAGAAGGGCCCTCAGAGCCCACCCAGTGCTACCCCTGTGATGGGCAGGGACACCCCCACCAGCCCAGGGTGCTCAAAGCCCCATCCAACCTGGCCTTGAACCCTGTCAGGGATCCAGGGGCAGCCCCAGCTTCTCTGGGAACCCTGTGCCAGGGCCTCCCCACCCTGGCAGGGAAGGATTTCTGCCTAATACCCAATCTAAATCCCTCCTTCTTCAGCTTAAGAGCATTCCCCTTGTCCTATCACTCCATGCCCTCATAGAGAGCCATGTGTTTTTACACACCTCATAGAGTGTGTGTAAGGCACACTGCACTTAAAAAACAGAGAGTCCTTTCTTTCCCCTCACCAAAGTCCCAGGAGACAAGCATCTCCACCCTACACACCCCCCAATCTCCACAGCTGACTCACATGTGCTAAGCAGACCCAAGAGGCACAGAGGACTAACAAACTTGTCACTCATGAAGATGATGTACCCAGAGGATGGAGAAATGGCAATGCCAATGTTCCTAGAGCTTCAGGACTGTTTGGCTGGAACCCTCTTCCCTTCCAAGTCCCAAATCCAGCACCCTATGGCTGCCCTCAAGCACCATCTATCCTTTAATACCTAAGCTCACATGAGGAGGGTGGGAAATTTTAGACTAATGAAGGTCAGCTCTCCCCAACAGCTTGACAGGGCACATCTCAGAAAAGCCAAGGAAGAGCAGAATCATTAGTGTTTCAGTAGCTTAACTGAAACACCACCCTAGTGTGGTGTTAAGGATGCCCAGCATTCCTGAGAAAAGCAGGGAAAGAGACCCTGAGAGCTGAAAGAGACCCTGAGAGCTGAAAGAGACCCAGAATCCCAAGTCCTGACTTTGGGATGTATCCTACTGAACTGAATGCCGTTATGATTTATCTGCTCTTCTTCTGTACCCTGAACATTTCAGTGAGGTGGGAAATGAGACACATCAAGTGTTTGTTTCCTTACCTCCTAAAGCAAAACTGGAAATCAAAACCAAAGCAAAACTTACAGGTATTTCCTATGTATAAGGACATATAGAATTGTTTAAATTGGATATTAGGGGGAAGTTTTTACAGAGAGAGTGGTGAGGGGCTGGAACAGGCTGCCCAGAGAGGTGGTGGAGGCCCCATCCCGGGGTGTGTTCAATGTCAGGCTTGATGGGGCTCTGAGCAACCTGATCTAGTGAAGATGCCCCTGCTCACTGCAGGGGTTGGGCTAGACCTTTAAAGGTCCCTTCCAACCTAATGCATTCTCTGATTCTAAGACATTAAGCCCATAAAACACACAGACATCAGGACACATTTCCAGTCAGGGCTTTAGAATTTGGTTTGTGCAAACAGGTAACCACTAGGAATTTCCCATCCCTAAAGCCAGGTTTCTACTTGTAACATAACCAATTGTACTCATTTCTTTAAGGAAAGACCATGTCAGCATGGCCCTGCCTGTGGTAGGGGGGTTGGAGCTCTGTGATCCTTGGGGTCCCTTCCAACCCAGACCATTCTATGATTCTATGATAGCAAGGCAGGAAAATCAAGAGATTATCCTTTGATGATAAGAAATATGTATGTAAACATATATCATAGAATCAGAATGGTATGAATTGGAAGGGACTCCAATTCCTGCCTGGCCACAGGCAGGGCCACCAACCTCCAGGCCTGGAGCTACACAAGGTTGCCCAGGGCCCCATCCAACCTGGCCTTGAACACCCCCAGGGATGGGGCATCCACTACTTCTCTGGGCAGCCTGTCCCAGCCCCTCACCACTCTCTCTGTAAAAAACATCCCCTACTATTTACCAAAGCAACACTGCAAAATGATTCCCCATCAGAAGAAAAAGGCCAATACCTCAAGAGCTGGTAGGTCATTGTATGGGATCACTTCAAAGCCAGGCATAAAGGGTCCAAATCCATCGTAGCTGGATGGGTCAGTAGAACTGGAGATGGCAGACATGGTTCTGCCCCAGAAGTTCCCAGCTGAAAAACAAATTTAAGAGTGGGGGGGGAAAGGTTGGGAGGGGATTGTTACAAAATTAAGAGCCAGAAGAGTTTATAAGGCCTGGTGCTCTCTATCTGGTACTACTTGTTTTAAGAGCTAACATATCAGCATCCTTCCACTGATGTCACAAATGCATTTTGTTGCTAAATCCAAAGAAAATGGCAAATATGAAATCAAATTAAGAAGACCTGGCTAAATCTACAAAGTCATTTCCATAAGCTTTGTTAGTGGTCTGAAATACTGAAAGTAACTCAGGCAAACAACACCATTTTCAGGGAGACACAGAGTTTTTACATAAGTATTACTCATTAAATGCAGGAGGAGGGGGGAAAAAAATGTCAACAAAACCCAGAATTTAGGTCCTAAAAATAAAGCTGGCAGTAAGATTAAATTTTAAAAACAATATTTCTGTGCATTTCAAAGTTCCAGGAGAACCCATATATATTTGTAAAGATATATGGGTATTTCACTACTTCACAGAGAAACATCAGTTCAAATGATGTGTAAGAGCCAACCATCACCAGGACTGTGCTGTACTGATTTTAGTATGGCAGTTAAATCAACATACTCTCAGCTAATCACTAATAAGGTGCTTAATAAGCCTAAGGAAGATTAAGGGTTCAACACCTTCACAGCATTACAAGCCTCTTCTTTCCCCCAGCAATTTCTTGGAGTTACTCTGATCCTAGGGCAGAGGGTGTTCTCAATCTGCAGGAATCATAGAATCATAGACTGGTCTGGGTTGGAAGGGACCCCAAGGATCATAGAGCTCCAACCCCCCTGCCACAGGCAGGGACACCAACCTCCAGGCCTGGAGCTGCACAAGGTTGCCCAGGGCCCCAGCCAACCTGGCCTTGAACACCCCCAAGGACGGGGCATCCACCCCCTCTCTGGGCAGCCTGTTCCAGCCCCTCACCACTCTCTCTGTAAATAACTTCCCCCTAATATCTCATCTAACCCTTCCTTCCTTTAGTTTTAATCCACCCCCCTTGTCCTGCCATTATCTACCCTTTTAAAAAGTTGAATCCCCTCCTGTTTCTCTGCTCCCTTCAGGGACTGGCAGGCTGCAATGAGGTCCCCCCACAGCCTTCTCTTCTCCAGGCTGAACCAGCCCAGCTCCCTCAGCCTCTCTTTGTAGGGCAGCTGCTCCAGCCCTCTGATCATCTTTGTGGCTCCTCTGACCCCTCTCCAACAGCCCCACATCTTTCTTGTATTGGGGGCCCCAGCTCTGGACACAGGACTCCAGCTGGGGCCTCCCCAGGGCAGAGCAGAGAGGGACAATCCCCTCCCTGTCCCTGCTGCCACCCCTCTGCTGATGGAGCCCAGGATCCCATTGGCCTTGCGAGCTGCCAGAGCCACTGCTGGCTCATGTTCAGTCTCTCACCCACCACAATCCCCAAGTCCTTCTCAGCAGGGCTGCTCTCCAGAAGCTCTTCTCCCAGTCTGTATCTGTGTCTGGGATTCTTCCAGCCCAAGGAAATCCTGCAGCCAGTCCTTCCTGAGGTGGCCAGCTGCAGTCATCCCTTCTCTCTAACCCTCCCTGTGCAGTGTTATGCTGTTCCCCACAGCAGTGTGGAAACCCCTGCCAGGCTTTGCTGAGTCACATGCCCAAGGTTAAGGGAGTGCAATCCTCTGTGTCCTGAAACAAAGCCCTGAAGGCTGAAGGGCAGGAAGCAGAGCAGCCTTATCTGCTGACAGCAGGCTGTCTCCACCTTACCACTCCAGATTCCTATTGGCTTGCTATCAATCTACAGCAAGTTCCCTGGGCTGATGTTTAAAGCCATTTTTTGCTCTGATTCTAGATACCCAAAAGAGCTTTTTTTTTTGGCCAAAATGTTGACTTCTGATGGGAGAATTATTATTTTGTTCCAGCTACCAGCATATAATTAAATATTGTGGTTACTGAGATGTGATCATAATAATCAAGAGCATACTCAGTTCCTCAAGATGAGAAAGTGCTGAGTAAAAGTTAATTGACTGAAGAGGAAAACAATATATATATATATACACACAGAGGAAACAGGATAAATATAATTGTTCAAAGAATGTCCAGAAGAAGAAGAAAAAACAAATAAAAATCTAATCCTAGAAACCATAATTCAAATTCAACTATGAATTTCAATTTGGAAATCAAAGAATTGTAAACTCACTTAGATCAGAAAAGACCTTTAAGATCACCAAGTCCAACTGCTGGCCCAGCACTGCCAAGCCCACCACTCACTCACCCATGGCCCTGAGAACCACAGCTACACAGCTTTTAAACCCCCTCCAGGGATGGTGACCCCACCACTGCCCTGGGCAGCCTGTCCTAGTGCTTGACAGCCCTTTGGGGGAACACATTCTCCCTAATGCCCAACCTAAACCCCTCACTGGGGCAACTTGAGGCTGTTTCCTCTTGCCCTATCACCTGTTCCTTGGGAGAAGAGACCAACCCCACCTGGCTCCAACCTGCTTCCAGGCAGCTCTGCCCTCAGCCTCCTTCTCTCCAGGCTAAATACCATCTAACAACAGTTTATGCTTCAGCTACTCTATGTGTGTTCAAAGTCAAAAACAGGATTTGCAGTTACAGCAATTAAAAAAAAGAGCACTATTTAAGTGATAAGCTTTATTCCAGAAGCTTTTTATAAAATAGAGAACCACTGACCTACATTAGCATTGAAAAAAATACTTTACCTATAACCAAAGATTATTTGAATTAGATGTAAGTTATTTTTAGCAAAGCACAATTGTCTCTTCAGGAGCAGGTAACTTCTCCATGCAAACAGAGCCCAGCAGAGCAGGTGGATAAAGGCAGGAAGTACACCACACTTCTAATCAGGACTTTCCAGGGCCCCATATCAGTTTTTGCAATATTGCTTTTGCTTTCATGACCCAGGCTGCAATATGGCTTTACTGGGTTGATGCCAACTTCTGGAAGAGCTTATGAATGCAGAAACACTGGTAGGGAAAGCCTAAGAGGGAAGCAGCCTTAGCCTAACTGTGGAATCTGAGAGGGGTGGCAGCAATTGCTTCATTGCCCCTTGAGGTGCCTCACACCTTGCCAAGGGAGAGGATCTGAAATTGATTTGTCATAGGAATTACATTCAAATCTCTTGGTTTTATAATCACTTCTGTTAAGATCATGTGTGTTTCTTAAATAATGTTCCATTTTAAATGGAACATTTCTCATATATTGTAACTGTTTAAGGTTCAAATGAACCAGTCAGAAGCACACACACAGAGAGGATTTTGTCAAGAGAATGTATTTCAGACTGAATTTCACAATCCAGGAGGTGGCACTTAGGAGAACCTTAAGATCCTGCCAAGGCTGTTGCAGCCACAACACTAGTTTATAATAGAATCCCCAACTGCAGATAATCACAGAGTCACAGAGCTGGAGGGGTTGGAAGGGACCTCCAGAGATCATCAGGTCCAAGCCCCTGCCAAAGCAGGGTCCCTAGGACAGGGCACACAGGTCGGGGTCCAGAGGGGGCTGGAATCTCTCCAGAGAAGGAGACTCCACACCCCCTGGGCAGCCTGTCCCAGGGCTCCCTCACCCTCACTGGGGAAAAGTTCTGCCCCATGTTGGTGTGGAACTTCCTGTGCTCCAGTTTACAGCCATTGCCCCTTGTCCTGTCCCCACAGACACTGAAAAGGGGCTGGCCAATTCCCCCTGCATCCCATGCCTAAGATATTGATAAACACTAATTAGGTCCCCCCTAAGTCTTCTTCTCTCCAGGCTGAACAGCCCCAGCTCACTCAGCCTGTCCTCACAGGGGAGATGCTCCAGGCCCCTAATCATCTCCATAGCCCTTCTCTGGACTCTCTCCAGGAGATTCCTGTCTCTTTTATCCCAGGGAGCCCAGCACTGGACACAACACTCCAGGTGGGGCCTGACCAGGGCAGAGCAGAGGGGGAGGATCACCTCCTTTGACCTGCTGGACACACTCCTCCTGATGCCCCCCAGGATCCCATTGTCTCTCTCAGCCCCCAGGGCACACTGCTGGCTCATGGCCAACCTGTCATCAACCAGGACCCCCAGGTCCTTCTCCACAGAGCTCCTCTCCAGCAGGTCACCCCCAGCCTGTCCTGATACAGACAGTTATTCCTCCCCAGGTGCCAGACTCTCCACTTGCTCTTGTTGAATGTCATTAGGTGTCTCCCTGCCCAGCTCTCCAGCCTGGCCAGGTCTGGCTGGATGGCAGCGCAGTGTCCTGCCTGTCAGCCACCCCTCCCAGCTCTGTACCATCAAGCATAAGCATGACCAATGTAAGATGTAAAAAGGTTGAGCTCTCAGCCCACCCTATTAAAGTGTCAAAGGCTACAGACCTGCTTCAGTTAAAATAAAACCCATAAACCAAACCATTGGGAATGCTGTAGGGATTACTCTGCAGTAACAAGAGGAAAGAGAGTGCTACAGCCCATGTCCAGAGCTCTCTTCCTCCTTAATACCTCAAAACATGTAACATACCTGCAAAAATGATCTTTGCCTTGTATTTTGGGATTCCTTTCACACTGTATGCCCACTTCCTAGCCAGTTTACAGGCAGTTTCTCCAGCTTCCACTCCTAAAGCATAAAGCAACAGCATTATCATCACACATGGACAGGAGACAGGCAGCCCCAAGCATGCCACAAGCATTGAGCAAGAAATAAAATGAAAATCACTTCATTTTACCTGTGTTCATTGGAAGGACTTTGTTATAACTGAACATTTTGGTGACAAACTCCTCATATTCACCCAGCACATCGTTGTAGAATGCTCTGGATGTCAGGGTGAGTTTTTCAGACTGAGCTTTCAGGGCACTGACGATCTTTGGGTGACAGTGGCCTTGATTAACAGCACTGTAAGCACTCAGGAAGTCAAAGTACTTCCTACCTTCAACATCCCACACATAAACACCTAGAGAAGCAAAGGCATGGTAAATACACTAAAGAAAAGAAAACCTGAGGTAATACTAAGTGGTATAAGCCAAGAGTTACAGTACAACCTAGCCAAATATAGACTGTATTCTTGCTGTTCCCCTAGGACACACCCTAAAGGCACTCTAACTGGAAAATTCATCCATTGACATGGGGAACAAGCTGGTACAGGGCACCCAGGAAGGAAAGAGAGGAAGCATTTTCCATATAAAACTGCTGCTCCTGCAAGCTACTAAGTAATATCAGAATAGTACTTCAAGTCCCTGGTTTGGGCCCTAAAAAGATGAGAGAGGGGGAATACTTTTGCAATTAAGAATAAAACATACATTAAAAACACTAACAAGGCAACTCAAACAGCCTCAAAACTTCAACAGCTTTGAGATCTCAAAACATGAAGTGATTAAAAAACCACTATTGAATCTTTGTGCTGATAGCATCTCAGTGGAAATCCATAGAAGAGTGGAAAACTGAGTGGAAAAGCCCCTTAAACATCAAGACCAGAGTAGATATGAATGAAGCAATAATACAGGACCAGGACACACTGCCTGTTAAATAGGGGCCCAGTGCACATTTTCATGTTCACATTAACACTGAAACTCTCCTCACAAAGGACCAGAAAAAAAAAAGAGTTGCCTGAAACAATCTAACTGAGTTTTCTGAATTACCAGAACTTAGATATCAATTTAAATAAACCATTTTAGTGAAAACACAGTTTCATCATCAGCTTTAGGTATAACAGTTGAGTTCACTAACCAGTATTGAGCTGCCTTGATTTCATCAACTATCTCAATCTCTTTCAAAATACAGGTTCAGAAGGTCAGAAATCGTTATGCCATGATCCCATCCCACTGAGGGAAACCTAAATTAATTACCTTTTCCTTTTTCCAGAGCAACAGGGAGGGGGTGGTAATTGTGGGCACCATATTTAGCCTCACGCTCGAAGATATAATCAGAGGATGGAGGCCCTTGGATGGTCTTTTTAGTAGCAACTGAGGTAGCAGAAGTCAGAGAAGCATGGACACCTCGACAGAGAACAGCAATGTTCTGAGAGCGGGTTAGCTTGGAAAACATTCTTGGCTTCAGGTATGCTGTTACAGATCTGGGGAAGAAAGAAAAAATACAAGTTAATAATTAGCATGATGAGCACTTCAGAAGAATGATGGGATCCTGGGCTCCATCAGCAGAGGGGTGGCAGCAGGGACAGGGAGGGGATTGTCCCTCTCTGCTCTGCCCTGGGGAGGCCCCAGCTGGAGTCCTGTGTCCAGAGCTGGGGCCCCCAATGCAAGAAAGATGTGGGGCTGTTGGAGAGGGGTCAGAGGAGCCACAAGGATGATTAGAGGGCTGGAGCAGCTGCCCTACAAAGAGAGGCTGAGGGAGCTGGGCTGGATCAGCTTGGAGAAGAGAAGGCTGTGGGGGGACCTCATTGCAGCCTGCCAGTCCCTGAAGGGAGCAGAGAAACAGAGGGGAATTGGCTTTTTAAAAGGGTAGACAATGGCAGGACAAGGGGGATGGATTAAAGCTGAAGGAGGGAAGGTTTAGATTAGATATTAGGGGAAAGCTTTTTACAGAGAGAGTGGTGAGGGGCTGGAACAGGCTGCCCAGAGAGGGGGTGGGTGCCCCATCCCTGGGGGTGTTCAAGGCCAGGTTGGATGGGGCCCTGGGCAACCTTGTGTAGCTCCAGGCCTGGAGGTTGGTGGCCCTGCCTGTGGCAGGGGGGTTGGAGCTCTATGATCCTTGGGGTCCCTTCCAACCCAGACCAGTCTATTATTCTAAGTGTGTGACCTGATCGAAGTGGTTTTGCTGCCAGGATGACAGGTTTCTCAGCTGGTTTGCAATTCAGTCAAGAAAGCTTATAAATGAACACAGTCCTAGCTTCAAAGAAGCATTGTTTTCTATTGTTAACATACACTCATGCTCACAGAAAGAAGATGAGAATGTGGGACTGGCCAAATCATAGAATCATAGAATGGTCTGGGTTGGAAGGGACCCCAAGGATCACAGAGCTCCAACCCCCCTGCCACAGGCAGGGACACCAACCTCCAGGCCTGGAGCTACAACAGGTTGCCCAGGGCCCCATCCAACCTGGCCTTAAATCTTTGAACTAGTCATGTTTTTCCATAAGTGGTCCCTTTTTTTTTTCCATTGTGACTAGACTTTGATATAAACAGCAGTAAAAGAAGTTTATCTTGTGCTACTGAATTGCCCTTTCGTCTAACAAAGATTTCCACAAGCCAAACCTGGTCATCAAATCAGAAAGTAAATAATATAATGCTGGAAAAAGAAGCACCTGACCCAAATGATGTGTAGCTGACATTGGGAAACTTGATAAACAGGTTAGATTGAACTGAGGCCAGCTTTAAGGAGCAAAGTATTTGACCTTTTGATATAAATTGCATTCTTGATGTTAAAACATTGCCACCTGCATCTAAATTACTCACTGTTAGGAGCATTTTAAGACCTTCAAAAATAGATAGGATGTAATGGTATGTCACTGTGTATTTTCTTAGTAAAACTCAGTGATTCCCCCTAAAAACTTAAGCTTATGCTGTTAACATTTAAGTGTAATCTGAGGGTGGAATTTTATACAACAAACACACCTGTATTTCATAGAATCATAGAATGGTCTGGGTTGGAAGGGACCTCAAGGATCATAGAGCTCCAACCCCCCTGCCACAGGCAGGGACACCAACTCCAGGCCTGGAGCTACACAAGGTTGCCCAGGGCCCCATCCAACCTGGCCTTGAACACCCCCAGGGATGGGGCATCCACTACTTCTCTGGGCAGCCTGTTCCAGCCCCTCACCACTCTCTCTGTAAAAAACTTCCCCCTAATATCTCATCTAAACCTTCCTTCCTTTAGTTTTAATCCATCCCCCTTGTCCTGCCAGTCTCTGCCCTTTTAAAAAGTTGAATCCCCTCCTGTTTCTCTGCTCCCT
>VZTU01027330.1:10626-26571 GCA_013400835.1 Zapornia atra | reverse complement strand
TGGAACTTCCTCTGCTCTGACTTGCAGCCATTGCCCCTTGTCCTGTCCCCACAGACACTGAGAAGGGGCTGGCCATTTCCCCTGCATCCCATCCTTCAGATATTGATAACCATTAATAAGGTCCCCCTGAGTCTTCTTCTCTCCAGGCTGAACAGCCCCAGCTCCCTCAGCCTTTCCTCCCAGGGGAGATGCTCCAGGCCCTTCAGCATCTCCGTAGCTCCTCTGGACTCTCTCCAGGAGATCCCTGGCTGTTTGATCCCAGGGAGCCCAGCACTGGACACAACACTCCAGGTGGGGCCTGACCAGGGCAGAGCAGAGGGGGAGGATCCCCTCCTGTGACCTGCTGGCCACACTCCTCCTGATGCCCCCAGGATCCCATTGTCTCTCTCAGCCCCCAGGGCACACTGCTGGCTCATGGCCACCCTGTCATCTACCAGGACACCTAACACTCTGCTTGCATGCCTGTGCAGCTTCCACAGGTCTCCAGTAACACCACCACCAAGGATTTAAAAGGAAAACACCCCCTTTGGATTCAGGAGGCTGGCTTTCCAGAGGGGTGGGTTTTTAACTGTTTGCTTTGTATTCCTTGTGGCTGTCTGTGCTGCAGCTTGTGGTGATTTCATGTTTGTTTTCTTTGGTGTGAAAGTATCAGAGCAACTTATCATCTACCTGAATGGGCAAATCTCAGCCCCCTGCTTGCAGGGATCTTTTGACAGAAATGAAATTGTATTTGTATCCATGTAAATAGAACATTTCTGAGCTCTGGGAAGGTGGGAAGGGAGGTTGTGCTTGAGATGGGCAAAATATCTGGTTAGGTATTTCTAAGTTGTGATGACTGAAGCATGGCCCTGCATGAGTTGAACCACTGAAGTCATTCTTGCTTGAACTGGTGAATACGTTTTTAGAACAACACCTGAGCTTGATTCCTAAGACAGGGGTGATAGAGTCAGTTCTGTGGTTCATTCTTTTTCACGTAGAAACATCTATCTTGTATTTACCATGACTATTTCAGCCTCCAATTTTGGCTTTCTTGTCTGCAAGACTCAATAATTCTTTAGCTGAGCTTTAGAGACCCCCCAGCCCTTGAGAGCTACACAGAGCAGCCCTGGAGTCTACACAGACTGTAGATTCCTACAACGACTTCCTCTGAGCTGCCTGAAAGGCACAGGTCTTGGCTTCCATTCTGTAAGGAGAAAACTAATAGGAGGATTTCTGTTCTTACTAGAGATTACTGACCAGCTTCTTTTGAAGTTCACAGCACTACTTTTATTATAGAAAAAACCAAAACAAAACCCCAAAGACCACTGCAGCTTTCCAAACTCGACTACCTCTTAAATACCTACTTTTATTTTTGTTGCCTTTTGCAGCCATTAAGCACTGCTTCACCTCCCTCAAAACCAGCCATCATCTGCTAAGGTCTTTCTCTTATGCAGTAGTAATGCTCTGTCTGAACCTGTTGATGAGGAGAGGAGACAGGCCAAGCCCCTTCCCTGACACTTGTGCTTCTGTTCCCATCAGAATGGTTCTCTCACTCTGGAATTGCTCAAAGAAGGTGGCTAGCAGGGTAGGTTAATGATATGTGCAACCCACTTACAAACAAATTGAACTCTGTGTAGAGTTACTAATTGTCAACATCAGGAAGTAATTCAATTTGCTTTGATTTCTCTGAGTCATACACAGAGGAGGAATTTCCTATGCTCTGCTCATCACTGCAGAGGTGTCTCTTCCTCCAACAAGGAAAGAAAAGCAAATTACAATTCGATGGGAGAAGCAGCTTGTCCTTCTAATGTCTTCCATCCAGCTAGACTGCATCTTTGTCTCACCATCAGCTCCCTGGGTGACTTGATAAGGCAAAAAAATACATGTATGGAGAAGACATGGAAAGACAAAGTGCTGCAGAGATTTAATAGATGTAATTTAATATTGTTCTCACTTTCTTTGTGTCTCTGAAATAATGATGAGAAAGAGCTATTAACCTCTTCTCCATCAGGGTCTTGCTACTCCTTCTTTACTATCTACAGTTTCATATGCCTTGCAAGCAATAGTTTACAGGAGAGATATACAGGCTTGCTTGGAATAAGCTGGCTCAGGTTCTGAAAGTGTCCTCATGATGCCTGGACTTGGGCTAGGTTCTGTGTCACCTACAAATCTAGAATAGCTTTGCTGCACTGAAAGGAGTCTCATCACTGTACATCTGCCTACCACTTTGCTCCTGATGGCACTCCACCTTTGTAGCTTCTCCTTGTTTAGAGACACCTTTCTATATTCCTGTTGGTGGTTTAGGTTGCCAAGTAAACATGCTAGTTAAAAATGTGACTTATGGCTAAGAACAACAGGAGAATGTTATTTAAATTAGATGGGGGGGTGGGGTGGGGGGCAGTCCTGTTGCTTTGTATTCTGTCATATCTCACCTACAAAACCTGGGAGAAGCTCATTTGTCTGCATTGCTTTAGGCACGTGGTCTCCAAGTGCTGCTGCATGTTCCAAACTGGCATCTTTGTCACCTTCCCCCAAAGCTGGCCAGCCTGGAGAAGTGAGGTTCTCCCGGAGGCTCTGGTGGGAGCACTGATGAAAGCCATTCTGGCCCTTGCCATGGGTGGTACTCTCAGGGGTCCAGGCTGGTCTGGAGCTCCCTTGAACTTGTCTGTCAGGGCTCAACTCCTCCTGGGGTGCTGGAGGTCTCTGCTCAGCTGGTGCTGCTCTCACAGTGCTCTCAGTATGCTGTTGATGGGGAGAAACACAGGTCAGAGCTTGTATCTGCACACAGCAGAGCCCTCTACTTGCAGGACAAACGTGCAAGTTCTATGTGTCTTGGCCCTTAGTGGACAGCTCCTTATCTAGTAAGTCTCAGCCTGCTAAAAGTTCATCTCCTTACTTGTTGGACAGATCCCTGGCTGCTTTCCATCTTCTTTTTCTTGGAGACTGCTGGATTCCAGTGACACACCAGGCTGTCATTTTGGACACTGTAGTTCTTGTTACCAAGAAGCCAGTAGGTTTTCATTTTCCCTTTGCCCTGGGACAAGAAAAAGGAGAGAGCAGAAAACAGCTATTCTCATGGGGTAATCAGCAGAGCAGACAATAACTGTGTCCAGAGCTACTACCTGCACTGTTGTCCTGGCTCTGGCCAGGCCAGAGTTCACCTCCCCACACAGCCAGTTACCCTGGGCTGTTTCCACAGCACCTGACATCGCTCCCATGAAAGGGGGTGGTTGGGGAGGGGTGCTCCTGGGTGCCTCCAGGGCAGTCCCAGTGCTTTGGGTCAGTCCTCAGTCAGTACTCTGTGTTACCATTGGATCAGTGAGGTACTCTGTGTTCCCACTGGGTGTGAGTGAAATTTGCTGTGGGCTGTTATTGTTCCCCTTTCACAGTGCTGTTGTCAGTAACTGTCCTTATCCCACCCCACAGAGGCTCTGTCTGTTTCTCCTCTGGGAGTGAGCGAGCCCCAGCCACTGCTTGGAGCTGAACCACCACAACTGGATTTGTTATCACTCCTCTCAGAAGTGGCTGCTGCTTTGGGAAAGAACTGTCACCTATTTGCAGTTTGAGTGGTAGTAGTTCTTTCCCTTCAGAAGAAGGTCTTGCTGCTCACTGGCTGTGTTGCTAAGGGTTGAAAATCAGCCTTACACCTTTGTAACTGAGTCCTAGCAGCTTCACCTCTAGCCATGTGGTTCCAGGCAGACGTAGCAACTCTATTTCCAAGCACACAGCAACACTTTTGCATTGATTAGGAGTAATGTATAGCCACTTCCAACTGAATTAGCAAAAGAACCTTGGAGCCACAGTTAAAAATTGACTTGCAATTCACAGAAAAGCCATGGCCAAATCTATCATCCCCCTTCCTATCTCATTAAACTCTCTTACTGTTGCAGAGTTACAGAAAAGATGTTACCTTGACTTCAATTTCTCCTCTGGGTTCAATTTTGTATGCATCATCTGTGAGAAGGGCATTATATGTAGCAGAACTGATATGGATCTTCTGTGCTAGGATTCAGAACAGAGCATCAGGAATGAGTGATTCCCCTGTGCCCAGAGACCACACACCACCCTTCCTGCATTTATCAGCCCAGTGCTGTCACCTCCCCTTTGGAACACATCAGGTTGAGGAAGAACCACAAAGATACCTTAAATGTTGGTTGAGGTCTCTGAGGCTGTAGGGAGATGTCAGCTAAAACACAGCAGCAGGTCAGCTGGTTAACTCACCTGTGCCATGGCTGTGTGGCGCTGCACTTGCTGTCTCTGCACCATGGCATTATACAGCAGTAAGGATCAGGGGTGCTGGTGGCAAAGGCAGTATAAAAGGCTGGACCAAGAAAACATGTGCTGCCCTCTTATGTAGTCATGATGTTTCTACCTAATGCCTTTGGGTTAAAGTCCTTAACATAAACTCTGCTTACCTTGGACCATTTGGCTTCTGTCACCCTCACTCTCCTCTTATTTCCAATCATGTTCCAGAAATGGCACAGGGGATGTGACTCTGCTCACCCACGTTCATATGCTTCTTGTTTCTCTTGCTTATCTGATAACTAGTATGTGCAGGGATGGTGGGGACTGCATGTCATCTGTGTGCTGGTTCTTTACATCTATGGCAATTAGTTCTCTAGCCTGGGATGTGCTACAGAGAATGCTCCTTCTCCTATGCAAACCTTATTTCACACTGTGCCGTTACAGTTATGCTCCTCACCATAATCTGGGCTCCTCACCATCAGAAGGACATTGAGATCCTTGAGTGAATCCAGAGAAGGGCAACCAGGCTGGGGAAGGGGCTGGAGGGCAAATCATATGAGGAGCGGCTCAGGGAGTTGGGGCTGTTTAGTTTGGAGAAGAGGAGGCTGAGGGGAGACCTCCCCCCCTAAAACTACCTGAAGGGAGGGTGCAGAGAGGTGGGTGATGGTCTCTTCAGCCAGGGGCCAGGAGATGGGACAAAGGGGAATGGCCTCAAGCTGTGCCAGGGCGGGGATCAGATGTGAGGGAAAAATTCTTCCCTGAAAGAGTTGTCAGGGCCTGGCCCAGGCTGCCCAGGGAGGGGCTGAGTCACCTTCCCTGGGTGTGTGTAGAAAAAGGGTAGATGAGGTGCTCAGGGATCTGGTTTAGCTCAGGATGGGATTGGTTGGACTGGATGATCTTAAAGGTCTTTTCCAACCATGTGATTCTGTGGTTCTGTGATTCTCTTCCCAGGTGAGGGGGTGTTAGGGTTTCTCCTTTCATTGCAGTGCTGAAGAGACACAGAGGGCAGGCAGGAGCCTGACCCATGCGTGGGGAACACACAGGTTGTGTCCGAGTCACTTACGCAAGCTGGTGGACTCCATGCGAGAGGCTGTGTTCACAGTGTCCCCAAAGAGGCAGTACCGAGGCATTTTGTACCCCACAACTCCAGCTACACAGGGGCCTGAGGAAACACAAGGCAGAGACACCCTGAGAAGAAACAAGTGGCAGAAGGGCAGGAAGATGGCAAACGCAGACACCTTTGCTAGTCACCCTGGATCCTTGGAGAGCGATGGGGATTGGGAGTATTCAGGGCATCTAGGGTCTGGCTGCACAGTGTTTATGTAAGCAGAGAAGTCAGGATTTGGTTAGTTAATGGTGCTGATACCAGGGGAAGGTGCACTTTGCCAATATGAAATGGTTTCACAGCCCTTTCCACGCTGATGCAAGAAAAAGTCCTTTCACCCCACAGTTACTGCTGGAACTGGGGGAACTGCTCAGCCCAGGGACCTGCAGAGAGTCAGTGGCTGGTACAGAAATGTAGATTTCTTTTCTCCCCATGCTATTAGCCTGTGTCCTGTTCTCTTTTTCTCATGCCACCACCTCAGCCCACATACCTGTGTGTATCCCAGCCCGCAGCTGCAGTCTGCCCGTTGGCATGTGAGGGATCACAACCTGACGGACTGCTGCCACCAGATCCAGAGACATTTTGGCAATCTCATCAGCATGCTTGGTGCCATTCCTCTCTGGCAGGCCACTCACTACCATGTAGGCATCACCAATGGTTTCCACCTGATGGGAAAGGTCGCATGAGATCATCGGGCCCAACCCCCCTGCCAAAGCAGGCTCCCTAGATCTCTTGAGGTCCCTTCCAACCCCTAAGATTCTATGTCACTGGGTAGCAGGCACCAAGCTTTTGTTCTGATCTGCTTTTGAAATAAACCTCAACTGGCCACCACTTGCCAGGCTGTGGTGTGGTCCCTGTGTGACAGCAGGTCTTGGATTTCATGGTGTTTGGCCAGCTGACCTGATGTATTTGGTATTCTCTAGGAAACAAAGCATGAAAGATTCCAGCACCTTCCAGGCTCCCTAAGGCAAAACTCTCCAAGCCCCCTGGATAGACCAAGCAGGATACAGTCATAGCTAAGTGGGAGTCTATGCTCCATGTTCAGCAGAGGAACAGATCAGAAAATATTAGAAGTCTCCTTTATTGCTTTCTATGGATCTGAACAAACATTTCTAAGCATTTGCCCTGCTCTGTCCTTTCTGTTACCTTACACATGCAAGCACTGCTTCTCCTTCACTGCCCACCACTGGCTCATTCAGCTGTCGCTGTATTTAGGGTGCTGATCCCTCCATGGTGGCACTGCCCTTTCATAGACATTTTACAGGGAAAATCCTTTGGTAAAGGGAATGTGATCCAGTTGGACCACTCGTTCCATTCCACTTACCAACGTTTGCCATAAGTCCTAACAAAAAATCAGGAGAAGGAGCTAGGATCCTCTGTGCAGATTTGGAAATCCCACAGGGTTTCTAAAGGAAATATATCACTCCTTTTTACAGACCTACACCTCCAGAGAGGTGGCATGAGTACTGAATGCTCCTATACTCAAAGAATGGATTTACCCCTTTGGGTCAGCAGACAGCATCTGTCATTTTGACAGTCTAGAACATGCCCTGACCTGCTTAGCTTATGCTATTGTACTGTACCTCAAAGGAACAACTCTAGCAATGGGTACAACAGACTAAGTTCAACCTCAGCAGCAGCACGAGGTTGGTTGTAATATCAAAAAATTAATTTGCAGGAAAAATCAAAGCAGGCTGAAGTCTTACAGCAGAAAGCTTCCACCAGTGGAGATCCCTCTGGCAAAGTGTTCTGAAGGAGCTGCATTTCTGACCATGAAGCTAAAGTGAAATCCACAAACCATTAGGTAAATTTATTAGGTGGATTTTCCCTGGAACAGCTTGATCTGCTCTGGTCAAACTGTACTCACCTTGTAAACATCGTAAGACTCGATCCTGCTGTCAAAGCAGACGTACAGATTGTTGAGCATCTCAACAACTTGCAAGGGAGTACAGGAGGCAGCAATGCTTGTGAACCCCACAATGTCTGAGAAAAAGATAGTCACCTGTCACAGGGAGAAGGAAAGTGTGAGGCTGGGGTCTCCAGGGGACAGCAGCAAAGCCTTGAAGAGTTTGGGAAATTCTGAGCAGAACAGCCAAAGGCTCAGGCTGCACCTAGAACCACTGTTGCTGAGCTGAATAGATACAAAGCCACATTAACAAGCTCTGGCTCTGGATTGTTCTCTGTTACTTTGACAGATAAAATTATGTTTATCCCCAAAGTTATCATCTGTACTTCTCCAAATACTTTGTGCTAGATGGGTCACTGAAAGTCAAATGCTTTCAATCTTGTGAGCAGTGAACAGCAGACTTCTTAGGGAAGGAGAGCCTGATTTTCCTTTTCCAGAGATTTAGACTCTGGTAGAGATCAAAAGTAGGAATCTGAGCAAACTGAAATAAAAACTCAACTGCTCTCTCTGCTCTTGTTGAATGAGGAAACACTAACTGGGTTTTGCTGTTCTCCAAAGGATGTTTATTTTTGTTATGATCAAGTTGCAGATCAATTTGCAATTTTGTTATGA
Organism: Zapornia atra; assembly: GCA_013400835.1. NCBI lineage: Eukaryota > Metazoa > Chordata > Aves > Gruiformes > Rallidae > Zapornia > Zapornia atra. The sequence continues at coordinate 18,724 of VZTU01027330.1, read as the reverse complement.
TCAATTTGCAGAGAACTCACTTTAAAAAAAACCCATCATGTTGATAAAAGAAAGAACTACAGAAAACATAACTGAATTGAGGGAGGCAAATGTGTGCTACAGCTGTTTGCAAAGAATTGTTTCTTCTCTGTGCTGCCTGAACTTTGTCAGTGCTTCAATGAAAATTCTTCTTTTATTCATCCTTAGTAATCCCAATTACTCCAGAAGAGCCACCTTTCCACTCCCTGCCTTGGATCAGCTACTTTTGATGTCCTGGTGATTGGGAATTACAACTAATTGTGCAATTACAGGTTCCTGTTTGGATAATGACACCTAGGAATTAAATGCAAACACACATGGATTGTGTGTCGCAGCTGAGAGTTAACAGAGTGCCTGGGGTTAAAAAGAGTGACTAGGGCTGGAGTTGCTGTGGTGGGAGGATTTTGGCTGTGGGCTGTGCAGCAGGGCTGCTAGCCTCAGCACCCACAGCAGCCTGCACACTGTGAGGCAGAGCTGTAGGAATGGGTGGCTGGCCAAACTCTGCCCTTGTTTTTCTGGCCACAGGCTTGGCTGCAGGTATACACTTGAGGCCAAATCATCCATCCCTCTCCTCCTTCCCAAGTCCCGTGCTCTCCTTCCAGTTATGTTCATGGAATTGTACTGACAAGCACAGACAGGCTCTGTCCTGCTTTGGGGTTGGGGATTTTTTTGGTGATTCTTCCCATTTTACAAGAAGGAAACTCAGTTCTTGCTCCTGTGGGCTCCTGGCCCTCCAGCCAGCCTGCTGGCTGGCTCTCACGAGGAGGCTCTTCAACCCTAAGAAGACAACTTGCCAACATGGGATCTTTGACATCTAAAGCTGCACTTCTGGAAATTTCAGCTCTTCCTTCAGCCTCAGTGCTTCATGGCACAGCACACAGCTCTTTCCAGAACCCAGCATGAATATTTGGCCTTCCACCCAGACTCAACTATGGGGGCAAAACCGGGTACCCCAAACCAGGGACAAGGTAGGTGCTTTTTTAGGTGAGTACTCTTCTCTCCTTGGTGACAGCACCCTTTCCATTTGCTAACCTGATCATAGTTTTCTGCCTCAACTTTTTGGTGTTTCCTTAGCTGCTTGGCTACAGATTTTGGCAACATCTGGTGTAAGAGGTCCTCAGCTAACCGCCTCTCCCTTTTCAAGTCCTCTGTCTTTTCCTTGAGGTTCCTGGCATAATTGTGTATCCAATCTGTCATTTGCTTGAAGGACAGCAGGGTTATGGGATAAATGAGGCAGGCTATCACTAGCAGGCTGATCTTAAGGCTCATTGTGGACAGGATTTCTTTAGATTTCCTGATGAGCTTTTCCTGTCCCTTCTGCAGTAGGCAGCTCTGCACATAATGCAGTCCCTTTACCAAGGTTTCAACAGATACAAAATCATCTGAGCCCAGGGATGGGATGAGAAAAGAAATCCCTTCATAGTGGGTGAAATGAAGTGATAGATTGCCATTATTCACCCAGCACTTGTGTACACTCTCTGATGAGAGGATAGCATAGTTCAGAATGGCAAGAAAATGGCCCAGTGTGGTCTGAAAGCTTGTAGGTGCTGGCATTAAATGAGCTTTAAGCATTGCTTCTCTTATTTGGAGGATGAGTTTGAAAGCTACTATGTCTGCCCAGTCAGAATTCTGTCTCATAGCTTTGAGGTCTTCATGGACACTACTAAAACGCTCCAGCAGTTCAGAGATCGCTCCGGAGAGCACCTGGATGGCTTCAGTATCCCCTGTGCTATTTAATTTTTGTCTCATGCCAACGATGTAAAACCTACAAATGGAGATTTTCTCCTTGCATTGGCAGCTCTGACAAAGTGGTTCTGCTTCGTTCACCTTACAGAGGGTGTTTAAATCCTCCAAGAGCTGAGCGTGAAAGGATCTGTTCCTCTTGTCTGCTGCTGGGAGCAGCCAGCTGTGCCTCTCTTCCTGCAGGAGATAGATGAGGTGAGCAGCCCAAAGGTTTTCACAGGATGCAAGTTCCCCAAGGGCTTTCCCTGTGTTTCTCCATATTTCCAAGCTGTTGCTCAAATCAAAAGAAATGGCTCCGAGGAGGCTGCAGAGTGACACCACACATGCCATCAGAACCTTCTCAACTGGTTTTCTGCCACCACTGTTGGAGGGGGGAGAGCATCTGTAAAAAAATGAAAACCAAAAAGAGTTAAGAAAGGAGTGGGGGTGTCTGATCCCAGGGGGGGGTCTGATCCCAGGGGGGTGTCTGATCCTGGGAGGGGGTGTCTGATCCCAGCGTGTTTCTTGCAGCTCCTGAAAACATAACTGGAGTTAGTGATGTTGAACAATTCACACAAGTTCTGGAACAAATTACAGGGAATATGTGGTACCTGAACACCATTGAAAGACACATTTTAGTGTGTTTCATTCCACCTGCCTTTCTATTTTAAAAGAAAAGGTGTAGTCAAGAGCCTGTTTCCATGACACACTCGGAGCTGCAAAAACACACAGATGAAATCGCACAGTTGTTCTGTGAGTATCCAGATTCATCAGATCATCTGCTGGAGCTTTTATTCTCTCTGGTTTTATTCTCTCCCAGTCTTAAGGATGCCCATGGAAAGGTGGGTTACTTCTTTCAGCAACTGTTGAATTCTCTCAGAACTTTCACAATTTGTTCTTAACGGGTATTTTCAGGTGAAGAATAATCTGGGTTGATACCTTCAGATGAGCTCAGATGTTTCCATAATATTGCCTAAATACTTCAAAAAGACATTTCATCAAATTTCAGGTTTGTTTTAATTTTTACAGAAACGTAGACTGCTCCAGCTTTTAGTGTTTGAGCTTCATGACTACCTTTTTTGTCCTCCTCCTCCTCCATGCTGCATGACATCCCTGTTCCATGCTGCATGACATCCCTGTTCCATGCTGCAAAATAACTTCTAACAATTTTCATTTTCAGAACTATAAACCAGTCATTTACAGTCTTACCTTAATAATACTCATGAAAACAACTAGGGATGCTACGCTGGAGCTGGCACCTCCTAAATAACTGGGAAACCCTTATTTCCACTGCTTCAGAACAAACCAGGGGACTGGGTTGCTGATCAGTCTCAGTCTTTTTTGGGTTTCTTTTCTTTACTCATTTTTCTCTGCATAGTAGAGGTGATTGAGAAAAGCCAGTCTGTCTGTCTCTCCGTCCCCTCCATCCCCTGCTCTTTCAGATAGGTGAAACTACATTTTTAGTAAGACAAATAAAACCCCACTAAAGCCTGCTATTTCTCAGCAGAGGCAAAACAAGTTCCTGCTGGGCTCTTTGCAGCAGAATGCTGTTCAGTGGTTGTAAAGCAGTAGAAAAGTAATAAAAATACAGTCCCCAAAGATGATACCCAGCCATGTTTTCTCTTATTTATAGAATTTATGTTTATATTTTACTTTCAATCCAAAGGTAACAACTGCACAATGTCTGACTGAAGGCAACCACAAGCCTAGATAAATTTATCTCTGAGCCCAGATGAATTTCTATTCCTACAAAGGAACTTTCAATCTTTTCCTTACGCTATCTACTGCTTATCTGGGAGTCACCTGTCCTCTGCTTCTAATCAAATGTTTTACTCTTGAATCTGCTAAAAGATGTGCCAGGAGGGAGAAGGAAAACACAAGAAAAATCCACCCTGATTTTTCTCCTGCCTATCTCAGTGAAAGAAATATAAATGGGCTTTAATTTAGTACCGGGCTAAAAGGTGGTGATTCTGCTTGTGCTTGGCAAAAATTGCCTGTTCCTGTCTGTGGGTGAGCAGAGGGTGACAGGTCAGAGGTCTGACCTGGCATCTGGATGGCTTAGGAACCAGCAGTGGGGACGCGAAGGAGAGAAGGCTGCGGAGCCGCTGCCGGCACTCGCTGCAAGGTTTCATCCTTCCCTTGCTAAATCCCCATCTCACCAGGTGTTCCCTCTGGAGAAGCATTCTGCAGCTCTCCCACACTCACCTGCACGGCCCCGCCTGCCCCCGCGCTGCCTTCCCGCGGGGCATCGCCACTCCTGAGTCCTGCTTGTGGGCTCGGGGGTCCCGTCAGCCGCCCGCCTGCTGCCTTCAGCCCAGCCAGTGCTTCTTTCTCACCCCCTGCCCCTCGACTGGCTCCTGTAGCTCTAGCTCTTCTGACTGCCCAGCCTCTTCCCAGCAGGCTCGCCTCTTCCCCCAGGTGAGGGTAGCAAGCTCCAGCCCAAGGCAGGGTGAAGGGCTGTGAAAGGTCTCTGGCGTTGCCCCGTGATCACCGTACGCAGGATAGAAGTGACAGGGACACATGGGTTTCTTTCAGATTGCAAAAACCAGCATTTATTACAGGGTGGTTAGGTGTAATGCTTGTGTAAGCACAATTTCCCAGCTCTTTGTGATCAAAGATGTCACAGTTATGACTTTATTCAAGCTGTTTTCCTTCTTGGCATCAATCATCCCGTTGTCTTTGGATTTAGTAGTTTTCCATAACCTAAGAAAACATAAAGCAAGTGAAAAATCACATCACAAGACACAGGGATCTGTGACTAGTATATGTTGCCTCCAAGGTTCAGGATGTGAGTAACTGAAATGAGATTTTTGCTTCTTATTCACTTTTTAGGTGGCAGTTGATGTTAAATTTAAAGATTTGATGTTCCAGGCTTGGGCAGCACACGCTGCTTGCTAGGATGCAGCTGCAACAATCAGTGTTATCGCTGAATACAGATTTGAGTAATCCCTTCTGAAGGCACACCAGTAAAATCTTTGACTATACAGAGAGCTCTAGGATAAAGGGAGAGTGTGTTCCTAAACATAGAGACATTTAAAAGTGAAAATAATTTGGATAACTATAGCCCAAAGAAGGATAAGGAGAGGATACGTTATCTTTGTTACAGAGACTGTGTTTGCACTGGTAAGGGCTTGGCTACAGAGGGTACTTGTATGTAAAGAATGGAGAATGATGCAGGTCCCTGAGCAAGGGGCAGAAAGCTCAGAACCTCAGAGTGCTGGGTCCAGTTCTGGAGCCCTCAGCACAAGAAGGACATTGACTTTTTGAAGTGTCCAAAGGAGGCCACAAAAATGATCCGAGGGCTGGAGCACCTCTCCTGTGAAGCCAGGCTGGGAGAGTTGGGGTGGTTCAGCCTGCAGAAAAGAAGGCTCCAGGAGGACCTTATAGCACCTTCCAGGCCCTGAAAGGTGCCTATAGAAACCTGGGGAAGAACTGTTCCCAAGGGCATGGAGCAATAGGATGAGGGGTGATGATTTTAAACTTGAAAAGGGGAGATTTAGGCTGGATATTAGGAAGAAGTTCTTCAATAAGAGGGTGGTGGGTCACTGGCACAGGCTGCCCGGAGAGCTGGTGGAGGCCCCATCCCTGGAGACATTCAGGGTCAGGCTTGATGTGGCTCTGAGCAACCTGCTCTAGTGAAGATGTCCCTGCTCACTGCAGGGTGGGACTAGATGGGCTCTGAAGGTCCCTCCCAACCTTACCCATCCTGTGATTCTCAGCAGCCCTGTGTCAGTGTGTGCACTGGAACCTTACCCCCTGGATCCAGTTGTTGTAAGCGGAGACCCGAGTGAAGACAGAGGGCTTGTGGTAGTAGTTGCAGCTGATAGCAGAGCCAAAGCTGACGATGCCGTGCACTTCCCATCTGCCATCAGCACCCTGGCAGTTCAGTGGGCCACCAGAGTCCCCCTGGGAGGAAGGGGAACGCAGTTAATGGCAGTCACAGTGTGAGTAGCTTCTCCTTGGGTGTTTTTTTAAGCTTTCCTCCCCATCAGACCTGGTTTTGTCTGAAACCAAGCCCTAGGAGCCATGTTCTCTGGACTCACATTACAACTGGAGATGATTCCATCCCCACCAGCGCAAACCATGGTGGGTTTCACTGTGCTTCCCCACCAGCTAGGCCTGGAACAAGTTGCATAATCCACCACCAGCAAAAGGCCTTGCTGCAGGTCATCAGGAAGAGGTCCATTTGCTGCAAGAAAATAGAAACAAAGGGGTCATGGTACTGGCTGGCACTGAAGAAAGAACAAAACTGCACTATGAAGGTTCTCCCAGGCCCTGGGCACCATCCCTCCAGGTAAGAAACTCCCCTGGGGCTGTATTAAAGGTGAAGCTGCACAATCCATTCTTTCTTTATATAGATATATACATATGTGGAGACCTTAATTTACCAATAATTTGCATTCCCTTAAAAAATACCTCATTGTTAGAGAAATCAAGGGCTGTTCTTTGTTCAGGAGCTTGCAATTCACTTTTCACTCTGGGAACTGCCACTTCTGATGTCTCTGAGGTTGTTCTTAACTTTACATCTATTCCCTCACCTGTCTCCTCAGTTAGTCAATGGAGTGTGATTACAGAATCCACCAGCCTGTATGCTGTGAACATCTGTGTTCCTTTAGCTTCTACAAGTTTACTTGCAGGGCCCTCTAGTGCTTTACTGGCCCCAGTACAACCAAAAACCTGAAAGGCTGGGAAAGATCCTCCTGTGCTGGTGAAGTGGGGCCTCGTTGAGGGGAGCTTGAGCACCTTCCTCAGCCTTTCCCCAGTCGGTCCCAAAGGAGAAAGCAGTACGGGAAGATTTTTGTTCCCCTGTTTTGTTAACTGCCTGAGTACTTACTCTGCAGCCTTCCCCACCCTGTCACGTAGCAGGCAGTGTTGGAGGACAGGATGCTTTGTGCAGGGGGGAGGCAGGCCAGCCTAATGTGGTTGCTTAAGGTGACGTGTTCAGCGAGCTTGATCAAAGCGATGTCGTACCTGTGGTCACAGGCAACATTTGAGAGTGGGGAAGAGAAAGGGAAGGGGTGAAGAGGTTTGCAAATGGGTTTAAGATACAGTAGCATGAACACTTAGCAGTTCAACAGCGCTTTGTGTGTTAAAAATAGACACAAGGGAGCAAGGAGGTGTCCACCCTGAGGCAGTGGGGAAATCCACGCACTGGGAGACTGCTCCTTGCAGAGCTGTTTGGTTTCCTGCTGGCAGCTTTCTGGAATTGCCTTTTATAAGTTCTTCTCACCAAACCCAAGCACATGTTAGGGCTGACTCCAAGGACCTAGAACCTGAGGGCACTTCTTTGTTGCAGCAAAGATATTAATAGCACTGATCAGTAATACTCCACGTTTACACTGTTTGTTGTAGGGCTTCAAAGAGTGTTGGGTAATTAATACATCCCCTTCCACTGTGTGAAAGAAATCATGGCACAGAACAGCTTCCCAGCCAAGCATCAATGTGCCAAATGGCAGCTGAAAACACAATTAATCAATAAGCAATTCTATATTGAAAGTTCTTTCTCTCCTCTTGAGGAGGAAAGGTACAAACCAGAGGCTCAACCCTCCTCTATGAGCAAGCAATTAGCAGCACCACCATCAGCTCTAATGGGTGGCTCTGAGCAGTTACACATTTAGCAGCCACAGCCCGGGGTGGGTGGGATCCAGGCAGTTGGATTTTTGCCCCTGCATCTATTAACTGAAACAAATACTTGCCACCAGCTTACCCATTGGCAACATTCTGTGGGTTCCAGTTCTCATTGACAATGATTTTTTCTGGATAGATGGCAACTGATCCAGCTTCTGTAGCATCCAGGTTGTATTTGCCAAGATACACACGGTAAGTCAGAGAAGAGCTGGGCAAGAAAAGGACACTGGGTTATCCAGCTGCTGGCTTGCTGTTTGGACTCCTGAGATACTCAGGGCCAGCATCCTTAAGGCTGCAATCATCCTGTGGATGATTTGTCTGGAGCTGAGCCAACGTCCAACTGGTTTGCGAAGCACAAAGCCTTGTGTGCTCAGCTTAATAGCCATTTCACCTCCAAGCCACCCTGTCAGCTCCTGCTTAGGGCTTTGTTAACAAACTCAACATGCCTCCAGTCTCTGTGGGGTTCAGGTGGTGTTTGTCAATGAAGTAAACAATTTGGACAGCTTTTTTGACAGTGATAAACAGCTTCACTGATAAAAAACTGTGGGATTTATTATACCACCCAGCCAATCCTCCTTCTCTCATATTATGGTATTTTCCACCCCATAACCAAGAGCTGTAGGTACATATCCAAGAACACATGCTATGGGGTCACAGAATCCCAAGGGTTGGAAGGGCCCTGGAGAGCTCCTGGGGTGCAACCCCCTGCCAAAGCAGCTCCCCAGCTCAT
>VZTU01027327.1:0-19245 GCA_013400835.1 Zapornia atra | reverse complement strand
AATTTATTTATTTTAAAATACTTTATATTTTTATGAAAAAAGCTGCATTAGTAAAATGAATATCCATGGAAATTCCCATTAGTTTATTAATTTTAGTTTATTTTTACAAGCTCTTAGAAGCTACAACATTTGACTATCAAGCTTACCCTGAAAAAGCATTGAAATCTATTAGCATGTGCTCATACGGATTTTTGTACACAGCATGGTTATGCTGGCTGACCATTTCATAAAAACATTACTGGTGCTGTGCCCATTTGGCTTGCATGAAAAAGATACAGGTCTTCTTACACTACTCCAGATACGTTATAAATAGATAATGGTTATTCTCTATAATTACAGCAGCTAATTTGATTCTGGACTAGTGAAACCAGTACTCAAAGTTTATTAAGAAGGAAAAGACCACCAAACTACTTAAAAAGACCCCACAACTTTCCAATTTGTTTTTAAAGAGATCTGAATAATCCCAAAGGAAGAATGAAACACGATGCATACTGCACAAGGTTTCGTCGATACAGCTGTGTATGTTTAAGAAGGGTGGATAAAATTAAAACTCTGCAGGCAGGCAGGAAGAAGCTTTCTTCATAATCTGTACATAGATTTTTCTAAAATAAAATTTCATAACTATAAAGGATTATATGTGGAAAAATACTAAACAAGCCCCTGCTTTTTGCTCTACTGAATTTCAGCTTAAAGACTGCTGTCACGGTAATTTTTACCTTCGTAATTTCTAGGGCATCTTTCTTGGACTCTTGTGTGACGTTTTCAAAATGACTAACAAACATTTCACTCATAGATAAATTCACTTACTTATGGCAAAATAGCAGACAATTAATAAAAACAACCTTTAAGCATAAGGCAGCTATATCATCGTTGGCAAGTGATACCCAGTTATGTACTAACAAGATTCCCATAGCACCCGTGTGATCCTGCCCAGTTACCAGGCCATTTCTGGTACATCCGAGTTTTTACTTAAAAGCACATTTTAAAAGAAGGTGATAGACTGCCCTTCTGAAAATGTGTTCCTCTAATACATATGATTAAATCTTTAATCTATGGCACGTTTTAAAGCTTTCAAGTAGCTGATGTCAAGATACTGGTCCAGTTTTTATTTCATTTTCAATTCCTTCTGTATCTAGATGTTTTACCGGAGCACATCAACTATCAGCTGCAAGACACCGATTTTCAGACTGCACCATACTGCCAATACTCAGCTGTTCAAATTCCTCCTCCAGTATTGCAGTCACAACCTTCTCAGTCCCAGTACAGTGCATACAGCCTGGATGCTCAGTACAGCGACGGGCAGTGTATCATCAGTAGCTGTGAATTAAGCAAACCCCCATTCATGGCTCCCCACGTTGATGACAGTGGGTACCAAGGACTAAAACGGCCCAGATTAAACCACTCTTCTTTGAGGCTGAAGGGGCAGGAGGAGCTGTGCGTGGTATGCGGGGACAAAGCCTCAGGCTATCACTACAACGCGCTTACCTGTGAAGGCTGTAAAGGTAGGAGAAGAGGCTGATCTCTGTCTTACCCAGGACTATGTTCCACAGCTGCGATTTAAGCAAACAGATTTCACTGTTTTTTAAGCTGAGGCTTCTACAGAGATTTTAAATTTGTCTAGGGAGCATTTATCTCACACACTCCAGAACACATTTTTATAATATTTTCTTAAGAAATGCTTTCACAAAGTCTATTTAATATGAGCATTACATGCAACTGAATTTTGCACTGATGATTCACTAGAATAGTGTCTCTTTAAGCAGGTGCTGACTTACTCGTGACGATATATTATTATTTCCTTCAGTGTTATTAATTTCATTTACTATTAAAGTTAAATGAAAACAAGTAATAATTACTAACTACTTATATTTTAACTTGCTATCTGGGAGCTGTCTCAATCGGGTAAGGAAATCATGATTAGAACTAGATCGAAAGAACAAGATTTAAATACATTGTTAAAAAGCAAATTAAAAATTAAGGTAGTATTTCCATTGTAAAAAAAAAAAAAACCAAAAAACCCAAAGCTAAAAAAAATCCATACACCAAAAGACACTTTAATTTGTTAAGCCATTGTCCTGGTTCTGGCCAGGCCAGAATTAACCTCCCCAAGCAGTCAGTACAGATGAGTTGATTTAGACTGTGTAGTTTTCCACACCACCTGACATCACTCTCCCATAAAAGAGGCTGGTTGGTGAGGAATGCTCCTGCATGCCTCCAGTGCAGTCTGAGTGTGGTTGGTTCTTGTGTAGTTCCTCATGTTGGTGCAGTGCTCAGTGTTTTATCAAATTAGTAAAGTAATCTGTGTTATCCCTGGGTGACACTGTGCGCTTTGTCACAGGTTCTTGTTCTTGTTGTGTTTATCTCAACCCACTGGGGCGCTGTCTGGTTCTCCTCTGGGAGTGGCATGTAGTGCTAAGCCACCACAATCATTATGAAGTAAAACTCCTTAGATTCTTTCAGTTATAACCTGATTCTTGTCTGTAGGCTTCTTTCGGCGTAGCATAACCAAAAATGCAGTGTATCGATGCAAGAATGGTGGCCATTGTGAAATGGACATGTACATGCGAAGGAAGTGTCAGGAATGTCGCTTGAAGAAGTGCAAAGCTGTGGGGATGCTAGCAGAATGTAAGTGTTTCTTCCATGCTGGCTACTTTACTGTTCAGCTGTGACAAAGCCTTTTCCAAAGTCAATCCCTTCTTCTCATTAGAGCTAAACGGTATTGGTCAAAGATTAATTTATCTGTAGGAAAATGTAACTTTGGAGTCTGTAGCACTGGTAGCGTCTTCATCTGCAGAGGCCAACAATGCTTAGGAAATTTCTTGAAGAGGACTGCTGTTCAAAGACATTACAAGGAAAAAAAAGTACTGACAAGAGACACTTAAATAGTCTGAACCTTGACAGGACAGCAGCATGCCTATCAGATGTGCTTTTGTGTTTGGAAAAAAATAAAATTAAAGCAGCCCACACAATAGTTTTAATGAAAAATCTCATGCTTGTTTGTCACAGCACCACAAACAAGATAATGTAAGAAGACTGTAAATACTTAAGCATTTGGTGGATACTGAATGCTCTCTCACCTAGTGAATAACATGCTGCTGTATTCTCTAGAAGCTATTGTTCCTTGTAGGCAATGGCTCCTGTGTTGCAAAACTCAAGTTACCTTTAGCAATAAAAGTGAAGATTTCCACCTAATTATTTGAAAGTATGCATATTGATACATAATTCCATATCTCACAGGTTTGCTGACAGAAGTGCAGTGCAAGTCAAAGCGACTTAGGAAGAATTTTAAACAGAAGAGCAGTCTTCTTTGCAATGTAAAACTGGAAGATGAGGGGCTGAATAGTAAGCACGTATCATCAACAACAAGATCTGGAAAAGTGGGATATCTTTCTATTTAAAATATCTCTTATTTATTTTGGTTCCAAATCATTGTCACTGGCTTGGTTTATTTTTTAACAGATCCCAGAGAAGGTGGAACTTACTCCAGGGGAACATCAGCTTCTAGACCACATTGTAGCAGCACACCAAAAATACACAATTCCCCTTGAGGAAGCAAAGAAATTTGTATGTATACAGAGCAATTAACCTGCATTGCTAACTTGTTGTTATCCTAAACACTTGTATCTTGGTTATATCAGATGTCTAAATGCTCTTTCGTGCAGCTACAAGAAACAGCAAGTCCTGAGGAAAGTTTTCTCCGTCTGTCTGAGACAGCAGTTGTCCATGTACAAGTGTTAGTCGATTTCACAAAAAGACTTCCAGGTAAGTTCCTTCCTTTGGGAAATGTTAACAGAATAGCGTGACTTTCTTTTAAGAGGCATAAACCATACTGATGGCATTACACATTAAGTTGCAAAACATATTGACAAAAGTAAATTGCTATGTTGAAAGTAAATATTTGATGTAATTTAGTACTATTGTGGAAGAGACCTGAAAGAATGGGTGAGCTGTTTCTTGTTACATATCCTTATTTGATCTGGATTAAGAAGAGTATCAGAAAAGTTCCTTGTCTCTAGAATTATAAGAGCAGGCAATGAGTTAGTCAAAAGTTGAACACAATTTTTTAAAAAGATCAGTTATAAATGAACAGGGAGAATACCCAGTCACTAAGCCATGTAGCAAATGAATAAGGTATTAGGCCATGAGATACATATCAGATATTAGGGAGAAATTTTTAAGAAAGTCTTACTGAGTTCCATTTTTTTACTTTTATCTTCCTGTGAATCTCCTAACACAGGACACTGACAACTGCACCTTTTCATTTTCTGTGTCTAACCTGCAAACTATCAAGAAGTGCCAAAGCCTTGGCGCCTATGCATCTTATGACTGTGGCTACTCCTTTCTAGTAAAGGCATTTATTTAAAAAGTAAAATAAATTAGCAACTCACTTTAGGGGCTTACAGGCAGCCACAGCCTTCCTTGATTGTTAGCGTGTATCTTTCTCTGCAGGATTTGAAAGTTTAGCTAGTGAAGATCAGATCGCTCTGCTAAAAGGATCAACAGTTGAGGCAATGTTTTTGTGTTCTGCTCAAATATATAACCAAAGAATCAGTGAATGCCAACCGTCAACAAGCGCAGGTGAGTTTAACTAACAAGCTTTCCCTTAATGCCTATAGCAGGTTCCACTGTTGTGAAACAACTGCTACTCATTTTAACTCAATCTCAGTTAATTTCCTATTCAAGCACAGTGGTACTTAGAATAGTACTGATAATGTCTACATGCTTTCTGTAGGCCTTTTTGACAAAGAGCATACAAAAAAAATTGACCTCTGTTTTCTTCCCATTGATTTCAAGGAGTAATTTTTTTCTGTATTGATCTGATTGATTGTATTGATCTATCTGTAAGATAGATGGATTATCTATCTTATTAGCTATATTAATGATGGATTATATATAGTGTCAAGTTGAACACAAGAGACTCTGACCAATAATAATGCAACAAATGAACCTGGTGCTGAATGCCAAAGAGAACAATTTTTTTCTATCTGCGTGGGCTTGGGGGGAAAAAATAAAATCACACACCTTCAGATGTACATCTACAACACAGATGCAAACAAATATTTTAAGTCCCATTAAGGTTGTCTGGGAGCCATTCTCTCTCTTGTTCCAGGTCATGTGAGACTTTCTGATCATGGGACATGTTGTCATGTCCAAAACACTGATAAGACCCATGTTTATTCCATGGAAATGTCTCACAGTGAAGAGAGTCCCACTTCCACCACAACATCAGGTAATGTAGTTCTCGGAATTAAAATGCTTTCCAGTGTTTTTTGCTATGCTGGACCTGCTCTACTCACACTGAGCAACACTGCCAGTGTGGCCACTGCTCAGGCGCTCCTCATCCTCCTGCTGGTTTGTCGCACATGCAGGTGGGACATCCTTGTGCAAGGAAGAAGCGGTGTTTGCTTACATTCTAGGGTAAAGCCATTTTCCCCAGTACAGAGCCTGCTGCTGCTGTAGATATTAACACTGTTTTCTCTAAGCTTGTTAATTTCATGCACTGGGGCAGCCGGCAGCCTCATGGGACTAGGGCAGAGATGACTGCTTAACAGCAGCGCCCGTTTCTGCAGGGAGGTAACATCCCCACTATCTGTTTCGTTTTCAAGGTATAACCGAGGAGTTTATTACCGCGCTGTTTTACTTCTACAGAAGCATGGGGGAGCTGAAAGTGACCGAGACCGAATATGCGCTGCTTGTAGCAACCACCGTGTTTTTTTCAGGTAAAGTGGGAGGCGACCGTCCGCCGCGCGTTCACCAGCTCCCACTTGCCCCAGGCGCGGCCGGCCGTCTCCCACCGAGCCCTCAGGCACGGCCGCCCCCACGCGCCCCCCGCCCGCTAACCGCGCTCTCCCACCGCGCTCCCCCAGACCGCCCGCTTCTGAGGAACAAGCGGCATGTAGAGGAGCTGCAGGAGCCGCTCCTGGGCATCCTCTACAAGTACTCGAAGATCCACCACCCCGAGGACCCCCAACACTTCGCCCGCCTCATCGGGCGTCTGACGGAGCTCCGCACCCTCAACCACACCCACGCGGAGGTGCTGGTGACGTGGAGAACCAAGGACCCCAGGCTGACCTCCCTGCTCTGCGAGATCTGGGACCTGCATTAGGCGGCGCCGCGGCAGAACCGCGCTCCGCTGAGCGCTGCGACTGCGCTCCGCCCTGCGCAGCCTAGCGCGCGCCGCGCCCCCTCCCGCCTCGACCGCGCGCTTCTGCTTCCCGCCTTTTTACCTTGCCTCAGCTGCCGGCGAGCTTGGGGCGCTAGTGTGCCCGTCATGAGGGGTCGGCTCTAAGACCCGCTCTAATCTCTGAGGCCATGGAGAAAGAAAAGCCGTTTAAATTGTTCGTGCCGCCGCGCCTGAGCGGTGGCCAGGTGTCTGCAGTCAAACCCCAGACGAGCGCTCGGGCGACGGGTCTGGGACAGGTAAAACAGCTGCTGTCTGGGCGCTGAGTCGCTCTGGAGGTGATGGTTGATGAACGGGTTGCGGGGTGAGAGGGTTCAGGGCCCTCTTCCGTGGGGAGCGGTTCTTCTGGGCAGTCCCCAAACGAGGTCCAGACTCCCCCTCCCCGCCCCTAGAAAGCACACGCGAAAGCATGTGTGGAAGCGTGTGTGCTGAGCTCACTTTTCTGCAAGCTGTTAAAAGATGGGGCGGGGGGAGGGCGGGCAGCATCTGAGGTGTTAATTTCAGAGACTTCTACTTTTTTCTGTCAAACCCGAAGAGGATTCTCCCCTCGAGTGTAGCGTTACTGCTGATAAATGCATTTGATGTGGGTAACTCAGAACAGTAAGGGGGGAGTACACTGCTTGATACCCTTACTGGCTTTGTTTTGTTGCTCCCACCAGATCAAGTGTGCTTTAAAAATGTTCTGTTGTCATGCTCTGAGTTAAGTGAAATTAACAAGGTATTTTTTATCATGAGTCTCCTGATGAAATATGCTTAGATTACAAATTTCTGTGACTTACAAAACAGCTTGTAAAAAGAAAATGTCATGCTAAAATGTAATCGAATGTGTTTTAGGAGTATTCTTGGGAATAAAGCAAGAAATAAGTAACAAATACTTGACTGAAAAACGTTTTAGTTAATGAGCCTGTACCATGCAACTGTGTGAAAGTATGCAATAGAATCATAGAATGCGTTAGGTTGGATGGTACCATGAAAGGCCATCTAGTCCAGCTGCCCTGCAGTAAGCAAGGGACACCTTTAACTAGATCAGGTTGCTCAGAGCTTCATCAAACCTGACCTTAGATGCTAAGCTAGTAAGGTCATGTCATCAAAAGCATCCACTTTGGCCACAGTATAGCCTATAAAGCAAACTACAAAAGACTAACAGTTACAACTGCGAAAAAAGCCATCATCAATACATTGGGCATTGAAAACTGTAGGTAGTTGATTAGTTAATGGCAAATTCTATTTTCACATTAGCTGTACTTTTTTCAGGGTTTTATTATCCTTCTTTATAAATCTATCCATAAGAGAACTTATTTTTAAATTTATGCAGGGTTTTAACAAATGTCCAGATGATGATTTTAATTTGCCATTTGTAATGAGTACAATGAACCGTGGTGAAAACACTGATTCAGGTAAGACTAAAATAAGCATTTATCTTACACACTTTAAAATTTTTAGAATGCTTTCAACCTTCTTAATGACTAGCTTAACAACTTCATAGTTGTAACACTGTTAAATACCGTTCCACTGTTCCTTTTTTAGAAATGCATTGATTAAAATATCTTTGTTTCAGATGCGATTTCACATCAAGTGAAACTTTGCTCTGAGGTAGATGAAGAGGTCAGCTAAGTATAAACTCTACTTATCTAATGTTGTAGGGCCTCTTAATTTGTTCTCAAAACAGTGCCTAGGGCACTATTCAGTAGATACTTCAGGGCCAAAGGAAGTAGTCAAAGGGCAATAATTTTCTGTCTTCTGGAGGAGATATTTGTAATTCAATGAACACGCCTGGAGATAAACCTTTGAATCTTAAGGTGATTTCCAAGTTTGGTGGGGTTTTGTGTTTTGTTTTGTGTTTGTTGTGGGGTTGATTTGGTTAAATGCCAGGGGAGTCTGAGAGCTTTAATCAGAATAAGATTAAGAATCAGTCACTAAAATATCCTTGTGATACTGCTTCTGAATAGTCTGTTGAAAAACAGAGGATTGAAGTGAGGATATCCTTTGGAAAATAGGAGACTTTACCAATCGCCTTGTCTGGCTTTATTTTATCTGTAAAATAACGGAGTGGCATTGTTTCCTCAGGCACTTTATTCTTCTCATACAGTCTTTACCAATGTTTTTCCACTTTAGTATAGCTCAGTAAAGCTGTCTTCTATTTTTTTGTGGTAGCTTCCTGTGCTTTCCTGATACAAAATGCAGTTTGCTGCAACAAAATAGAAGATAGTTCTTTCAGTCCTCCTAAGGATTTTCATATCCCCTCAGACTAAACTAGCCTGAGCAACTACTAAACTACAGTCAGTCTCTTGCTTGTTCTGTAATGTTTGTAGATAGACACACAGTGGATACATAAAGATTTAAACTTTGGTTCTTGATTGTATATAAGCTTTTGTCCCCAGCTGTGGGGAAAACCCCCTAAAATATTGCTATAAGAGATAAATATGTTTCTAAAACATTGTTAATTAAATAGCATTTGAGATTAAATTGTGGAACCTGTTTTAATAGAATATAGGAACAATGAATGAATTGTATTCAAAACTCTACAAAGAGGCTGAGAAGATCAAGTGGTGGAAGTTAACTGTAGAATCAGAACTAAAGCAGAAAGAAAGAAAACTGCAAGAGAATAGAAAGATTATTGAAGCACAGCGTAAAGCCATCCAAGAATTGCAGGCTAGTATTGTACAATATGCATTGATGATGTTAACTGACAAGAAAGTTCTTCCTGACCTAGTATGAAAATATACTTAGAATTAAATACTAAAGAATGTTGCAGAGGCTGAAAAAAATTTCAGCTGTTAATGTGATGGCTTCAAAGAAACCATTTGGTTAGATATGAAATATACCTGTTTTTTCTTTTAAACAATGTGCATTCCCTCTTTATATTATTTACCTGCACATCATGCTGTGGGTATGCAGAAACCTGTCCAAGACTGAGAAAGGTTTCATAGTCATGGTGTATGTAAACTATGGTCATGCATATTTCTGTATTCAGCACATAGAGGAAGTAGTGCACTCTGCCTTAATCAGAGTTTTTCTCACTGGTAGTGATGGTCAGCTTTGTGACAAAAATACACATTTTAAACAACTGTCGGTCCTTTGTCCTTTGCACTGGCTTTGGTAGCCTCAGTTGTCTTTGATTGTTTGACTTCTGCCTTGAGAAAATACTTATTCTAAGAAGGGGCATGCACACGTAGTGTGTGAAGGTATGTGTGAATAACATACCTGTTTCAGTTGCTAGTAAGTTGTTTATTATGTCTTTCATGCAAACTGTAACAAAAGATGGCTCAGCATGTAATAACAGATTTGATGCAGAAAATTACTTTTTTGTGAGATTTGAGAAAAAGTATATTTCTAGTGTATTTTTCAATAACAATGTGGTTTTGTATCTGTTCCTTATGAGATTAGTTTGAAAACGAAAAACTAAGTTTAAAACTGGAAGATGAGATATGTGAAAATAAAGATCTCTTAAAAGAGTAAGTATCTCACAGTTAAACATATTTTTGTCAAAATAACTAAGTTTTGTGCTGAGAACTCTATTGCTATTCTATGTAGCTTCCCCTAGCAGACTGGTTTGAGTTGGAAAGGCCCTCAAAGCTGTCTAGTTCCACCAGATTCCATGGGCTGGGATACCTACCACTAGACCAGGGTGCCCAGAGACGGGTCCAGCCTGTCCATGAACACTGCCTGATATTCAGGGACAGCCCTGGCTTCTCTGGGAAACCTATGTAGAGCTGTTAACTGCCCTGATGACCTTTAGAATTTACATTGTTACTACAAAAGTATGCAGGGTAGGATGGTAGGATGCATTTCTAGGACAACATATTATAGGTATTTTTTTTCCCTCTTAGGAACAGTGCTTCAAGACATCTGTGTAGTCTGCTTAAGGAAACCTGTACTCACTTCACAGAGAAGTCCACCAAATGTAAATGCTAATCAAATTTTGATTTATGAAAGTAAATGTTCTTCTAGCTCTTCATGAAGGAAAAATCTATCATTCAATTCCGAACACATTCTCTGGTTGAGATAAAAACTGTAGGTAGCTCTGTATCAGAGTAAAATTAGAAGTGAGGCCATAGGTCTAAAACATGGGGTTTTTTGTGCTTTATCTATGGGTTTTCTGAAGTTACTATGGTTGTTGCTAAAAGGTTGCAAGCATGGGAGCTATTTATGTGTCTAAACACTAATACAGGTTTAGAGCACTGTAACCAAATCTGCTTAACCTCTCCAGAGCCGTGCATGTCTCCTGAAGTTATGTCAGTCCATTGACACGTTTCAGTCCCTTCCTGATACCTTGAATATATTAAGATATATGCAGTGGCACTTTGTGCCTGTATTTAGGCAGTAGAATCTATTCTAGTTACCTTTCCCAGCTCTAACAAATTTTTAGAGCTGGCCTTCACCTGTTTGGAGCAGTTACAGATTTGTAGGGAAAGATCTAAACCGCAATAAATGACAAAGTGGCATTTTTCTCACTGAATGACTTTGACAGCTGGCATTCTTTTTCAAATGGAAAACTTTTTAAAACCTTCTAATTTGATAGATGAACATGAAAGAGAAGAAACAAGACAACTATATGTGGAACTTAATAACAATGTTGAAGTAAGTGACATAGCTTGTTAAAAGGCTCAAACGTGATGAGTGTCATGGGTATATTGAGATATTATTTGTACAAAAAGCATTCTCTGATAAAGTGATTAGAACCAACACAAAGTCAGGTTTTCAGTCCCTTTGCAAGGGGGTTTTAATACAGTATTTTTGTGTTGTATAGGGCCCATTCATTGGATAAAATGCAACAGCGTTTGGGATGTAGATACATACAATCTGTATATGTATGACGTGCTTAGTGTTAGCTAATTGCAATAACTTCCTCTTTTTTGTACTGTTTCACCTATCTGGTGATTTCACAGAATGGCTGAAGTTGGAAGGATCTTCTGGAGAACTTCCTCTGCTAAAGCAGGGTTCACTACAGCAAGTTGCATAGGGCTGTGTTCAGTCAGGTTTTGGGGTCAGGTATATTAGGGTTATTCTGTTAGATAATTTTGTTTAGTGCAAAGCAAAATATAAACCAAATATGAACAAAGAAAATTAATTTTAGGTTTTTGTGTGACACGACAACATTCATTATGGAAACTGGTGATTTTGTGTGGAATAAGAAGTACAAGATATGAATGTTCCTTGTGTTAAAGAGTTTTTAGCTTTTTAACTTGAGAGGTGCAGTCTTGCCAAATAAACTAATTCTTCATATTTTTGTTGTCAGTTCTTCAAGTGTGGAAGACCTCAGTGTATTTCTGGTAGAGAAATGCAAGTCATAATTGTTTGGGAGTGATGAACTTGTTATTAGGCAAAATCAGAAGGCATGTTGTACAATAGCTACATACCAATTATATAGGTTGTAGCAACTAAGAAAAAGCATAGCTCCTCTGTGTTAGGGATCTACAAACATGAATGAGTAAAAGTATTTCATTCTTGAAAATGTGTAGATCTTTTGTAAAGAAATTCTTAAACTTCAAACTTTGAATTGTAACATTCTGTTAACTCAAAACACGTTTATGCAAAATTTCTCTTACAAATATGAGCTTGTAATATTGTTTGTTTACAATCCATAAATGTAATTCTTCATTACTGAAAGTACTTAGTTTTATATGAATGTATATATTGAATTTTATTTTTAGAGAATGATAATGGCATTTGAGGAGCTTCGTGTGCAAGCAGAGAACACCAGATTGGAAATGTGTTTCAAATGTGAGAATTCTGTTTATTGTGTTTATGCTGTGGGCCTAGCAATTTTGTACTTCATAGATTTTATTGCATGCAGTTTCAGACCAGAAAGGTACAAAGTGCTACAATTGTGGACTGTTAAGTGTGACAGTCTGGACCTTCTTTTATTCATGTCATCTGCTATTAAATGTCTGTTGTTTTTCCTTTTGGGTCAGGTTTGGAACATTATTTTTCTAGTAGTCACTTGAAGTCTTAAGTTTTGTGTGTAGTACAGTCTAGAAATCATTGCTGATTTTAGGTAGTTGGTACTTTTAAAACTATAATGCACCAGTGTGTAGCTACAGAAATGTTAATTAAATATTTGCTGTATTTACACTATGTGCCTGTTTCATTTTTACATATACGTTTCTGTTAGTCTTATAATGAACTATTAAGTAATACATGGAATAGCAGAATAATTGTGTGGAAAGCTGACAGAAAAAATAATTTGATTAGAAAATAATTTCAAACATGACCTCAACAATTACTCTTTAGGAAACAAATTACTTATAATTGTAAAGCTGTACAATCTTAAACTGGAAATTATATTTAACTTGGAGTATATTTTAGCTAGTATATTAACTATGGATTTTATTGTATCTCAAAAGTAAAAGAAGAAGCAGAAAAAGTGGGCAAGTTTGAAAAAGAATGCAAGCTGGAAGTCAGTATGAAGGAAAACCAGGTTGGCTCAGTTATACAATCTGATATGTACGGCTTTGTTTTTTAAACAAATCTTGCAGTTTCTTTAATGTTTGAACTCTGTTTTGCTTTTGTGACTGATACATCAAAATGATTACTTTAAATGTGCATGGTTGTGTGCAAATTAGTTGCATTTTGGAAGGATAGAAATCAATATTGCAAATGACCTTTTTGATGGTATGTTCCTTCTGTGTTACTTATTTGGAATAAAATGTGACATCTTGGTGACAGAACTTAAAAGCACAGTGTGAACACTGAATAGTCTTTCTGTTCTCTATACATACACTTGCTTTTAAGTGGCTTGTGCAGAAGCATAAAAAATAGCTGGAGCCACTTTTAAGTCAAATTCCGCTAACTATAGTGATGTTCCAGAACCATTAGTCTGTTGGAGTTGATGTTTTCATTCTGAATGGAAGAGCTTTTTTGTCCATAGTAATATGACTTGATCAATGCTTAGCTAAGACCAACTTGAATTCATTTAACTTGAACGAGAGCAGTATGTATGCTAATCGTACACAGTGCACAAATAAAAAATGAGAATCTGTCCTATTTTAGGCTTCATTATATTTTAATTTTGTTAGATTTCAGTTCTTACCATGCAGAGTAATGAAAAAGATGATATAATAAGAGATATCAAGACTCAGCTGCAAGAATCCGAAAATAAGATGGCTGATATACTAGAAGCAAAAAGTAAGTGTTCTCTGCTATGTTAAAATGTAATTAGTTATAGAAACAAGATTATGATAATTGTATGCTGTTATTAGCCAGCAGCAGAATTCTGGGGCCTTGCAGGCCATGTTTAAACTCTAGACCCTTATTTCATCACAAAGGTTTTCTCTTTAGGCTATGCTGTGATTATGTATTGACATGGCAGCGTCATTGCGAGGGATTTTTTCTTTTAGTCTTCCATATACTCTGGTGTGAACATGTTATATTATTCTAAAGGTGCCGTGTACACTGTTGTTCCTTTTCTGTAATAATTAAGTTTTACCAGGACACTTTATAACACTGCTTCTGTTCTGGAGATTCTTTCCACTTCAGTTGGACTTGTATAGTAAACATGATCCAGTAATATAGAACTGTTTTTCCTGGTTACTGTTTCAAAAGTGTTTCAAAATGGGTTTCAAGATAAAATACTTGTCCAGGAGTCCAGAAATAGTAGCCTTGTTCTGAGTTCAGCAGGACAAATAACCCCTCAAAATCTCAAAATGTTACAGATTTTAAATGGAATCTTATTTGTGAATAGGCGAAGGATTATCTGGGATTCAAAGTATAGCTAATTCTGAATGGCTCTTTTTAAGGGTGAGTGAAACAATGAAAGCTTTTGAAAACTGGAAGGGGAAAACACATAGCATAAGTTTTGCGAATTTATAATTGAGTGCTGTCAAGGAAACTTACTTTTCAGAAACTGATTTTCAGTGTTGTTAAGCCATTCATGTTACAAAGTATTTATAGTATATGATGCATGTACCTTTGTTTCACCATGGATGCAAACCATGTTGCTTTAATAGAGACGAGACCAAAATTCCTGCTGGATCTAGGTAATGTGTGTGTGATAAGGGGAAGTGTTGCTGTTGTCGAAAATCTGGCAACTTCCTCGCATGCTCATTTTTACTAATGAGATCATTAATCCACGTAGCTCTGCAGGTTTTAAAGTATTGCAAAATGTGGGGAAGAAAGAAATGAAAAGGAGTTTAGGAGAGCAGTGGAACAGGCTGCCCTGAGAGGTTGTGGAGTCTCCTTCTCTGGAGACATTCAAACCCCACCTGGACATGTCCATCTGTGACTTTATCTAGGTGATACTGCTCTGGCAGGGGCGTTGGACTGGATGATCTTTTGAGGTCCCTTCCAATCCCTAACATTCCATGGTTCCTTAGAACAGAGGCAATTTTCAGCCTCCCCTTCCCTGGGGAGCAGAGAAGAAGGTGTTAGTATTGTTTTTATACTAGATACATATAAGTGGCTGCATTTTGTTACATTTTAGAAATACATGTGATTTTGTATTTTGGTTATTGTTACTTAATAGATTGAATGATCATCTTTGAGGGTTTTTTGTTAACAATGACATGAATACATTATGTAGCTTGGAATGTATTTATCTGTAAAATAGGAATGCAATAATTGTTTAGTAAATATCCTATTTTTCTTAAATTTAAGCAGATTTTTTTTTGCTTAGGACGTGAAGGAGAAATGCTAAAGCAATCCCAGATCAATCAAGAACATTTGAGAGCAGAACTAGAAGAGGCCAAAGTTTCATTGCAAAAAACAGAGGTACAGCTTGCTTATAATTTGCCAGTATAAATATTTCAACAAGTAATTGAATAATTAATCATGCTTTGGCTAAGAAAAAAATGTATCTGTTTCTTATAAAACATGCTTAGGAATTTTATAATTTTTTGTAGATTACGCAGAAGAGTTTAGAAACTGAATTGCAGACTACAGTGAAAGCATTAATGCAGGTCACTGGAGAAAAAGAAGAACAGGTGGAAGAATGTAAAAAAATTAAGGCTTTGCATGCATCCCTGAGAGAAGAGTTTGAGACTTCTATCTCCAATTTGAAAAGCTTGCTGCAAAAAGAGCAGAATAAGTAAATTAAACAGTTTAAATTCAAATAATTATTGGTAAAATGCTAGATTATTGAGCTGCTGGGAATAAAACCTAAATTTCATATGTGATCTGGTGAAATTACTGTCTTCTTTTAATCACTCATACGTCTTCTAAAGTCCCTCACCTGTCTGGTTATTTGAATTATTAGCACTTGAGGATGTTTATTCTGTTTGATTTGTGTGTGGATTGTAGCTCTTAACTAAGAGAACAGTAACCTCATCTTGTACTTGAGAAACCTCATTTAGTACTTTATTAAACTACTGAATTTGACACATGATTTTAGTATCATGTCTGTTGAAAGGCAAATGTTCTTAAAATGCTTGTGGTAAGACTTTGTCCTATTGTCCTTTAAGTTTCAAGTGTGGTGGTTTGTACTATGCAAATTTGTTTTCTTTTTTTATTGTTATAATTTTCTTAGATTGGAGAAATATGAATATGACTCAAAGCTACTTACCTTGGAGCTCAAAAATAAGTCTGCTGAACTGGGTAAGATTTGTGGAAAGAAAATGAGCCAGGTAGTATTAAAAATGTTTTCTGAAAATAGACTGTCCCTGTTACTTGGAAAAATGGTTTTGCAGTACCCTCTACCTGTCAGGAATGCATAAACTTATTTTTACTCATCTGCCTCCCTTTTGGCAGTCATCATAGCTGGCAACAAACAGCAGTGCTGTGCAGACCTCCAGTAGTAAGACCATATATGCATGGATTCTACTGGAAGTAATTTTGCTTTCCCTGCACTCTTCCTGTTAAGACTGATAGTACTGTAGACCTGTTTGAGTGGTAGTGTTAGACTGCTGAACAGTAGATTTCAGGAATGACTCGTGTAGCTTGTAGCAGACACTAAATACTTGTATTAAGCTTTCCTGCTGGCCACTGTCCCCACATTGGATGTAGGATCACACTGACAGTCATTAGCTTTAGATACTGCTTTGAAATCCTGTGATTTCTAGATATGTGCTTCCTAGCCCCCAGAGTAAGAGACTTATCTTTAGCACTGTTTTCCCAGCGTTTGGTATCTAGTACTTGCAAAAAACACCAGTTATGTGTATGTGCACACGAGAAAGCATTTTGAAGTTACTAATAAGCGGTTTCCTTTTTTAGCATATCCATGTGAAAATTTTCAGCAGTCCAGATTTATTTCTGGAAAAATGTAGATGCATCAATACTTAGAGATTATGCCTTTGTAAACATTCTTACAGTCCACAGTTTATTTGAAGCCATGATTGTGGAAAGCACAGTAGGCTTTGTATTTTAAGACAAATTATTAGTTTCCCTTTATGTTTTCTAATGTCTTTCTGAATAACTTTTTCAACTGTTTAGATGAAGTCGTAAATTTAGCTTTACAATTTCTGAACTTAATCCAATGAGTTTTGAGAATGGGTTACAGCAAAAGGATGAATGCTTTATATTGCCTGCTAAATATGTGGTTATTTCTGTTCAATTAATTTTACATTACATGTGTTGTAGAAGAGATGACTAAACTAAAATGTGAGAAAGAAATGCAACTCAAAGAGCTGACCGAAGCACTGGTAAATGTTAATTTTATTAGTCTCATGGCAATTATTTTTCATTTGAAGTCTCTTTGGCTTTTTTAGTATCTTAAATGCCATATATAAATGCAGTTTAATCTGCCTTAATGTTGCTACTAAGCTTTCTTTACTAGTCTATTTCAATGTTTTATTTGAAGGACTTGATACTGCTTTGTTTTGTTTTTACCTTGTCAACATTTCTGGTCATTTCCTTCTTCATTCAAATGCTAATCCATCTAGACATAAAGATTTCCCATTTGTAGTTATGCCTAGCACTCACTCATTCCTTGTTCTGAACCCTTCTGAAAAATACTTCATTATTATTGAACATGAGCTTAAATCTTGAGAACCATGGATCGGATGTTAAAGGCTGATGAGGGATCAACAAATTCCTAACAGTAAGGATAATTCCTCAAGTGGCTAGCTTCATAATAGTCTTCTAAAAATTAAGCATTGTTAAGGCTTACCTCAATTTGGTGTTTAAAGGATAACCAAGCTTCCAGCACCACCGAGAAGAGGCCATGGAATTTGTGGAAATGTTGTGTGACAAAATAAAGAAACTAATTAGCCATTTCATAGGTTTCATAGGCTTATTACTTCACAAAACTGTTGTGATTATTTTTGCTGCTTGTGGCATGCTACTTATGGTCAGGTGCCCTCCATACTGCAGCATTTATTATCTAAAAAGCATTGTGTACTGCTGATGCATGCCTCGTTACAGAAAAAGCATTTTAAAAGCCTGCAGAAGGGTCTTTTGGGTTAAAACACCCTGTTCCATATATTTCCATGGGTGTTCTTTTCTTATAGGGAAGTTTTCTGAGGTAATTAGCTCTGGTCTGTATGAACTGTACTGAAATGTCACACAGGCCTATTTTCTGTTACATAAGTGTAAGTACACTTTTAATACAGGATTATTTTAGACTTGTATATAGGTTATAACTAACAAACTCCATCAGCTAACGTAAGATAGCGTTAAACCAGGTTTGCATCTTACCACATAAATTTGTTCCTTATATACTCTGCATTGAAATTTCTAAACTGAGTTTCATTAATGTTCATAAACAGGAAAAAGTTGAAATACTTCAAGAGAAGAAGAAAGATCTTGAGGCTATTGTAGAAAATTTGCAGGAGAGAGAAAAAGAAACAAAAAATTTTCTCCAAATCAGAGAGGTTTGAATGAAGAGTGATAGTAATAGTTTTATAATCATTTAAGTTCCACATTATCACTTGTATATAAGAACATTAGAAATAGCACAGTCAGATGAGTGCTCCACTCAGTGCACTGCTCTATTTGTGACAATGTCAACCGAAGGTACTATGTAGGAGAGGAGACTATTATCATTCCTCTTCTATTCCTACAGTATCTGCATTAAGGATGTTTGAGGACACATCCCTGTCAGTTGCGTTTGCTATAAGTTCATGGACTTGTTCATGTTTACTTGTCTGTTTTTGAACCTCCTCATCCTATTTGTTTCTGTAGCATTCTGTGATAAAAAATTCCAGAAGTTTAGTTGAAAACTAATCTCTCTAGGTCTCTCTTCTTCCCCTTCCCCCCTCTATTAACTGCCTGCCAGTGCCTGTGGTATCAGCATATCATCAATTATCTGTAGGAAACAGTATTCAAAGAATTTATGTATTATAAACTACATAACGTTACGAAGCTTGTTTATCTTGTAATGGCAGCAACTTTCTGAGGAAAGAGTTTTGCTTTGTGGTTTGGGATGCATCCACAATATGTACTTATTCTATCACACAGTACTAGAACTGTCATTTTTATTATTCTCTGCTTTGTTGAGGTGAATGCAAAAGCTTATGATGTCTGAAGCAAATTTCTTTAATGTCCAGGGAAAGCTAATTTTGTCAGTTATTTGCAGACTAGTTAGGCTTACAGTATGGGACACATTTAGCATTTCTATCTATTTCACACTACTTCCACGTCGCACCAGAGAGATGTAAAGATATAGTCTGGTTAACGTACGGAATGTATGCAGTTTTGTTTTATATTAAAACTTTGTGTTTACAGTTCATTTCAGACAGCTTTCATGACTTGTAGTTTACATATGTGTACTCAAAACACTTTCTTTTTCTTCTGCAGAAAGAAATCCATGATTTGAGAGTACAGCTGACTAGTACAGCGGAGAAGGAACAAAATTGTTTAAAACAGCTTATGACACTGAATACAGATCTTGAACGAGAGACGTATGATCATTTTTGAAAATACAGCATTAGCTTTCTTTTTGTGCTACATAGGAATCACTTTAATAGGCAGTGAAATGATCTATGATTGCTTCTTAATGAAAATTTTGAACCTGTGCACATTATGTTCATTATGTACTTAGATTTATAAATTACTTTTTCTGTATTTATATGTATGTAATGGTTCCATATCTCTTTCAGTTATCATGAAGAATTAAGTTAGTAGGGTTAGCATGAAGAGAAGGTTTTCTGAATTCATTGTTAACCCTGCATTGGGCTGGATATTGAACTACA
>VZTU01027321.1:4473-31377 GCA_013400835.1 Zapornia atra | reverse complement strand
AACCTCATTAGGTTCCCCCGGTAGACAGAATTTTATTTCAGCAAAATTGGGGGAGAGAGAGGGACTGTGGTACTTTTATGACTGTTCCCACAGACTTGGGAACGGCCATATTAAAGATGAGTATCTGACAGATTATATTGGGACACCAAGAAGGATGGAGTTCAAAAGGTGAAAAACATCATCTGTAGTTCCTGCAACTTCTTCCCAGGAAATAGCTGTGACTGATCCAATTCATTAAAAGCAGTAATAACTGTGTACTTAAAATAGAATTCTTGACTTCTGTTAATTCAGTTATTGGTACAATTAATGTGCAAGCTTCTCTCTGTAAACACAGCATGAGGAACAGAGTATTATTCAGTATTAGAACACCAGGATTTTATCTTCTGTTGTCCTGTTGGTTCTATACACTATGGCAAGTAACTAGCTTCATTTCTTAGTTTTCACAGTATTAAGAAAAAAATTATGGCATACTTTAAAAGTTATTGAGAAGATCCTCTGAGGAGTGATCCCTTTTAAATTTGTTTAATCCCTTATATGGAGTAGAATTCCCCAAAAAGAAAGAGAATGAAGTGTTGAAATCTCTCTGAAATACAATGCACTGGGGCTCCTCATTCCACTCTCAGTCTGAATTTGAGTGACACCTTTCACACTAACTCTGCAGACAGAAGACTTTTCCAGTTATTTTTCAGCCTTCTTCACAAACTCATTTGCTTCCTATCACAACCTGAATTGATCAATTTCATCTTGCTCATTTTTATGAAGTACCCAACTTTTAACTGTTTCTTTCAACTTGGTAAAAGATCCATTTGCCCCAATAGTCAAAATTTAAAGCTCAGGCACAAATTAGTTTAAAAGGGCATATTTATGCTGCAGCATAAATTAGTAGTTATGTGATAGAATAGTTTTGAGACATCCTGATCCTTGCAGACAAAATAAGAAACTATATATAAAAAAATATTTTAATTGCATCCAAACCAAGGGCACTTAACCATTACTAAAGCTTTTGGTGGACATTTATAATCTAGCTACAAGGGTTTGAAACTCTCAGAGTAGGTATTTGGAGCTGCCACCAAACAGCAATTGAACAAATAAACACAGGCTGCAAAGGAGTTGAGGGTCTGAGGATGACAAACTCAAAGTTGTCAGCAAAGCACCTTGTGATGTTTCCCTAGGCTGCCAGTTGTGTTTAAAGACACAAAAGCAGCCAAGGAAAACAATGATTAATTTAACCATCAAGCTTTCCACGTGACATGGGATATTTGGAAGGGTGGGTTTTCAGTGGGTTTCTTGTTGTTATTTTTAGCTGTAAATAACTAATTTAATTCCAGCTTGAACTAGATTGCTCTCCTGCTTCAAAAGTTTTTCCAATATTCAAGACACCACTGTCCTATGCCTGCTTTGCAAAAGGAAGGAAAGGTCGATTATATACTCAAACGCTAGTAAGGCAGTTAAAAAAGGGCTGAAAGCTTAAGATACCATCCATACTGTAAAGACAGCTGTGTACAAATTGTTTGTACACAGTTGAAAAAGCCATAGACCTATTTAGGTGTTGGACCTTCAAACTCAGAGTCTGTTCCTTTCTTATCTCCAAGTTCTGCAAAGCAAATACGAAGAATGAAACGAAAGTGGGTTGACCCTTATTTCATCTTCAAATATTTTTACAAAAGTGCCTTTTAACTCATTTAAAATAAAATTTTAAAAGGGCATTTTCTAAATTCCACTATATACTCAAAGTCTAATAATAAATATTCTCCATTTATTTCAGTCTTGAAGTAGTATCAAGTAAGGGTTTGAAGCTGAGGAGGAGGACAACAAAGAGCTAGAAATGACCTTGTGCCAAATGCAGAACCTGAGGCAAGTCATATGGAAATTCCAAGTCATTCACCAACATTTCAAGATTTCTTTTTTCACATAACAAGAGTTCTACCTAGTAACTAGGGACTGGTAAACAGCACAGCCACTTTATATGTCCAAGTTTCCCATTCAATCAAAATAGTTATGCTGGTGGAGAATCAAAAGTCATTGAATAGCCATAAATCACAGTTAACGCTTCTCTCTTTGTATTTCAGATAATTAGACCAAACCAGCTCATCTGGGTCATACAGATTTCCTTTTCACCTCAGAAAGCATACTTCCTAATTGCAACCCCACTTAAGAAAGGCACAACAAAATCTACTTCACAGTTCAGATGTAAGTGCTCTGTTTTTGGGGTACCACAGTTTCCTGAAAAGCCTGATTGCCCCAAGTTCTTAAGATTACAAAGACAAGCACAAGTGAACAATTAGACACACTCATTTCAGTGTACAAAAAAATCCATTATTAAGTTCCATGTGTTTTTACAATATGGCTTAGCAGTTTTCATTCCCAAAAATAGTTGTATCTGTCATCGTTTATGTTCCTACCAAAGTAGTCTGGTATTTCAGAGTGGTTATGCTTCTCCACAACTATGTCCAAGTGAAGGAACTAAAGAAGAAACAGATGAGATGAAGAACTATACTTTTTTTGAAAGCAGCCCCAACAGCAAAAATCTTTCTAAAAAATAGCCCTTTTATCAAGTTTCATGGGGAGGCAAAGCTCATTCATTTTGCCTTCCTTTTTACTATTTTCAAGAATCAGTGCAACTTCTTTTTTAAAATTCATTTTCATCTTCCAAGTGCCAGTCTTTAAGATCTCTTTTTTAAAATTCATTTTCATCTTCCAAGTGCCAGTCTTTAAGATCTATTATTCTGGTTTATAACTTAATAGAATCAAAAAAAAAAAAGAAGTTGGAATAGGTACTTTCACAAGCTACCTGACTTGAAAATGACATACAAAACTAAGTGCAGCACTCTCATTCCATGACCTAATTGAACACCTTTGCTGCACAAACCTGGGCAAAATGCAAGTCTCATACACATCTTTGAGAAACACAGTAAGTGGAAATCCAAGGCTGTCACAGGAAGTTGTATTTATGTACCCATTCTAAGCCTATATGTAATGTGAGAGTAAATATCTTTAACTGGGGAAAAATATTTATTCTTCGTTCCAGGCTTTTTTTTAATATGCCTTTCAGTTCCTTTTCTGGGGTTCCTTAGGAAACCTAACACTTCTTTCATGCTTTTCTGTAATTTCTGCAAGATATTTTTGGATATTTCACCTACCAACTTATTTCTCCTCATTTACTGCTTTCAACACTGTTTGTAGCTAAATTTCATGAGGGTGACAATAAAAAAATAGCCCACTGGAAGAAACATCCTAGTTTCATACCTCAACAACAGGCCCATCTTTTCTACTCTACAGCAAAATACTATGAAGTGTTGCTTCCTTGTGCTTTTATCTCAGTCCATACTTAGTTAATAGGGATTTGTTTGCATCCTTGCATAAACTCTAAACTATGTGTCCAAAGTTTCAATACTGTTGACAGTTATAGAAATAGATACAAAAGTCATTTGAGCAATTGAAACCTGGATGCTCAGGGAAATACCATACTATGGCTAGAAGAAAAGGTTTGGAACAAGCATCCCAGCACAGACCCTTTCTCTGAAGGAGATTCTCCTGCATCAAGGCAGGAAGCAAAGGAGCATCACCTCTTACCTCACCACCTGCCATATTCTGGGTAGTCTGTGCTGAATATTTCTCCTACTACCCTCCTCCTAGAGCAGATCTTTCAGAGCAATTCACAAGTTTTCAAAAATAAGGAAGCACCCCTCCACCTTCAAGGAAAGGCACCTCTCATCAAATTCCCTACAGCAGCACTATTTTCCCCTGATCTTTTTTCTTTGGTAGTTTACTTATATCAGGATGCATCCACCCTAAACAACTCACATTACAGATTACTGCAGCATTAACATCTCCTGGTTTTTAATTCTCCATTTGAACACAGCCTTTGTGTTACAATGTTCTCTCATTATTTTCTTAGCTATTAATAACATTGGACTCCATGTAATAAAGAGTTAATTGAAATCTGAAAGCAATCATGAAACCACTCAGGATTTTAACTAAAAGTCATCTTGCAAAGCAACATTTTTGTCTGGTTAATAACAGAAAAATTGACAGCTCTCTCTCATTAGCTCTGCAGAATATGCACAGAGGTATATATACACATGTTAATTTTATTTCTGTCCCTAAAACTCATACAGAGCCTCATAGTAGTTACAAATGCCAATAAAGTTACACTATAGATTTTTTCCAAGCTCTCTCTTGATAACAACCTCCTATATTCAGACATGAATGAATTCATATTATCTTGCACAGCTAACAAAAAGCTTATTGCAGAAATCATG
The DNA here is from genome assembly GCA_013400835.1 of Zapornia atra. Lineage (NCBI taxonomy): Eukaryota > Metazoa > Chordata > Aves > Gruiformes > Rallidae > Zapornia > Zapornia atra. The sequence continues at coordinate 27,115 of VZTU01027321.1, read as the reverse complement.
TATATCTTTCTCTAGATCAGACAATGAAAAACTTGTTTTCTCTCAAACACATTGTTACTGCATTTGGAAGAGTCTATTTCACCCCCTACAAACACAGTTTTGCTGTCCAAGATGAAATACCACTAGTGCCACTGAAATAACCAGAGTTCCCAATCCGCAAAATCAGCACAAACAAGAAAATAAGGTCTATTAGGGCCAAATGTTTCACATTAAACATACAATTGCTGGCAGAGAAACTAGTGTTTCTTATGTTCATTTCCCTGAAGAAAGGGGCAGGATGTGACTCAACAGAGTGCTTAAGTCATTTAACAGTGCTTTGAAGCACTTCGTAGTTCTAATTTGAGTCTAAAAACCATTTGAGGAGCAGACTAAGAATGAATCTCGATTAAGGTTTAGTAGCTTAAATCAGAGGCAGTGAAGTGTTTAAGTTTATATACTCTCCAGTGTTTAAACATATAAGAGTATTGGCTGCCTCTGGAGTACTGATAGACCTGTTGCCATTCCATGGTGCTGGGAATGAAGCTTCCATTCAGCAAATGCCGAGCTGTGCACAAACCTGTTTCAAAGCCCAGTCCTGCTGCAAAGCCCTGCCTTCTGAGAGAGAAATATGCCAAAAAAGTCTGAGAAATGCTGTTTTCAAAACCACTGCACTTCCTATAGATCCTTCTGGACTCAGCACATCATGAACATGTCCAAAATTGCAAGAGTTAATTACACAGTAATATAGCCCATAGTAACAAAATTATATGGCAAATATGACACAACATGTCTATTGCTCCTCAGAAGAGCTTACCTATGAGCAGCCCTGTCTGCTTCAAATAGCAAAGGACCCATCATTCTGTGATAAGTCTCAGAAAACTGTGTTCAAAGCCTGTGGCGAGAATCATGCTTTCTCGTGATGTAGTTCTGCCAAGAGAGGTTCATTAGCAGTGGCTCAGAAAGATGGATTTGTGTCTGGGAGGACACACCTCCTGTTTTCACAATTGGGACTGGCTATAAGTGCAGGACAGGATGCTAAAGGATACCAGACTGGAAACAGAACAACCTCAGGAACTCAAAGAAGCTTTCTCCGCTGCCACCTTATTTGTCACAGCATTAAGCAATGGAAGGGTAAGTGTTTAATCGACAAGACCCTCTTCACATCAGACTTATTCTCACAAATATTAAATATTCTCACAGTTCCCCATATTAAAAACAGTAAAGATTGTTTCCTGGATATCCACAAGTTTTGCATTTCACATCATGCCCTGGTCTTCTCAAGAACAACAGGGCCATTCTCATCCCGTGGTTTGCACAGGATCTATCTAGTGAGCTCAGTTGCCTAGTGAGCAGCTGCAGTGTAATTACAGAGATGCAGGATAGTTATTAGCACCATTTAAATTAAATAGGGGATACTGGAAAAAACCTGAGTATCCTTTTCAGCATACAACCTTCGGTGACGTTTGAGCTCTTTGGTTTAGCAATACTGTAATTTCAGCATTGCTCAGACAATGACTGCCTTTCACATCCAGCTGACTACCAGTTCCATCTGCCAGACAAGGTTAGTTGTTGCTGGCCTGACAATTCATCATCAGCCATCAAGCTTTCCACTGTGACAAACAAACACTGCAGCCAGTTAAGGGGGTGGGGAGATGTACATTTGTGTGTCACAATGTTGAGCAGAAGTAACTAAGAATTGCAAGTTTTCTATATGCTATCATGATGTCTGCATAACTCAACTGATAATGGCAGCAGTCAAAATCAACCCATTTGCCTACATTGCAAAAAAGACCCCAGCAACCTGACTGAATTTTTAGTCACATCAGTTTTCCATGGTGTGCTATTGGAGGCATTTATTCTCTCTTGTAGAAAAGCCACTCACCTTGTACACATTTGCTTAACTTGCTACTTCTCATAACCCTAACTTTCTAAATGAGATATTTTTTCTTACTTTTGTTCAAAGGAAAGTGAGCTTATTTAGGTATTTAAATAAAGCAATTTTAGGGAGACAGGAGGAGTCAGTTTCAGCAATGAAATGTGAATTTTTTGACTGATGTGCTTCTAATGCAAGTGTAATCCGCTCCAACAGTGACTGAAAGTTAAACTGTAGGATGACTACATAGGTGATCTGTGGTTTCAAAATTATTTTCTTGTGAACAAGTGCTATTAGTACATAAACTGTCATAACTATCCATCAAAACACACCCTGGAGGCTGAAACATGCTTTAGAGTTGTCTCTCTGAATTAGGATGAGTAAATTAGCAGCTTGATCTACATCTGTCCATACTGAATCTGGTCTGAAAGAACATAGAATTTATTTTTTAGTGTTATCAATATATGGAACTTGACAAGTATTATATCTGATTTTAAAAAAAGAGTTCTAAGGTCTATCCTGACAGAATCCCTTTAATCCTCAATTGTTTTGCTAGTATATTACCAAATTAGAATTCTTCATTCACTCCACATGGAAACATACACATGTATGTAGTGAATGACATACTGGGGCAGTATACCCTAACAAGGAAACAGTTACACCCTCCTGATTCCTTAAACATGCCTATGGGTAGGACAGCTTTAGCAGTCAGAACATTCCACCTCTGTACCAAAGACCATCACTGTGCTGCTAATCACTCACAGAACTGCTCACTCACTGATTTCCACAAAAATAACTGTTTAAACAATGGAATCAAACAATCACCCAAATGAGAAAAGGAGAAGACTTAGTGCCATCATCTGTCAAAATACCATAGTATGCAACTCCCTAAAAATTTATTGTATGCTATCATCCCCCCACATATTCAAAAGCAAATTTTAATTGCTTTGATTTTCTGCTAAAACCTTAATCCACAGCCTGCTATATCTCACAAAACCAAAAGATTAAACTGACATGTTGGGTTTGGGGTTTTTTTGCATGTGAGTGTTGATTAGAATCTGGCCCACATATGTCCTTCCCCTCCCTTCACCACAAAATTAAGTGTCAGAATGTAAATCCAGTCTGTGTATTCTTTCCACATGTTTTACTGAGCATTCAAATTATAAACCATCTTCCACTGCACTACAAGACTGACAGTCACTCCAGGTTTGTTGATCAAGATGCCAGAAGACTTTATCAGCAATATGGTAAAAACTAGAAAAGGGCACAGACTTCCTTTTTTTGTTTTCCAAATAAATTAATGAGTCATTGGTTCTTGGAAAAGCAGCTTGCAAATACAAATCTCAGGAAAATTCCTTTTGCTTACCTTACTCCAGGACTAGCTAAAGGTGTACAAATATAGGAGTGGCAAATTCCAGAGGAACTTCAAATAGATTATTCTATTTAATCATAAGATGGTACTAATCCTTCCTTGCGGCCACATACTTTAAAGCTATATTTGGATACTGAGGAGTGCAGGCAGCTCACAGGGAACACAAACTAGCATTGGCCTGGTGTTTAACATAAAGTGATTTTGGAACTTGCTTGCTTCCATACCCATTCAGACAGATTCTGACATAAGGCTGAAAATACTACTTATTTCCCCAAGAGATAAAAAATAAATTACTGACCCCTTCAGGCATCTTGAGTGGGAAGTCTCAGCATAACCAAAGGTGAAATCCTGTCACTGTAAAAGCCTAAAGCCCTGCTTGCATCTGAAAACATCAAGATTGCAAACCAGTCTACATTTCCCTGACAACTGAAAAGAGTTTCTAAGTTATTGCATTCTGGAGGAACCTAGCAACAATTTCAAATTTAAATCTGGGGTTAGGGTAGAACTAACTATTAAATTCTCAAGGAAATATTAAATCACCATTAACTATTTCTGAATTTCACAACAGAATATCAACATATAGCTGCACCATCAGTATATCCGCTGAAGAGATCTGTTTGCAAGCGTGACTTCTAACGATCAATTGCTTTCTTAAACCTTGGGGGAAATAGGAAAGCAAATTCTATTGGAAACCAAAGGTTAAGAACTTTATTCTCTCCTCACATTGAATTCTGAACAAAGACTGTAGGAGCAGCAGCATGGTAATGGTTCTGTAACCATTGATTTGTGTTAGAGAAGAAAGATACTTGTTGCAGTTTGGCTTTTGTAAGCTGCAGTTACAGCTCTCTGCGAGCCCCAGATTTTGAAAACATTGGTCCATTCAAGGCCAAATTTGAGACTGAGCCTGTCAGAGCTGGTCACAGCGCCTCTGGGAATGACAGAGAGGAGAAAAAACCTGCTGGCAGGGGCACTTTGCCACCGGAGCGGGAGGAGATGGAACAGGCTGCACAGAGGCCAAGGCCAGGCCCATAGGAGGGGGGGGATGAAGAATGTGAAGAGAAAGTTTCCCCTGCAGCTCGGGGTGGAGTCCATGGTGAAACGGGTGTCCCCCCGAAGCCCATGGATGAGGACGGGGAGCAGAGACACCTCTGCCCTGTGAAGATTGATCCACGCCTCAGCAGGTTTGCCAGGGGACTTGTGACTTTGCGGGGGACCAGGCCGGGGGGTCTGGGCCCGGGTGTCAGCACCCTATGGAGGGGAGAGTCCTGCTGAGAGGCCTGTGGTGAGGGGATGACTCCCCGATAGAGAGGACTCACGCTGCAGAAGGTTGTGGACACGACTCTGGCATGGGTGGGACCCCACGGTGCTGCAGGGGAAGGGGGTGTGTGTGTGGAATGCCCCCCCCTTCCCCAGCTGAGATGGAAGACAGCTCAGGAGGAACAGACTGAAACCCCCCACTCCCCATTCCCTGCCCCCCCTGTGCTGCCATGGGAGGGAAGAAGGGAGTGAATCTGTGATTAAAGTCAAGAGTGCGAAGAGGCGGGGAGGGGGCAGAAGGAGAAGTGAGAAGATCTGGGGAAGAAAAGCAGCTTGTGAGGGATCACTGGAACCCCACTGCCCATTCCCTGCCCCTCCCTGCGCCATGTTGGGGGGGGAAGAAGGGAATAAGATCGTGATGAGGTTTAAGTTTGCTAAGAAGGGAGGGGTGGGGGGAAGGTGCTTGAAGACCTGGCCGCTTCTTGTCTCGTTCCAGGTCACTGGGTGTATTAGTTGTAGCAGTAATAAATCCCTTTTCTTTCCTTTATTCCGTGCTGCGTCTGTTTTGCCCATTGCACTAATTGCAGAGTGATCCCTCTGTCCTTATCTCAAGTCCTAAGCCTCCCACTATCTAGATTCTCCCCTTTTCAGCTGAAGGGGGGAGTGAGCAAGCAGCTTGGTGGGTATTTGGCCTCTAGCCAGGGCCAAAACCACCACAATACTTTTAGCAGCAATGTTAAATATACTTTCAGCAACAAATAAAGATGCTTTTGCTTATTTGGGTAGAAAATGCCCCCATGTACCGTACACATCACACCAACAGTCAGGATAAACTGGCTTAAATTCTATTGTTTATGTTTCAGGCAGCAAAAATGAAGAGGTAATACAACTGTTAGTCCAGAATATTTATCATATCAGACTAACACTGCCGCACATAACTGTCTGAAAACGCCTTTCAAATCAGATACCCATGTTGCAATACTATTTTTTTCTCTGTTCACTGACAAGGAGGTTGTCTTTTGGGTTTTGTCTGAAAACATATAAACATTTCCTAGGAGGCTGTTGTATAGCTTCTTTCTTACTTCCTCTTGTTCAAAGGAGCCAGTTTAGAAGCAGCAAAGCAAAGGCAAGTCCCAGGGCTAGAAAAGATCCTCAGATACATCCTGCTGAAGATACACATCTTGGTTTCTGCGCAAGAAGCAATATAAAGATAACCTGAGATAAAATTACAAAGATTGCTTCTTTAAAGCACATCTACAAAAGTCAAATTCCGCTGCAAAACCTAAATCCAACTTTTAGATGTTTCCCTCCTTCCATTATCCTCAAGCCTAGATATGCCAGGCCTTCCCTCACAGAGATTGCCAGCTCATCTGTTGCAATACTCCATATCATGGTTGAGACTTCTAGACTTTGTTACAGAAAAAACACCTCTGCCCACTTCCTCCTCCATATTGAGCCTGATAGGGAGTAAAAATTTTCTCCAAAGCAAAAATATATATTGACACATTATCTGGTTGGTACATATACAACCAACTCAACCGTAAGTTCTTTAAAAACACCTGCTTAAAGGTCAGGAAAAAAAGAAACAAACCAGAATTGAGCATCTCAGAAAATCTGGTCAAACACCCATGGCAGTGCAACACACAACCATGAGAAGCTGCTGTGTTGCCACAATAAAGAGATTACTTCGATATCAACATGAAGTCATTGAACCTGTGCATACTGCATCTACTCAGGCATACAAGAAAGTCTGTAGTGGGTGGATGGTTTATTTAGGCAAGAGTTACCCATCTGTAACCGTGGGAGGGTGTTTGGCAGATGGAGGTCTGGAGTTCCCCACTGGAATCTGGCCAGGACACTGCTGCTACCAACTCCTCTCTTCCAAAAAACAGCCAGAGAACTCACATATCACACACTAAAGCTATTAAAGGACATTAAACAACTAGAAACTGATTTTCCCATGCTTTTTTTCCCTTTCAGACTTACTGTTCCTGAAGGATGTATGGGTAAAACTCCTATCTCTCTAAGACAACAGATTTATATACTGATTTTGTACCAGTATTAAGAACTAAAGACACAATGCAGCTGCAATTCCAGTCTTCAAATTGGAATAACCTAAAAATCTTTTCACAGCCATGTGGCAAATATCATTAGTACTGTCAAATAAAGAAAATTCCATAGAATATGTTTTAGATTCTGAAAAATTTTAATTCTAAAATACCTAAATACTTAAACTTAGAATCTAATGTAAAATAAACCAACACCCAAAGGTGACAGCCCAGTATTGACAATTTCTTTTCTATTTAAATATCATCCACCGAGGGGTTTTAGTAATATGAAAATAGAGAAAAGGAATAGTTAGCATATACAAAAGGCAGGATTTCATGAAAGGAAAGCCCTTTGAGGTTTACTCCTTTGGCTTGGCTCCTGTGGGGTTAGGCACACACACATGAATAAGCAGGGAGCACAGATACATAACACACTCCTGTTATCCTGCCTTTGTTTGGGCACGCTGCTCAAGCGAAGGGATGTTCAGCCTGGTTTCTGTGCACAGAGCACTTGTCTGCACATTCCAATCACAGCCAAAGGGTAGCATACACTATTGCTGCCTCCATGGCTCAGGCACATCTTCTGCTTCACACAGAAATTATTTGGAAAAGATGAGGGCGTTTGCAGTAAGGGCAGGGAACTTATTTCTCATTCACTGGAGACTAAACACAGACCTTTTTGGAACTCAGCTTTGAAACTGGATGAAAGTAACAGCTGTAACTGTAAAGCTGAGTTATTCTTTCAATTCACATGGAAAACTTCTACAGGGTAAATGGCTATTTCACAAGCTCCTTAGGTTGCAACAAGAAGCATGTCATGAGTGGATGTTAGTTTGAAGAAAGCACCCACTTTCTCCCTTAGCAGAGGTTACGAGATAAATTAGAACACATTCTTCCAGAAATATGTGATTGCCTGCTCATATAACCCAAACCCCCTGACTTGCTCTCATAACACAGTGTTTTTCTGCCTTCTGCTTTTCAGTTGTAGATGACCTTCTACTCAGGATCTCTAACTTGATCTTTCCTTAACCTTATGTCCCACCTGACAGCACAGTATTAGATCACATCACTGTACGCAACATGTCAACTGCTACACATCTGCAGTTACCAAAGGGTTAAGCCTGATGGAGTAGAAAATACTTTCCAAATCAGAAAGCCTTTACAGCTTACTGTACATGCAGGGACTCTTCAAATTGCTTCCAGACAGTGCTATTTTTATAATTCCATCACAAAAGCATGTTCATGACTTTGTGCAGCTTTAGATGCTGAAGGAAAGCTCAGTTTGAAGTTCATATAAAGCATTAAAGACTTCAGGATGAGAATTCTGAAAGTCCTCTCCAATCCTCACTGTTACATTCCACTCTTCCCATCTGTAGGAACTGCAGGCCTTAATTTCTTCCTTTTCATTACGTTTTTGTCAGTGAGCTAATCAGAACATGAGTAGCAGTGCAGCAGCTGCACGGACTGAACAAAACCAAAAAGCACTGACCCCTACTGAGTGCTCAGAAGGGCAAATGAAGAGCAGCAAGAAAGGACACGGCAGGCAGACACTGCCAACATTGTGGTTCCTTCATTATTGCTTTCCACAGTCTGAGATGACTGAGTGTCCCTACTGTTTTTATAAAGCAATACTCCAGACCTGCACTGGGAGCTCTAAAGTTTCCCCTCCACCAGCCGCTAAGAACTCCAGCTGGTGCTACCCCAAAGCAGTAGCATACAGCGTTTCTGCACAGCCATAACCTGAGACTACTGCCAAGACCCAGCACAAGGGGGAAGGGGGTCAGACCCACAATATTAGTTTCCTTCCATATAGGAAGGAAATACATAGACACAATACATAGACAGGTCTTTGTCTAGCACACCAAAGCGATCTTCCACGCGGCTTTTTGTAGACTGAGGGAAAGGTGACCTCTTACTCATCCCTCAAGCATATATGGAGCCTGGGCTAGGGCAGAGCATCAGGAAAAAACCCTGAGATGGCTATCCATATGGCTTTTCAGTGTGTTACATCAAAGGCATATAGCTTACAGTTTAACTCAGAGTTATATTACTAATACCTAGTACATGAGCAGGGAACTAAAGTAGTTTACAAGCACCTTCTTAAACTTTTTCTTCTGAAGTCACTTGTCAGTGAGTGAATAGCATTACAAGGCTGCAACAGTTCCCATACTGCTGTCAAGAGGGGTGGGGGAAAGCATTCCCCTGCATTCCCCTTCTCTGCTCTCCACATTTCTAACTTGGCACTATGCATTCTTCTTACCTTACAGGGGGGATTTATTAAACTTATCCACCCTAAAAATATATTCTATTAAATTTTACTTTTCCAGGGATATTCAGAGAAGTGTGTTGTTTATAGTTTGGCCCACTGTGAAACTAGAACCCTAAATACAAGCAAAAATGTTGGGGTTTTATCATTATCTAAAAAGAGCAGTTGTCCCTCAGACTCTTCGGAAGTGTGTTTTGTTAGCTTAGAAGATTATGAAAGGCCAGTCATGGGGGAAACACACAATTTAGCCACTGGGAACTTTCAGATTCACATGCAAAACAGCATAAAATGGTTTTACAACACTATACAACTCTGGGGGAGGGAGGGTGTTTGGGCTTTGTATGTGTTACTGTCTTTTTTTTTTTTTATTAAAACTATAAGTCAGCATTTCAGGTGCTTTGGGGTTTTTTGTCCCTACATCTCCTTACAAGTTCTCTTGTACTTTTTCACCAGTGTAACTCTCTAAATAGTTCTACGTTCTTCCCCACATTTTATTATGTATTTTCATGTCTAATGCTTTTAGAAGCTACAAACAAAGCTGCATTCCTAATGCTGCAGTCACTGCTCAGGCATGCAGGGAGCCATGCATTTCCCAATGCTCAGAGGTACTCTGGGAACTTCTCAAACAAGCGGGAGCTCAGTGTTCAACTATAGTTGAATAGGAATAACTCACTATACAGCTATGAAAATCTCCCCAATAAGTGGAATTCATAAGTGGTTTAGAAATAATAGTCATCTATGCAAATAATTAAAAATAAAAATTTTTAGATTAGAATTTCCTCAAACCAAACTTTATTTCCATCATATTTTATAGGGGTTTTCAATAAAATGGCAAAAATGTAAGAGAAATAGTTAAGTGAAAAATACAATTTTTAAAAATTACAAAGTAAAATTTCTTCCTTTCCAAAAGTCTCTTCCCTTTTCTCCTCTGCTACATAGCTTAGCAAAGAGTCCAAGCTACCTGATGAAAACCACAGCTAAGAAACACATGTGCAGCATGGAAAACCATCACTCCCACCGTGACTTACTGCAATGCTTTAAGTGTCTAAGTTCGAATTCTGATGGGGCAAGAGAGGGAATGAAAGGACAATTCAAACTTTCTGAACATAAAGTTTGGAATTTCTGTTTTATGTGGAAGAAATACAGAACTAATCCATGCAAGTCCAACCCCATAAACTTTCTAGCAGGCAGAATTTGCAAGCATTGTATGAGTGATGTTACAAAGGAGACTCCTTCATTCGTACTAACTTTAACTTAGTTTCTGCAGAAGCCAGAAGGACCACAGAACCATATACCTAAACCCAGATTTGCTGAAGCAGCTGGGCTCAAGTGTAGTTGCTACAATTCTTTTATCATTCAAGATAGCATCTCAGTCACAAAGCCAAGAAGCCACAGAAGAATTCATGATGTCAAGAAAACAGACTTCAAAGGCTTACGCAAACAATTTTTGCAAGCTTTACTTAACTGCTTTCTGAATTAATAAACCCCAAGCATTCTAAGGTACTGCTCATATAAAGTACCTGATTATGTCTTTATAACTTACAAAACTGTTTATAAACACATAGGTCAATGTGATCTAGCATATTCCTATTCCCATATAAACTGTAATACAGTTCAGCAAGGGCACACCAGCCTGCATGGAGAAGACATGTGGCTCAAGCAAGAGGGCTTTTTAGATCACCATTTAGAAAAACTGATCTCTGCTAGCACATCAAATAGTCCTGTTACTAGTCACTGATTATATCCAGCTGTTACCACTGATTCCTTAGTGTTTGTTCTTCACCAGACAAGTGAATGCACCTGTGGGGTTTTTGGGTATCACACCTCTGATTCACAAGCTTCAAGTGTTACCCTGTAAATGCCTCTATTTCCAGAAACTTCACTAAGAAACAACAACAAAAAACCCAAAACCCACCAACTCCCCCACCCCCAAAAAAATCAGACACACAAAAAACCCGACTCAACCCCAGACAAAACATACCACTGAACAACACATACCACCAAACCCCCAAGGATTTATCAAGCTCTCAGAGGATTACACATAAGGAAAAAGCCCACTGAATCAAGCCCTTGCTGGACACGTCCATGCTGCAAAACCACTACATAAATAGCAGTAACTGACATCTCTGATGAACATTAATGCAGACTGAGGAAGCAAGCTTACATCTTCACCCTAGGGCTGTTGCTTGTTTCACTATATAATCTCATAGCACTGTAGCAGCTGGATTAGTATCTCTCAGTCAGAGCTCTGTACTCTGTGGAAAATAGGCAAAAATACTTTGAGGTGCCTTTGAGGCAAAAAAAAGCCACGGTTATTTTGCCCACAACAAAAAAAAGCTTACTCTTTCACAGCTCCAGCAGAGCAAAACCATTTCAGTTAAAGGCTCAGTGCTATTTATGATCAGTACATTTCCATAAAGAGAGCCATACATCTATCCATAGAGAGAAGGAAGACAGCCAATACCATGATTCAAGTTCCCATACTTCCCTTTTCCTTTCTCACATTTTAGTTCCTAAAATTTTAGTCCTCCTTGCCTAAAGAGATAATTTGCTTTATGCAAAAAAAAAACCAAACCCAAACCATAATCCCAAAAGCATAGCTGACATTTCCCCTAAGCTTTCCCTGCTGCTTTACAAAAATAAGCTTTCCAAGTCTGACAAACAAGAGACCTTAAGAACTGGCCATTCCTACCTTTAGGCCAGAACAAAGGTAGACAAGGCCAGAATTTACATGTTATAACGACTTCTTGATGGCAACACCACTCACATTCATTGAGATTACTAGAACCTAAAGATAACCTTTACCAGGTGGTCCAGTCCTAACAGGTAAGTGGAAATCCTACAAAAACTGGAGAATCTTGCAAACAAATTCTTCATAGTTACTTCAACAAGACAGAAGGAAAGGTTCTCATACATTCTGTTCCCACTCTACTTAATGCCCATCAACCTACACATATTTTCTGGAAGATATAGTCAAGAAAAGGATTGAAACCACAGATACTAATTCTGTCACAAATAAACTCTACGAAGGTAAGCATCTCAAAAATTTGGTTAACACAGACAACAGGCGTTGGGGCTGGTTTGTTTAGGGTTTTTTTTAAAAGCAAGCAAAGTACATAAGCAATAGAGCTAGTCTAATCACTTCTCAGGAACAAAAAGATATCAACTCCTCTACTCAGAGCTTTCTTTGCTTTGTTCTTTCCTTCAAAACTTTGTACATTCTGAGCCCAGGTCAGAGACAGCACATTCAAGGATTACTTTCTCAAGTTCTACACAAAGGCTACAACTTACCCACAGTGACCCTCCAGCTGAAACGGCTGCATACTCTCCCTCTAACTGCTTGTGGGAGAGATCCCCCAGCCCCTGGCACACCTTTTCCACCTCCACCTAGTCCCACCTGCTAACAAGGTTGATGATTTGCAGCAGTCATTCAGATTTCTTTTTTGCTAACAAGCCAGCACCCATTTTTTGGCTACTGCACCAAAGCATCACAGAAATGTAATTAGCTGTAAAGCCAGCTTTTTTTGTTAATGTTGTGCTATAATGGGTTGCTGGATCTTTTTAAAGCCTTAATTTATTTGCATTATTAGTTATTGTCAAGCAGACACAGCACTCAGGCAAAGGTTTGGTAAGGAATCTACTTATCTGAAAAAAATCTCCTAAGTAACTGCAACTCCCCTTGGAGTTGCAGCAAATTTTAACCAGCAAATTTTAACAGGGTGGCTTTTAGCATGAAAAGCCTTATTTAATAGTTGAACATGTTAAATTCAGTGCTGGCTATGATAATGAAATCCAGCTCTTTATTTTTCAGCTCGTGTTCATGTATTTCTATTTAACCACCAAATGAGAGCCACTTTTGTTTAGCAGAGCTCCAGATCAATGACTCTTCTCCTTCACCCACCCCATGAAAGTGAAAGCTAAAAAATGTAGTAGGTGCCATAAACACAGAAAGGGCCCTTGTTATATAACAATGTGCTCAAATATTTAATTTAATATTTAAACAAAAGTCAAATGATTTTTAGCAGTGTAAGGGAGGCGAGCCTTTACAGAAATTGAGTTCTAGGCATTACAGAAGCTGGCAGAATTACCTATCAGTAACTCAGCCTCTTTAACACCATTCCTATTACACACACTGATGGAGTCTTAAATATTTAAAAAATAAAATAAAAATATTTCTACTTAGTGCATACAAGCTCTCATCCAGAATAGACTCTTAGATCCAGCCTTTGTTCAGCAAAATAGTTCTTTCTTTCCAAATCTGTTGATAAAAATAACATTTCCAGTTACAACATTATATTAAAAAATTACACATTTTGTCTTCAAACAACTGAGGCTTCCCTTCTGTAATGGCAGAAACAAATTTATGCACAGAGGACAAGTTTCAGACTTGGGATTTAGAGAGCTGCTGCATGTACACCACACCATGAGCCCAGCATTGCAATAGCCAAACCTTTATCATAGCAGACAGAAATTAGGTTTTACTGGAAATGCTGTAGTATCTTAAATTGGGTTTTATCTGACAGGATTTTGTCTGCAGTGGGGGGAGGACAGTCCAGCAAGAAAAGCTGGACTATGGCCAGGAACTGTAAAGGGACTAAAACACAAAGCTTCTGGGAAATGGACCTCTGGCCAAACACACAGCTACAGCTCAACTGCCCACTCAGACCCAGGCAGGTTTTACACAGGCCCGGGTGGGTGGCACAGCCCGAACAGCCGCACAGGGTGCAGTGGCACCCATGCACTCGTGCCACATTTAAAACAAGAACAACACTAAAATGGACATTTCCCATGTTATAAACTCTTTCAGAGAGGGGAAAAAGAAAAGCATTCAGCAGACAGGATTTTGTTCTCTAAATGCCTTTTAAGATCTTCCCCTGGGGGTCTTACATGAACCTTAAAATGGATAAATACCTCTAATAACCTGATTTAACCTTCCTACAAGCCAAAATCTCAGCTAATGAATTTGCTTGTTGTCTGCCAACGTGAGAAAGTTATGGAAAATACCAAAAAATAGAAAAATATAAACATTATTGCATAAATTATCAGGTAGCACTGGATTCAGTTTTATTTTGTACAAGAAATCATGTCTTCTTTTAGAGAAACTTACAGGTATGTTAGGCTGAGATACAGTTTATGGAAGCTCTGAACAGAAACATGATTATTGGATGGAGAAAGCTGTCTTACAGAAGGATATTACAGAAACTCATTACCTCCCCAACACATGGTCAGCCAACTCTAATGCTATGGCTTCCTAGTTATAGAAATAAGGTAGGGGTGGACCAACAGACCCCAAAATAGTAGCTGTCTTTGTGGGGAGAAAAATATTTGTTCCAGTTTTCAGTATCACAGCTTTGGCCAATCTTGTTATCTGCACTGAGGCAGTAAGCACAAAGAAACATTATTTCCTGTAACTGGCCTTCAAAGAAGGGTTGTTACTGGAAATGCTATATGAGAAATAGCTCTCAATCTTATATCTACTATACTCCTAGTAGTTTTTGGTACCTTAAAAAACACTTATGCCCTGGCTGCATGCTTTACTCAGACTGGCTTTTTCTGCAAACAGATCACCATCTTCCCACTGTGTAACACACAGATTTTGTGATCAGATAGTTCTACATATCAGTATGGCCAAATTCCTTTTTCCAAAATAAAACCTATGCAAACTGATAAATTAAATCAGGCCGAAGATGGGAGCAATCTGTGGAGTGCCAGTCAAAGGTCACACTGCATAGGCTGGCGTGCAGAGACACAAGCGATAGCCAGGGGACACTTCTCTCTAGTTGCTAGCTGCTCAGAGCACTCACTTGTCAAACAGAAATCCATAGCAGGGAGGATGAAATTCACTGCCACTCAAAGAGCCCAGTAGGAAGCACAGATTTAGTCAACTAACTTAATTTATGCTAAGCAGAATTCCCCCCAGCTGAACTGCAGAAAAATCACTATTCTGCAACTCAAGTGCATGGAAAAACATTAAGCCAGGATTGAACCAGGCCTGTGAGTCACTACAGAGCTATCCAAAGGAATACAGAGGTCGTCCGCTCGCTAAAACGTGGGCTGAAACAGTCACTGATTTATTTTCCAAGAATCCAAATAAGAGGCACTCTCAGGGGAGCACAAGACAAGAGACTTTGCCATGATCGCAGCTCCAAAGATGACAACAGTTCAGGAATCCTGGCACATGTGAGTGGCTCCAGCAGCGAGCCAGTGCCGCGCTCGGAGGCCTTTGAGAATGCAAGCTCGGACAGGGAAGCAAGGCCTGACACTGGCATCAACACTATGAGAGCTTGAGAGGCCTGAATGTGTTTGCTTATTCCTACACATTCTTATCAAAGAAAAGATCTAGAAGAGATCTAAATTTAATGGTTGGGACTCGTGTATTATGATTTGAGTACCTCTGGGTATCCCTCTCTGAATTACAGGATTAGTGGGCAGTCCTTGCTAGGAAGGAATAGAAGTAGTGACTGCTGTACTTGGAGTTTACCTACCCCAGGAGTGGTGAATTCCAATTCCTGTTTTCAGACTAGTGAAAAAGACAGACACATAGTACTACTCCATGAAATGGAAAATGTAGACTATAAAACTTGATGACATCATAAACCAGCCTTTCTGCTTTACATTATATATCATCCTGAGACTGGTTAAATGTAAGAATCTACAGTTTTATTTAATATATTATGATTTTAAAACTAACCAATAAAAAAAAATGTACCTCTAAGCCTCTAGATAATTTAACTTAATTATACAATATGCTAAAATGCAATTAAACAAAAACATAAAACCTTTTCTAGTTACTATTTTGGGGGTTGGACTCAAAGATCTCTTGAGGTCCCTTCTAACCCCTACGATTCTGTGATTTTCTTCTTCCATAATTGAAAATAGAAGCATTTCATCTGCCTGGCAGAGACATGTTCTCTTTAGCAGTTTCCCTAGAAGTCACCATGGAGAACTCTTTGGTTTTGAGCCCTTTCAAGGTGACTTTGTGTGCAGCTCAGCCAGTTTAGTAACAGGGAGATACAGCTTTGCCAGGTCTACTAATTATACCTGTAGCAAATGGATCTGCACATTAAAGAAACTGCCAGCAACTACTTAGAACTACTAGAAACTACCTTGTGTGATGTTAGAAAACACTGGTCCCATATAACATGAAATATGTGAGAAATACACTTTTAATTGAGGAACTGAGAAAGGCAACAGAAATACAGGACTTCAATCTTATTTGATGTATAAGTGATCTAAGGTTGAAGAAAAACCCTGCAATTTGGGTGGTACAAGCTAATGACATACAAAAGTCCAGGTCAAAAGTGACTGTAATTCCACGAATCATAGTATGGCTTGAGTCAGAAGGGACCTTTAAAGGCCATCTAGTCCAGCCTTCATGCTCAAAACTCAAGTTTTGTGCAACACACAGGGTATTTACCTGTTTTCTCATTATAAGCAGAAAGAACATTGAGAGCAGCCCTGAGGAGACAGGACTTAGGTATGCTGATTGATGAAAAGCTCAGCATGAGCCAGCAATGCACACTCGCTGCCTAGAAAGCCAGACAGATCCTGGGCTGCACCAAAAGCAGCATTACCAGTGGGTCCAGGAAGGTGATTTCTGCCCCTCTGCTGTTATGAGACCCTGCCTGGAGTACTGTGGCCAGCTATTGGGGCCTCAGTACAAGAAAGACACTGAGCTGTTGGAGTGAGTCCACAGGAAGCCACAAAGATGATCAGAGGGCTGGAGCACCTCTCTGTGAAGACAGAGTGTTGGGCTTGTTCAGCCTGGAGAAGGCTCCAGAGACACCTTATGGCAGCCTTCCAGCACCTAAAGGGGCTACAGGAAAGCTGGAGAGGGGGCGTTTACAAGTGCATGGAGTGATAGGACAAGAGATTATGGTGGTAAACTAAAAATGGGTAGATTTAGATTAGATATTAGGAAGAAATTTTTTCCTGTGAGGGTGCTGAGGCACTGGAAGAAATAGCCCAGAGAAGCTGTGGCTGCCTCTCGATCCCTAGCAGTGTTCAAGGCCAGGTTGGATAGGGCTTTGGGTAACCTAGGCTAATGGAGGTTGTCCCTGCTCATGGCAGGGGACTGGAACTAGATGGGCTTTAAGGTGCCTTCCAGCTCGAACTGTTCTATGATACTATGAACAACTACCATGATTCACTTTCTTCATTGAAACCCTTCTGAATTCACGAGCATCTTTTAGGTGTTATTACAGAGAGGGCTGGGCCACAGTAGCCAAGATAAAGGTCACCAAGCTTTGAATGAGAATTTCTTGGTGCCTACATTGCCTCACAGACTGCAAGTCCTCTGCTTGCTTCAGAAAGGAAGCCATCCAGAGGGATCTTGACAGGCAGGAGAGATGGGCCCGGGGGAACCTAATGAGGTTCAACACTGCCAAGGGTCAGGGGCTGCACTTGGGCCGGAAGAATCCCAGCCATAGATACAGCCTGGGAGAAGAGCTTCTGGAGAGCAGCCCTGCTGAGAAGGACTTGGGGATTGTGGTGGATGAGAAACTTCCCATGAGCCAGCAGTGGCTCTGGCAGCTCGCAAGGCCAATGGGATCCTGGGCTCCATCAGCAGAGGGGTGGCAGCAGGGACAGGGAGGGGATTGTCCCTCTCTGCTCTGCCCTCCTGAGGCCCCAGCTGGAGTCCTGTGTCCAGAGCTGGGGCCCCCAATACAAGAAAGATGTGGAACTGTTGGAGAGGGTTCAGAGGAGCCACGAGGATGATGAGAGGGCTGGAGCAGCTGCCCTACAAAGAGAGGCTGAGGGAGCTGGGCTGGGGCAGCCTGGAGAAGAGAAGGCTGTGGGGGGACCTCATTGCAGCCTGCCAGTGCCTGAAGGGAGCTGATAAGCAGGAGGGGATTCAGCTTTTTAAAAGGGCAGATAATGGCAGGACAAGGGGGAATGGATTAAAACTAAAGGAAGGAAAGGTTAGAATAGATCTTAGGGGGAAGTTTTTTACAGAGAGAGTGGTGAGGGGCTGGCACAGGCTGCCCAGAGAAGTAGTGGATGCCCCGTCCCTGGAAGTGTTCAAGGCCAGGTTGGATGGCGCCCTGGGCAACCTTGTGTAGCTCCAGGCCTGAGGTTGGTGGCCCTGCCTGTGGCAGGGGGGTTGGAGCTCTATGATCCTTGGGGTCCCTTCCAACCCATGCCATTCTATGATTCTATGACTTTCATGCAAGCGAACTACTTGTCTCTCAGATGACAATCCAGTGGAAGCTGGACAGAAGAATGGCCCTTTATAGACCCTGTGCTGTTGTCTAGGTTTCTCGCACACACTCTTCCTTCTTATGTGCAAGTAATGACTGAGCAGGACTCCCCTTTCCATGGGTTGAGGACTAATGACTCTTTTGCACCCCATTTTATCCTTAGAGAGCAGACTGGGTTCTTTGTCATCCTAAGAAGACAAGAATGAATCGGATGGTTGGGACACTTGTACTTCCTCCTTTAATAAGCTTTGTGCTTCCTTTTCCTTGGCCTGGATTTACTCCAAATTCTTCATGATGAGCACAGACTTTGACTTAATCCTTCCATCTGTTAAACGAATCTCCGTGCGTGCGGCAGACCGCTGCCGTGATTAATATTTCCCATCTCCGTGTGGACAATTGATGCAAAACACAGGATAATATTTTAAAAACCTGTACATTTCTAAGTAGAATCCTATTATTCACCCTTTCCAGACAAAAGTGAAGGGCCCTGTCTACACTCAAAGTGACGTTCCTTAAGAAGCAGACAGAAAGTAGGATGTAAAAAAGTTCACAGCATTTGCAGAGCCTGCAGTGATACATGGAGCTCTACAAAAATTCCAGGGTGTGGGATTTTTCTTTTCTGCAAGAAAAGACAGATGTTTGAACTCAAACATTACCCACAGCACTAGTCATGTTTTCCAGGTTGGCTTCCTAGTGTGGCTTTTGTGTATTGTATCTCTGGGATTCCTCTTCTACTACATCAACATCTGGCGTAATGGTTTTTGCACAGTTTTGTTATTACTTTCCCCCTTCAAAATGCATACACTATTAAAAAACACTAAGAGGTGTTAACCTATGTTACTGTACAAAAGAAAAATGCCAGCTCTACTTTCATGGTTAAACATGAAGTTTTAGTCGTGGGAGGTAAGAGAGCCCAGTCATAACTTACCTTGGATTCTATTTTATTTTTTCTTCCACCTGAGTCAAAACCTGTCAACCAACAATCAGCGATAAGCCAGGCATCTGAATCATAGAATGGTCTGGGTTGGAAGGGACCCCAAGGATCACAGAGCGCCACCCCCCCTGCCACAGGCAGGGCCACCAACCTCAGGCCTGGAGCTACACAAGGTTGCCCAGGGCCCCATCCAACCTGGCCTTGAACACTGCCAGGGACGGGGCACCCCCCCCCTCTCTGGGCAGCCTGTTCCAGCCCCTCACCACTCTCTCTGTAAAAAACTTCCCCCTAATATCTAATCTACCCCTTCCTTCCTTTAGTTTTAATCCATTCCCCCTTGTCCTGCCATTATCTGCGCTTTTAAAAAGTTGAATCCCCTCCTGCTTATCAGCTCCCTTCAGGCACTGGCAGGCTGCAAGGAGGTCCCCCCACAGCCTTCTCTTCTCCAGGCTGAACCCGCCCAGCTCCCTCAGCCTCTCTTTGTAGGGCAGCTGCTCCAGCCCTCTGAGCATCCCCGTGGCTCCTCTGACCCCTCTCCAACAGTTCCACATCTTTCTTGTATTGGGGGCCCCAGCTCTGGACACAGGACTCCAGCTGGGGCCTCAGGAGGGCAGAGCAGAGAGGGACAATCCCCTCCCTGTCCCTGCTGCCACCCCTCTGCTGATGGAGCCCAGGATCCCATTGGCCTTGTGAGCTGCCAGAGCCACTGCTGGCTCATGTTAAAAGTCAAAAGGATTTTTCTTTTTTTTTTTAAAACCTGATGGTAAAAATCTATAGAAATAGCTAGAAAGTTCTTAAACTTCAGTATGATTTGGGTCAGAGTCACTGAATTAGAGGACAACACAATGAATTGTGCGCTGCACTTTTTTTCCCCTGGATAAAGCACACAAAAACCCCACAGAAATGAGAGCTCTTCATTTTTTTTTTAGTAAATCAAGACAAGAATCCTTACAGAAAGACGATTCCTTTCAGTGATCAAAGTATTACCTCATCTCTCAAAGCATTATTAAAATACCATTCCCATACTGTCAGTTGGTCTTACTACCACCAAGTAGGAAAATTTGAGTAAATGGAGTATTTAACTTGCAGTCTTATTACACAGCTAGAAATACACTAACAGGTTGTAATTCTTCAAGGATAATAAGCTGTAATATATACTGTGGCTACTTTTTGGTTTCTACATATTTCTAAAGCAGACCAGTATTTCCATTTTTTAACCCAGTTATTACAGCTTTAACATATTTTGTGTTAGTGCTGTCAGAATATACTTAAACCACTGATGATTTAATTTTATTTCATGGAAGGGCTTAGGAGCACTGTAGGTTGTGACAGCCTTATGGTGAGGATAGGACACAGAGCCAGTGCATGTGACAGGAGAGACTGCAAATCACAGACAAAACTACAAGGCAATTAGAGATAGTGTAATAAGCAATAAAAAGCCAGAGTTAATCCCCTGGTTAAATACTGCTGTGCATTTGCAGGTATCTTTGGGTTGACAAGAGCTATAAAGATGTCCAGCAGGTGGGGTTTTCGTTTGGGGTTTGTACTCATTCTGTCTTTAGCTTTTAAGCAGAAAGCTTTCATGAATTACAGGCTTCAGGAAAAGCAGAAAGCTTGCTGCAAAGGGTAGCCAAGTTGTACGTAGCTGGTAGCAGACAGACATGGTGAGCTAGGAAAGAGTCATTAAGAATAGCTAAGGGATTGAATCATCAGACATTTAAAGTGGAGATAAGATTTTATTAATAATCCTAAATGTAAAGTTCAGAGCCTATTTTAAATTTCATTAATAAAACTTAGTTAAGAGACAATTTTTGTTCAGTAGGAGCCCATGGACTACAAGCTAAATAGGAAAATGAAGAGCAGTCAAAATGCCTTCCACTTTAAAGTAAGCAGAAAGTACCAGAAACACCAACAGGAAAAATGCACTCCTGTACACGTGTACAGGATTTGTGTTAGTGCTGTAGGAAATAGCAGGTTGTCCAGGACAACTACAGAATCTAGATAAAGCCAGTAAACCTTCCCTGCAAACAGACTTTCAAGGTCACCTGTCTGTTTCCACTCTTGGAGAACAGACACGAAACATGCTAATTGTTGACAGAAATAGGAATGTTTATATTTATTTTAAGAGAGTTACAATATTTCTGCTGAAACTTTTACAAAAACAAGTTGTAAACTGTTGCTGTATGAAAAGCCTCGAAGTTCCCCTGGCATGGCAAAGTTTCTAGACAATTCTTTTTGTAAGCCTGCAACAGCTTGCCAGAATCGCTTTAGCAAGTCTTTAATGCTATAATAATTGCTTGATATAATTACTTTGTCAGTGGAACAGCTTATGAAACAGTGTATGAAACATAACTTCCAAATGGATAATAGAAATATCCAGACCCTCTCTTACTCATAGACTGCATATATCCAACCTAGAAATAAATTTGAAAAGGAGAGTGCCAGAGAAAAACATCTTCACCTATTAGAAATTAAATTTGTTCTGTGAAATGGAGCACAAGTAGGATTAATTCAGAGGCAAATAGTCCAGAAGCAATTACTGTAGCTGGTAAAGCACTTTATACTTTGCTTGCAGAAGAAAAGGCTTTTGGATGCAAGAAAAATTGCAGTTATTGAGTCTGCAAAATGTATGTAGCTACACCCATATCATGATACACACTTGTTTCTTCTTTTTTTATATATTATAAAACATAAGTATGTATTAATACTGCATAAATAATGTTCTAAATGTTTTTAATCATGAAATTGCCATGTGTTTGGAGATGGGCACAGGTAATAGTAAAATTTGGGAAGGAATTCTGGCAGCTCTGAAGTGGTTTATGTTTTGTTGTCACTATTATAACTAAGCACACAAGCATTCTCCTCTTTTGCAAAGGGCCTATGAACATAAGATTAAAGTGACTAAAAGTAATTCCCTCCATACTGAACCACTTATAGATAGCACACTTACTATCTTTTAAGCTAGTGTATATTCATAATATTTCTATCATAATTTCTGAAACGTAGAAGATTATATCCAGACCTACATATAACATATCTCAGGAGTGAGCAGACTTGTGCCTAGAGAGCAGCATTCAGTGATACCTCATGTGTGACCAGGGTTAAGGAACACATCTTATCTAGAGAACTACGACCAAAGAAAGGGTTCTCCAAATATTTCACTTCTGGCCCTTTGACAAAAATTGGTATTTTCAGATTTTAGACTGCCATTATTGGACATGGGTTCTCCCTAGTGTGTGGTCAGGGTTCAAAGTGCCCCCTACTAAAATCAAAACCAGAGTATGGACTTCCAAAATCCAAATCTCCCACAGAATCCAATCCTGACAAATAAAGGCATCCCTTTTTAAACGGCATGGTATGTATATAAGGATAGACCTCAACCAGTCACTTCCACTTGCCCAAAACAAATTCCCCATGGCAATGGGGCATTCAGACCAATCAACATCAGTAAGTCTAGCACAGTTAGGGTTTGGGGTACACATTTCATATGTAGAGAGCCAGTGTCCATTTTCTTACAGGCCACAGCCAAGAGCAGCCCTGCTGAGAAGGACTTGGGGATTGTGGTGGATGAGAAACTTCCCATGAGCCAGCAGTGGCTCTGGCAGCTCGCAAGGCCAATGGGATCCTGGGCTCCATCAGCAGAGGGGTGGCAGCAGGGACAGGGAGGGGATTGTCCCTCTCTGCTCTGCCCTCCTGAGGCCCCAGCTGGAGTC
>VZTU01027319.1:0-10565 GCA_013400835.1 Zapornia atra | reverse complement strand
ATCAGTGTGTACATTACGCATCATCTCTTTTTTTTTTTGCTTCCCTAATATGCATCTCTACAAATAAGTAGCATTTAAGTTAAAAACATTGTAACAATATCATTGAAAATCATTCTTCTGAGAACCTCATGCTACCTCTGGAAAAAGAGGACACAAAAAAGCATAGTGTCTCTGGCCTCACATTTTAACAGTACTGAACGCAAACAGTTCCCCTAGATCTTCTTTAAGGTTTACATTATTTCTCTTTTTTTGATTATTCCTTTCCATCCCCTACCCCATGAGAAGAACTTCCCTGCTTCTAGTGGGTTCATTTTTCTGACTCTTAGATGTTTGATTTCTTACTGCTAGATAGGTCATCCTTGCTTGGATGTCTTGCTGATTTGCCAAGTCATAATCTTATGGCTCTTTATCCGTCATTAGTTATAGCAGCCACTGATAAAAACCGAAACACCACCTGTCCCAGCTCACGTGGTAGTGCCTACATGGTGATCTAGTTGTGTGGAACTGGTTACTTGTACAAGTATGTTCCAAGCCTGATAATGAAAGGTTATCAAAGTCTTGTTCATGTTCTAACCTTTTACCCTTGAAAAGTGAAGCTTTCCAACCAGAATGCATTTTTTAGTCTAGTAGTGCAAAGGCTCGTTTATTTAGAATATATGCCCTCCAGGATTTGCATGTTGCCATGCTACAAAGAAACACACCGTTTCTTAGGAAAGTTTTATAATTATGCCAAACAATATACTGAACCTGATCAGCAGGGCAGTTTCAGGCAGTGGAAAACTACTTGAAACCCTAAGTTCAGGAGCTCTGGTTGAACACTTGTTCAAAAAGTTAAATAAGCAAGAACAAAGTGTACTAAAAAAATTTTATTTACCTACGAATCTTAGTGTCAAAATACCAGCTAGAAATATATCTGAAGTCCAGCATTACCACATTCAGTAGGAATGCCCTTAAAATTTTGTTATATTCTTTAACTTATATTTTAGAGGTTCCAGAATACCAAGCAGGCACAAAGAAAATCAGTGAAATTTTCACTAAATACCAAATTTTAATCTGAAATTAATGAGGTTTATCTTATTGTAAGCACACAAGAACTGACCCTATTTTATTTAGAAAATATTAAATGCTGACCAACTGCATTTAATAGTACAAAGACAAAAACTGACATTACTTTTTTTTCTTTGAATCTCCACTCCTTAGCATTACTTATTAAGCTACTAAATCAGTAAAAAGATGCAACAAGTATCTCTTTTCAGCCTATTGTGAGACCACTGTATTCACTTTGCATCTTAATAGCTAATTTGCAGCACTCCTCCCTATATCCTCCTTTTGAATCCAGAAAATCTCCACTGCTAATTTTATTTTATGAAGGTCAAGCTACTCCTGCAATTCGAATCCCAGACATGCTGTTATTTTCAGTGGTTTGATATAGTCTTGGGAGCCAATTAGCGACACCATAAAATTCTAAAGTTGGTGACAACATAAGCAATGAGGGTGCTGGAAGATTCATGAGGAGGTGTACTTGTGTGCATGTAGATGTGCCATGTGTAGAGTTTTTTAGAGAAGACAGAGAAAAAGAGAAAGAGAGAGCAACTGAGCAAGAAAGAGAAGGAGAAAGAGTGCATGAAAAGGAAAGAGTGTATGAGAAGGAGAAAGAATAGGCACAGTGACATCATGAAAGAGGAAGAGCAAAAGGGAACAGAGAGAGAAATTGAAAAAAAGAACATTTGAGTCTGCAATTTTGCCTAACAGTATCACAAAATAGAGACACGAATGACAAACGTACAGATGATAGATGCAATGCAGTGGGAAACATCAGAGACAACAGAGCAAGTCATAATTACTGTATCTCAAGCATATGCATCTATGCCCATTTGTCAATTTTTTTCCCCATTTTTAGTGAAGTGATTGCCATGTTTAATATTGTGACTGGAATCCCAATAGACAGACAATAAATAAGCAGACCCAATTTGGTAGAAGTACTTTCCAGTTGCTCTCCACACTGTCTGCAGGTTTTGATGTACACATGCATAATTCCATGATAAGATAATAAATGAGATTGCTATATAAACTAATATAGGGGCCATAATATATAGCTAGTATGCCCTGATGATATCTTAGAAAATTGGAAAATATTAGAACTTTTTCTTAATTTCTGAAATTATTTCTAATGTATTAGAAAACAGCTCCTTTTTTCCTAATTAAATAACTATGTTACAAGTGTATCCTTATATATTTTAATTATACTTACTTATTATAAATAGTCAGATTTCCCTCACAGTATTTGTTTTCCCTAATCCAGAACTGGTTTGCTGCAGATGTAAGATACAAATCTCACCCTGACGACTGCTGCAAAGGATAGCTACATGTGAAATACTAAATAGCTTACTACGTATCTTCTGAGCTGCTATTTGTGACATGCACACAGATAAGACACTTATTAAACAGAACATTGTTCTTTTTGGTGCAAAATTAAGAGGAAAACCTCAGACTACTGAAGTATAGTTTAAAAGGTCCATTCACTAGCATACCCAACAGAACTTCTAACCATGAAAAGTAATGATGTGTATTAGTGGTCTTGCTATGCAATCTGATTTTCCTGAATTTTTCATGCTTTATGTTCCATGTTAGCATATACAAGAAAAAAGCTAAACAACAGGAAGAAATCCCATCCTGTCCCTCCCCCCCAAAAAAATAAAAAAAAACCAGAAAAAAGGGAAAGGAAATAAGTGGTTGCAGAATTTCAAGGACAAGTAAATTCATTGCAAATGTTTATGTTATCTATTATCCAACCAGAAAAGTACAATCATATACAATGCCACCTCAGTGAATATAGATGCCAGCAGCGTTGTTCACTCGGCCACCTGAAAGATACTTTTGAAAATAGCAACAGCCATTTCAAAAAAGCCTTATAGCCCTACTAGTCCAGCATTCTTATTAGTTAGATGAAAATGTGAAAGTGAATTAATGAATTTGAAAACAAGGAAAATACTTTTTTTAATTCCAACCTCCTGAAGTCCCTGGAAGTGTTCAAGGCCAGGTTGGATGGGGCCCTGGACAACCTTGTGTAGATCCAGGCCTGGAGGTTGGTGGCCCTGCCTGTGGCAGGGGGGTTGGAGCTCTATGATCCTTGGGGTCTCTTCCAACCCAGACCATTCTATGATTCTATGAAATCTGCCAAGTGAAAGTTATTTGGAGCAGTAAATGTTTGTACGAATGTCAGATTAACTTTCAAAAATCTGAATTTAGGTTTTCGGAATGTTTGGTGACATAATTAAATTACTTGTTAAACCTTGTTCATCATTTGTTCCTCTTGGCCTTCCTTTTCAGATATTTTCAGGTTCCAGATCACAGGACTGTTTCACAGGTGAAATTATTGTCTGATAACATCATTGATTTCTGCCTCAGTTTCATAATTGATATTAAGGAAGACAAGACTACAGGCTGTAGTAAGTATGCACAGATCAACTGAGTGCGCTAAAGGTGAGTGAGCCACAGTAATGCCAGAACTGTTTGAGGCTAGTATATAGACTGTCCACTAGTACAGTCTCTCTTCTTCTAATCATCTTCCTTTGAGCAAAGAGCATCTAAAATGGTCCAGTGATTGACACCAAGCTGACTGTGTGGCCTTCTCACAATAAGTTCAGTTTATTTACTTGTACCTTATCTGAGATAAATAATCCGTCCAGTTACCTTGAACAGATGTATGGAACTTAATTAAGTTCAAAGTTGTAAAACAGGATACTTCCTCTGCAATTCTGACAATGTTAATTATGTTGCCTTTTATCAGTTTTCATCACTTTGCAGGACATTTTACAGCAGATCATTCTTCCATAATTTCCACATCCTTCTGTGTTAATTTAAGATCCGAGCTGACTATGAACATATTGTTTTCAAAATTCTTCTTTGCAAGGAGCCAGGCTTATCACAGCAGTGGCTATACACTCTGCACTACAGAGGAAAGGCATAACAGGATATATTGGATTCATAATCCTGTGGATGTCCCACAGGGCTACAGGGAATATTATAGGGAATGTTCCTAGGTCACCAAAAGTTGAAATAGACAGACCACCTAATTCTTTTAAAAACTAGCTGTATTCACTTTACTTAAGTAACAAGAGTTCTTTATGCACTAGAAATTGAAATTTAGTGGTAGCTTCCTCTGAAAGAAATAGTTGCTTCCTTGTGTTTGAGATTATTTGCAATTGGATTTCATGCTTCCAATATCAGGCTTTTCATTTTCATTGAACTTCAGTTATGGACAGTATTTTCTCCCTTTACTTAACCTGCAATTAAAAGCATACATAACTCAGAAGTCCACAACTGCACTGTGACTTCAACACTTGCACTATCCTTTATTCTCACACCTTTCCTATATGCACATATTTGTACTACAAGGAGGAAAATGTATTCTAACAAGATTCAAGCAGTAATATGGAAACAGAAACAACTCTTTGCTGCTTATCACCAAAAATTTTGTGGAAGGTATGAGAAAGCAGAAC
Source organism: Zapornia atra (assembly GCA_013400835.1). Taxonomy (NCBI): domain Eukaryota; kingdom Metazoa; phylum Chordata; class Aves; order Gruiformes; family Rallidae; genus Zapornia; species Zapornia atra. The sequence continues at coordinate 6,063 of VZTU01027319.1, read as the reverse complement.
TGAAAAAAAGTAATGCAGAAAACTACCTGTGAATTTGAAGTTGAACTTTTAAGCTGATTAACTTTTTGCAAATATCTGGACAGGTATTGCTTCATTATTTAAGCAGAATCATGTATTGTTCAGACATTCCCGTGAGAAGTGGAACGCTTAAAATACATGATAAATATGCCATTTATTTATAAAAGCCTTGACAGAAGAGAAGGGGTTTTGGTTTGCAAAGTGTTATCTTGCCCTTTTGAGTCAGCAAAATAAGGTGGAAAATGAGGGCAGTGTGTGTAAACCATAGTTACGTTTTTTATTATTATATATCAGATATTTTTTTTTCTACTAGAAAATACTTTCCCTATTCAGTAAATATCTACTTTATCATGGCTTTTATTTGCACTGAACTATATTTTATTATGCATGTCTTGTAACTGTTAAACTAAAGAAAGTAACAGGATTTTGCAAAATTTATTTTCAGAATCTGAAACTCAGATGTTTGTAGCAGTAAAGAATCAAATATTACCTTTTTGCAACAGTTTTAGCTACAGAGTAAAAACTGCAAATCTGATTTATTATTCACCTCTGCTATGACGCATTCTGCTCTAGAAGATAATTTATATTGCTCTTCTCTATAAAAGCCTTAACAAATTACCACTTATAGCTTATTTTCATATACACACACACACACACACACACACACACACACACACACACACACTTTCAAACACAGACACACATACATGCTCTCTCATGGTAGATGGTTTCAAACTACTGGGAAGGATCACACAACGCTAACCCTATAAATACCTACATAACCATACATGAATCTTGGACTCTACTCCCTACAGCACAAAAAACTGCTCAAAGCACCTTGGTATCACATTGTAAATACATTAAACAATGACAGTCTGGCTTATCTGTGCTCACTGCTTCACGCAATAGCAGTCCTAGGTATTGTGGATGCTGTTAAACTTCCTTAAAATCATAATTTAATGATAAAAAGTAGGCTTTTATAGACAGTTAGTGCAGCTAGATAAATTTAATCAAATATGCTTCAACATTTTATTACAGAAATTAATTGGGGAATGGTAGTAACCATAAGGCAAAATCTTTAAAGAAACAAAGACCCAGCATCAAATATAAGTGAAATTCTTACAAATGCTGAAAATGATGCCACTGAAATGCCTTATAACCATACACCAATGTTTGCTATGCAGACAACAAAACTTTCTATATACCACACATGAGGTCATGTTTTTAAAATTAATCACAGCACAAAAAACCATCAGTGAGACTTGTTTATATTGACATTAATCTGTGCCAGAAAAGGCAAAACATTTTGATTGCTCTCTGAGTGCTGAAGTGATAGAAATATTTAGAAAATTTATCTGGGACTTCACTATATGAATGGATGTGGAGGCAGGGGAGCTGCAGGTGTGGCTTTTGCAAGAAGCAGCTAGAAGCTTTCTGTAGACCCAAGAGGGGAAACACCAGCTGGCTCAAGAATGGAGTCGTTGCTGACCAAGGCGAGGCCCATCAGTGATGGTCACAGTCCCTCTGGGAATCACATTTGGGAGAAAAAAAATGCAAGCAAGTGCTTTCTGCCACCAGAGAAGGGAGTGAGATGTAAGAAACTGCAGACACCAAGGCCAGTGAAGAAGGAGGGAGGGGGAATATGTACTGCAGGCACCAGAAAGATTCCCCTGCAGCCTGTGGAGAAGACCATGGTGGAGTGGGTTGTGCCCCTGCAGCCCATGGAAGATGATGCGGAGCAGAGACCCCATGCTTGAGTGTGTAGAGACGTATAGAAGATGCTGTGACCCTCATTGGAGCAAGCTCCTGGCATGACCTGCAGCCCATGGAGAGAGGCCCACACTGGAGCGTGATTGCTGGGGGGACTTGTGACACCGTGGGGGACAAAGCTAAAGCAGTGTGGACCTGAAGGTTGGTACCCCATCGAAGTGAACCACACTGGAGCAGTTAGTGAAGAGCTGAAGCTGCATGGAAAAGGACTCATGTTGGAGAAGTTAATGGACAGCTGTCCCCCCTGGGTGGGACCCCACACTGCAGCCCGCGAAGAGTGTGAGGAATGTCCTTCCCACTAAGAAAGAAAACAACCTGTGAGGAACTGACTGAACCCCCCACTCCCCATTCTGCCCCCCATGCTACCTTGGTGGGGGAGAAGGGAGAGAAATCATGAATAAAGTTAAGTCTGCAAAGAAAGGAAGGGTGGGGGACATGCTTTAAGATCTAGGTTTACTTCTCTTTATACAACTCTGGTTTCATTAGGTGTGTGCTTGTAGTGCAATAAATCAGATGTTTGGGGTTTTTTATTCCTTGTTGAGTCTGTTTTGCCCGTGACACTGACTGCAGAATGATCTCTCCCTGTCCTTATCTCAGCTCCTAACCCTCTCAATATATATATTTTCTCTCCTGTCCAGCTGAAACGGGGAGTGATAGAGCAATTTGGTGGGCATCTGGCCTCCAGCCAGGATCAAATCACCACACTGGCAAAACTAAAAGAAACTAGAAAGTCAGACACTGTACTGATTTCAGGGACCTTGGAATAGGATTCACAAAAAGTTGTTTGTTCAGAAATGAATATTGACCTAGAGAAAAGGAAAATTATTTAAATATCAGACACTATATATATCCAAAAAAGCCACAAAGAACTATTTGTCATAATATCTGGAACTCTACCTGAGGTCCTGGAGGACCATATCCACATTTTCAACATTGCCACAATCTTCAGACAAAAATCTTTCTTTCAAAGAGTTTTTAAATATCCTAACAATATATGGACTCTATGCATCTGGCTTATTCCAAACAAAAGACTAAATCGATGTTCAGCACACCTTTCTTTAGACATCAAGAAGCTAGTGCCTATAATCTAAATGAATTTTTTACCCTCCATCTCACCTCTCTTACATTTCTACCTTCACATAGAGTGAAATACTCTTGGAGGTGACTCTTTTTCTAGAGATCACAGCAAAATGACTATCTTAGGCTAGAAGGTCCTACTTTCAAACAGCTTATTTTCACCCTCAGAGGGAACGAGATGCAAATATGCCTTGAGAACAAAATAATAATCTAACAGATGTTACTGTTTTATATGACTTGTCATGTGAAGAACCCTAACAACTGAAATGACCATTTTCCCCCAGGGAGCAAGGTAATGCAAGACTCTGGTATTGCCCTTGCCTGCACACTGCTTTGCCAACATTTTTCACCAATAAACAGAATTACCTGCAGGACCGAGTTCAAGGACAGATAGGCAAATCACTATCCATTTCCCATTCAGTCCTCGACTTTTTTACTAAGACTGCCTGTAAAAAGGCTTACTAATGCTAGTTGCAGAAGTGATCTCTGTTGCTAACTGCTTGTCCACCAGCAGCGTGGGCTGCCCCATGCCAGGCTCATCTGCTTCCCACTGGTTCAAATGGACCCACCACAGGGCACAGCTGAGGCCTGCAGCTAAGGCAGTGCCAGTTATGGGAAAGCATTTTTATGCTTTTTTTAAAAACAGGCTGCACATCAGAGTGTGAGAGAGAGGACTGAGGAAATACAGGTGTGAGAAGAAGCATTGCAGACACCAAGGATAGTGAGGGAGGAGGTTCTCCAGGTGCTAGAACAGGAACCCACCTGCAGCCAATGGAGAAGACCATGATGAAACATGGAGGACTGTGCTGGAACAGATATCTTCACTGCATCAGTGGAAAGTCCATGCAGGAACAGACTCCTGGCAGGACCTCATGACCTGTACAGAAAGGCCGGCACAGCAGCAGGTTTTCTAGCAGGAATTGTTGCCTGTGGAGAACACAAGTTGGAGCAGTCTGTTCCTGAAGGAACTGCACACTGTGGAAAGGACCCACACTGGAGAAGTTCTTGAAGATTAACCCATGTTGGAGCAGATCATCAAGGACTGTATCCCATGGGAGAGACCCCACACTTGAGTAGAGAAGGAAGTGAGAGGGAAGGCACATCAGAAAGGAACTGTTATGGACTGACTACAACTCCTATTTCTCCTTTACCCCCGATGAATTATTTGGAGGAAGGAGTTGGAGGAGTCAAGAATGAAGGACCAAGGTTGAGCCTAGGAAGAAGAGTGGGGGCAGGAGGGAAAGTATTTTAGGTTTTGTCTTTGTTTCTTACCATCCCTCTCTATTTTTAATTGGCAATAAAGTAAATTAATTTACCCAAGTTGAGTCTCTATTGCCCAATGGTAAGTGAGGTTTCCATCTTTCATTCTCCCCACTCACTAAGGAGGTGAAATAAGATAGAGTGGCTGGGTGGGAAGTCTGGCAACCATCCAAGGTCAACCCAACCACATTAGATCACTCATCAACTACTAGATGAAACAGTAATGACCTGTGACAGATTTTAACAAATTATATAGCTTTGTGTTATCCATTCCCTTGAGAATACAGAGCGTGAATCACTGCAACAAAAGCCAGTACAATTAGAGCAAAGACTGGCTGGCATTTTGCCTAGTATAAAGGGTTATTCAAAAGCTTTCCTGGACCTCGGTGGACATAATTTTGAAACTTTAAAATTAAGAGTACATCAGGCACTTATCCAGAAACCTCCAGTCAGAGAAACTGATTAATGAATTCTTTTATTCAAAGCAATCTCTGATTCTTTTAGTTTGTGTTGGGTTGTTGGTTTTTTTTTGTAAATACTTTAAAAATCAAAGTCTTTAATATATTTTAGCAGAAAATGTTAAACTATATAGTAGATCTTACTGTATTATGAAAACCAGAAAATTATTTTTCTTGGGAAAATTCATTGGATATTGGTCTGATAAAACAATGGGTTGGAGGTTTTGCCTCAAAAAATGAACAGGTTTAGCAGCAGGGAAATCCCTTATACATTTATCTCACTTTCTCCAGAGTGTCTCCCACATCCACTTCCCTTATTATGCCTCCACCTCCTTCTCATGTTTAATGCCAGCAAGACAGGACTTGCTAAGTATTCTTCTCTATCTTTTTAAGTTTGACTAAGGTTATAAAACTCTTTTACTTTTTCTGAATTTCCCTAATATTTTGACTGTTACAATGACCAAAATGACTTTCTTCATGCATCACTGCCTTATCCCATAAATAACCTAGATAAAGGATCTGTATATTCCAAATATGAAACTATTATTTTCTCAAAAACCCATAGGCATAATTAAGGACATTTTCCATGTAAGGCAGCTGCAGATGTTGTATACACATATCTTTTAGCACTAGGATATACCAATTCTCATTTTCTAACAATCTGAGATGATACTACAAAAAGGAGCTCTAAAAAAGGTCTTTCTCATGCACTGCCCAGCATCATCTAGAGACCTTGCTAACAAAAAGATACATCCAAATCCCATGAGGAAAAAAGAAAAGGTCTTTTTAAGAAAAAAACCCAAACCCTTTGTCCTACCACTAGAGGTGAAAACATGGTCTGGATTAGAATCCATTGATGTACTGGTCTAATTAGAGTTACTCATCACCAAAACAATAACCCTGAGAGATCAGAGAAAAGCGCACAAGATTTTTCCTTTACTAAATCAATGCCAGACTTGGATGAGAACCTCTGGGAAAACAAGATCTGTTATTTTTGTTGCAAATATTAGTACATGCACTTGTTCAGAGAAGATGTAAGTCAGATCTAGTCTTTTCCACTGGTGATGCACTATATGTACTACTTATCTTCAAGCAGTATCTCCCTTTCTATATTAAAGTAAATCAATGTATAAGCACAGAGTTCTGCAAGCACTTTCCTCTCTTGGGTTGATGCCTGATTAAACTGAGTTTAAAAAAAAAAGAGGGTGGGGGCGTATATAATTTTGAGTTTGCTCACATCCTCAAATATTCCAGTACCATGGCTATAACATGATACTTAAACGAGAGATGTTCATTTAGAACACAATGGCAAGTCCACTGTGGCAGCAATGACAAAGATTCATTTATGCAACTACTTAATTGGTCTTATATTTATATTCGGGCTGGGAGCACAAATGATATCTCTATTACTCTCATTCTTTATGTAGAGCTAGTCCTGGTCAATTACACTGTCTTCAAATTACAACCTAAATTAACCTCT
>VZTU01027317.1:4866-16800 GCA_013400835.1 Zapornia atra | reverse complement strand
TGTTCCCCATGCTACGTGCATAGAACGGTCTGACTTGGAAGGGACCTTAAAGAACATCTAGTTCCAACACCCTGCCATGCATAGGGACAGCCTCCACTGGCCCAGGTTGCCCAAAGTCCCATCTAACCTGGCCTTGAACACTGTCAGGGAGGGGGCAGCCACGGCTTCTCTGGGTAACCTGTGCCAATAGCCTCAACAACCTCATAGTGAAGAATGTCTTCCTTATACTTAATCTAAATCTACCCTCTTTTAGTTTAAACAGAATATCTGAGATAAATCCCTAAATGACTATAAAAGTGCATCATAGAAATTATGGAGTCCACTTAGTCAGTCTGGTAAATGCATATGCCACAGAGCATACCGAGCAGACAGGCCAGCTACAGACTACAAGCACTAGTCCACTATAACTATGTTTGCACAGCGATGGGTCTTAGTTGATATAAGCCTTTTCAATAAACCAATCTGAACATCTACTGTGTAGACTGGCACGAGACATTGGGTTTTGGGTGGATCTAAGATGTCATAAACAGATCTTTATCATTGTCAGTATTGCTTTGAAATTCTTATAGAAAGTCATTTATTAATCTGAGATTCATCTCTTCCCAACAAGCATCAAATTTTTCTAGAAATAACTAAATAATACTTATACTTCATAACCATATTAAGAGTTTTATATTCATTGTAGAAAATACATACTACTACTTTATTTTCAGTTCAATTATCATCACATCTTAATCATTTTGCCTCATCTGTCAAGCTGATATCTTTTAGTTGCCTACAATTACAGATCTTCACAATACTCTTATAACCAAAAATTTGTCCTATAATCAGTAGTCAGACCTCACAGGCCTGCTGAAGCAAGTTAAAGAAATACCATAAATTACTCTTAGTGACCAACTATTTTGTTTGTTCCTGTTTAAATTGCCTTAAATCATTGTACACTAGCAGCTCAATTGTCTCAGGCTGCCATGTCAAACAGACACAAAAATGGAGACTAAAGAGTGATTTGAAAAAAAAGGGAAAAACACCCCCTCCTTGAGTACAAACCTGTCATAAAAGCAGCCTGACTAGTGGATTTTCAACACAGGTGGAAGGTTTTAGTCGAACTGAGACAAACTGAGACAAAGGTGGGATTGACACAAACAATTGTACTTTATAGTGATATTCTTGGAGCTGAAGTGATATGACGGAAACTTATTTCACTAGCCTTGCCTCCTATTATCTGCCTCTTTTCATCATTCTTCAGTAAAGATTATATTTATATAGATGGTTAATTTATACTTTTTCAGTACTTTGCACCTGTTTTGACAACTGCAGAATGTTCCAGAAACTCATTTTACTTCAAGGATGCTTGAGCTGAAGGATGAAATATAAAAGAAGCCACTCCTTTTTTCAGCTCCCATTCAAATTCAGCAAGGGCAGAAGTGGGATGTGTTAGTTGTGGTGACTTAGGCATGGTTCTCAGAGATAACATGTACATATAGCAGAAATGTCTTCTGCATAAGTGGCTAAACAAATACTTGCTCTTGTAAAGAGATATCTCCAAAGGGGTATAATAGTGTGACATGATAATGGCCTTCCTCCTATAACACAAATGCAGGATCAGACCGAGGAGTTTACAGAAGACATACAAAGCTACTATTTACCAAGTGGGAGGCCAATATCTAGTCTGACAAAAGAAAATATAAAATTATTTATTTAAATTAAACTCAGTGTTGAATAAGAGCCAAGGTTGCAAAAGCAGATAACACAGAAACACTCAACTTTCAATGTACATGGGTGCAGGTACTAAAAGAATGTACTCAGAAAGAGGTATTTCTAGTTGCTTTAAGGAAAGAGCTGTGATATGCAGGATACAAATCAGAAGCCAATTTATTCTGAATGCTCTACTCTAGCCAAACATTTGATAAGACACAAAATTCCAATGCAGAAATCGGGCAGGTATGGGATGTTCTTAAGTATTGAGGATATAACCAACATAGTGTGAGTTATTAGATCCTTTCTACTGGGTTTGGTATAGTCTGTGGACTACTGGAGATCTTCCATCTCAATTGGAGATCGCTAGTATAAAATATGTCTGGGGACGCTGCTTAGAAAAATTTATATATGCCTTTTCATGTACCTTCAGTTGATTTTTAAAGTGCACTGCTTTCAAGTTTATGAATAAACTAGAGCTTCAAGGGAGGATTCTGTTAGAAGATCAGCAATTTTGTCTTAGAAAAAAATTAACATAGCATAAGCGTAACAGCAAACAAGCTTTATACTTAACATCAGCACAGACTCAATAAACCTAATATGCTCATCCTAAATTTTGTTTACAGGGGGGAAGTTGACTTTACTGTTTTTAAAGCAAAGTTAATAAAGTGGTTTGAGAATATCCATGTCTCTTTCTGCAATAGCTGAAAGCCTGTTGAGGCCAATGAGAAAACTAAGGTACTCAAAGTTCAAAATGGTTTTAAATGCTTTCCTGAGCAATGTTGAAGCTGACAAGACTTCAAGCTGACAAGAGTTAATAAGATCAAAATGTAAGCATTTCATTGACCTTAGATATACTAAAGATCCCTGATGAAGACATACTTTTACCTTATTGGGAATACTCAACACCATAACCAGTTATGTTAACTTAGAATATGTTCATCTAAAATTAAGCTACGACTGCTTTTTTTTAGTATCTCAGGAAAGTCAGTTGATTTTACATATTTTATTTTACCTATTTTGTTTAGCCAAACTTGATAACAATTATTCTTGTGGTCTATTAAACTCCTGTATTATATGCTTTTCCACATTGCCCTGTTCATGTTCAAAAAATGTAAGTGAATATCTCATTCCAAGCAGGTATGAAATGCTGGTTTCGTACTGAAAGAAGATTACCCTGGTTTCAGACGAGATAGAGTTAATTTTCTTTCTAGTACCCAGTATAGTGCTATGTTTTGGATCTAGTATGAGAATAATGTTGATAAACACATTGATGCTTTTTGGCTTCTCAAACTGGCCTGCCAATAAGAAGGTTGAAGGGTTCTCAAGGTGCCAGGAGGGGACACTGCCAGGACAGCTGACCCAAGCTGACTAAAAGGATATTCCATGCCACATGACATCATGCCCAGTATATAACTGGGGAAGTTGGCGAGGATGCAGTTGGCTCAAAAGGAAGTTGAGTATCTGTTTTGGTTGGCAAGCAATTGTGCTGTTCATAACTTCTTTTGTATATTCTTTCATCAACATTATTATTATTATTATTATTATCATCATCATCATCATATTCCTTTTCTGTCCTATTAAACCATCTCTATCTCAACCCACAGGTTCTACCTTTTTTTCTTTTTCTCCCCCATCCTACTGGAGGAGAGTGGGTGAGGGAGGGGTGAGCAAACAGCTGTGCAGTTGTTTTAGCTGCCAGCCGGGTTAAACCACTACAGAAAATGAAATCTCATTCATAGGATGAAATGCTGATCTCTTACTGGGAGTTCCTAGAGGAAGCTTCATCAGAGTGGTTCAGTCCTCACAGGCTGACCAACATTTTGCAGCATTGATTTTTTTTTTAATATATTGAATTTCAAGGCGTGATGAATTGTAGCTCAATTGTCATTACAGCAAGGAATCAGGCCGCCTGCCTTTCCTGTGTTCCCACAAAGTTGGTCAGTCTTTTAAAGTTTCCAGGTTACAAGAATATCCATCTCTATCTGTTCCAGTTGTTTTGTGGTTAAAGTTAAATCAAAGAAAGCTAAATAAGTACAACCCCTCTCTCTGCTTGCTGGTTCTCCCAAGGCAGCAACACTCCATGCCATTCCCTTCCCTGCAGACACAGGTTTTCTGCTGGCAAGCGCAGCTCTCGGTGCTCAGAGCTTCCACCAGCGAAGATCATTTTGTGCAGATCAGTTGAAAATGCTGTGGGCTGGCATGAGAAAGAACAGAATTCCAGTATCAGTAAGCTAGAGACATTTTATCAAGTTAACAATGCACAAAGTGTGTGCTATCAAGAAAATAATAAAAAACATTTGTATGTTTATTCATCAGTAATTCACTAATAAAATGCATAGAAACCCACTAATTAACTAGTAAGGTATTAATTACAAAGTGACAGCAGTTGAGTACTGCAAGTATAATTTTAAGATGGTTTCCTATCTTAGAAAATCATTTACTCCATGTAGTATGAACAGTCTAATATAAAGCAATTTTTTTTTTGAGGAGTGAAGAATTTTGAAATATTAAAGTTTCTATAACAATCTCTGCTGATTCCTCAGCTTGCAGCACAAAAAGATAGCATCTGTCACTCCAGTAGAGTAAAGCAAGCTTCTAAACCTTACTAGCAATATCAAAGAATACTGATTTACCTCTGTATCTGGGATTGACTCCTTGGTTTGTAATTTTAATATATATCACAAGAGCAACACCTTCATGAGTCTTAGTGTGCTCTACCTTGGGATGCTTTATGTTCTCAGTTTAAGCATTATATAAAAAAAGATTAATTGGAAATATAATTTTCATGCTTCTAGCATCAATGATGAGAAATGAGAGGGTAAAAAAGAGGTAACTTAAAGCATCTGATATAGAGATGTAAAATATACAGTGTGGATACCTTTCGCCAAACATACTGACCCATACTAGTGCACATACACAATTTTTCTTCTTTTTGAAAGGAATCATATGAGTATAAAAGAGAAAGATGAATAATATACCAACACTTAGGTAGTGTAATTTTAAAAAATTATCTTATCAATGTCTAATAATATTGTTAAATGCTTAAATCTCACTTTAGATTCTATTCCCAACTTAATTCTGCTATCTTGCACATACAATGTGGCATGTGTTCCTTTTCTGTATGATGACATAATTTTTACAAGACCTTAAGATCAAAGATCAAAGGCCACACACCAAAATGTGTATGTATTTCTAATAACAAGCTTTTGTTTTTCTCACCAATCTGTTCTCTTGTGTTTCAGGAGCAGAATTTCTTCCAAAAAGAGAATCAGGAAGGACTAGTATTAATTCTGGAACTTGTGGAAAATCATAGCACATCTTAGGGCCAAAAATCATGGATGGAGAAAGAATTTTTGCAATACCAAGGACAGTGACTGTGCAGGGAGGAAGGAGACAGCTTCATGTGGAATTTCTAGTTTGCTGAGATGTTGATTTGAAAACATCAAAAGTTCTCAGAAGGTACAAAGACATTCAGGCAAGGATATAGCTAAGGTCTCTCGTCAATCTCTCTCTCTCGCTCTCTCTTTTCTTTTTCTTTTTCTTTTTTTTTTTAACCTCTAGCTACCTTGTTCCACCTGAAGAATTGAATTATGTTTTTGAGTTTTATTCGACAAGGTCTGTGCAGTCATTTGCTACGGCTATCAAACATCTTTGACTAGTGATAGAAAGCTAGGGTGTCCACAAAATGAGACTGGACAGTCTAATTTACATGTGTAAGTTAATGAACTGAGAATTAGTCCTTGGTTCCTAAAGCAGAAAGGTCCCATTTCAGTTAAGCATCAGCATTCAAATCCTGACCGCTGAAGGTCTGCCAAGGTAAGCCCAGTCAGGCCAAAGGAAAGTCAAATATACCTGTATTTCACATGTTGGGGGGCAGCACAACTAGTATACTAAATCCAAGATCGCAAGTTGTGGTCATGAAACAGGCAGACTGGGTCCTCCAGCTGACACTGCTGCTTTTACTTGTACCATACTTGTCTAATATTAAAGCCTTCAGGCAGTAATTCTTTTGCTCTTGCTTGCAGTACCACAAATCGTTTGGTATGTCATATATGTATTCAAATATATTCCTCATATCTGAATACAGATGTAGCACAAATGTGGTTCTTGACAATAAATATAGTTATGAAAACTAATAAGTATTTTTTGTACATGCTGGAGAAGCACATTAGATTATGCAATTCCTAAAATTGCTCCAAAAATTAAATAAGGTATTTTTAAATTATTAAAATACACTGCAGACTATATTAGTATGATTTGTGTGTCCATTTTCTTTAGTTACTATACAGGAAAAAAGTCTTGGGAATTAAATGTAAGTGTAAGTAGTCTTCACTGCTATATATTTTCAAAGAAAGTAGAGGATTTTCTTCAAATCAAAGAGAAAATAAACTATTTCTGATCACCTGTAGCAGTGAGCTAACTGTACTGAATTTCTATATTTTTTTTAATCACAGAAAGGAAGAAAACAAAGGAACTTCATTCACAGGGTGTCAGATAGATTCCATTTTTTGAAGGCAGCTAGAAAATTTCAACAGTTTTCAGAAAAGCTAAATGTGTCAGAGGGGAAATCTTACTAGACTGTACAGGGGGAAAATACAGTGCCCAGTCTAGGACCAACCCCTTTATATCCAGAGATAACCCTTTCGTTTCAAAATGACAGGGCTAGTTGCACTTCTCTAGTCCAGAGGTATCCTCTCTGGGCTAAGTACACCCTAGCCTGCCACAGAGCCTGGTGGTTTTCCCTTGCTAGAACCAAGTCATACCAATCTACTCGCAGTAAGGGGAACCAACTCAAGCCTATCTGGGAAGATCCCATCAGATTTTTTCTTACCTCATACGCTACGAGTGAATGTGAATCTCATGACTTCAAACAGTCTTAAAAAAACCCAAAAACCTAAAAAGCTTTTTTTTCTGGTTCACAATAGCAAACTGTTTCAATGCAGAAGAGGGTCTTCCCTTTCAACAAGTGATTTCCACAAGGCTCCAAGGTTGGGAAGCTCAAAGGCTCAAAGGCAGCTCTGCATGTGCAGTCACAGCAAGTCTGGTACAGTCTCTGCACCTCCTGCACACAGGGAGGAGATGCCTGGGTAACTTCACAAGAACAGGTAGAAATTAAAGTATATAATTGGATTTCTGGATTTGCACATTCAACAGTCTTAAATAAAATCAATATGACTTAACCCAACATGAAGTAACGACTGTAGAGGGCATGATCACAGAAAATGAATATAAAGTCTCAGGATAATTTAGGAATAAATTATTCACACAGTGTTTTTACATAAGCAACTAAAAAAAAGCAACACATTAAAGCAAGCATATTACAAAAGGGTAAGTGGAATATTTAAGGAAAAAAAAAACCAATTACTGATATATTACTTGATCCAAATGAAAAAAAAAGAAGTCTTGAAGGTTTACACTCCTCTCATTTGATGTAAATATGATTAGCCTTTCACTGTCCATGATTCACTCCTATCTGATATGTGCTAATAATCTGATGTTGCTAAGGAATGTTGCTAAGCAAGGCAAGGTACAGAAGAGGTCAGTCACCTCTTCACTGACAACTTCCAGCATCAATTATTTTTGTGAACTACAGATTTAATTTTTTTTCTGAATGTTCTGCATATTTTTTGAGATAAGAGAAGATTTATCACTGTAGTACAATCCAAACATGTAAAGACTGAAATCTTCTGCTGAAATTATCTCTTTTTCATTAAAATTTAATTTCTGTTCCTCAGCGTTGCTGTACACTCATCAGAAGGTAATAACCATAGCCTGACCTAGTTTTGTTCAGTTCTGAACAAGTTATATGAGAAATTTGGGTACGCTTGGTAAAGAAACATTTTTATGTTGATTTAAATTATTTTACAAAGCACTATTTTATTTCATTTAAAGGATGTTAATTTTAATTGGAAATAGTAGCAGAAAAAAAGTATTCCCTTTCAACAAAGCAGAAAATCAAGAGCCATTAAAAAGAATTAATAAGAAAACATATAGAAATAACATTATATTGAAAGACTAAATAGTTTCTTAAATTACATTTATTCTAAAACTGTTACTTAGTGACCTCAGGTTCAGAAAGGAAATCTTATTTTATGTGCTTTTGAATTAGACTCAGCTACAGAATATGTCAAAGTGTAACTGAAATGACTTAGTACTGTTTCTAAACTCATATCATTAATATAAAGATTTGTTAATCTGTAAGATTTTTAATGATCGCTGGAATGTGTTATACTGCAATTCCCATTTCATGAACTAAAGTCAAAAGGATATAGATTCTCAAATAATTTAAAATGAGAAAAAAAGAAAACAACACTCTAAAATTCTCTGGGTTGTTTTGTGGATTTTTTTTGGGGGGGTGTTGATTATTCTGAGTCAATTAAACCCTTATATGAAGTATTTAGGATCACTGCATCATCATCAAAGTGGTTTTGAGATGTCCCCTCAATAACCACTTCACTACACCATTATAAGCATTACTGTTCTGTGAAAGGTAGACAAGCTTAATGCTTGGTCATGCTGATCAGCACCAAGCATTAAAACTTGTTTTATCTTTTTTTTAGTTTTTAGCAAAACTATGTGAATAACAAAACCTTACGCTTTCTTTCTTCAAACCATGATGTATCTGGCCTTTTTAAACTGTTCTTGGTAATCTTTCTTGTGGTCTTAAGAAGAAATCCTGTTTTGTGTCAACTTGAACTGAAAACACCTCCAAAGAGACAAATGAGTTTTGCCTTGCATGGAGAAATATTAGAAAGGAAATAACACATAATTATTTTTCTGTGTTTTAAAGAATTATGTCCAGAAAAATCTTTATTTCCATGGGCTGTAATTAGGCAAAATGACTTGAAATGGATTGTTAGTTTGCTAAGTGGTTCAGGTGAACAGTTAAGTGTTTGCAGCTCCTAAGGCTCAATAGGAAACCAAGAGAGAAAAACTGTATCTCATTTTCTTGTGACAGGAATTTTAGATTAATTTTCTGAAACATTGTGAATAAAATTTATTTTCTATCACCTTTTTAACTCTCCATTCTTTGTACATGGACATAACCATGATGCCTAATCTTCTGTTAATACTAGTTCCATTATATCCATATGCATATCAGTATTAAATTTTCTGCCAATGAATAATACTTTCATTTTGACCAGGTGGAACATGTCATAGGAATCCTTAACAATACCATATGAGCACTGAAGAATTGAGCTACAGTATATCCAGGGATCATTTGTTACCAGTTTCATCCAGAGGAGAGATTATAATGATGGTTACCTATGAAGGTCAAGACCTACTAGTCTTTAAAAGGTCTCATGCTTTCAGAGATCTTTATATATCTTAAATTCATTTTAACTTTCACATGGAATAAATTGCATGTCTCCAGAAACAAGTGGATCAGCACATATGTACTATTTAGGATTTAGCCTTCTCTGTAGGTTTTAACGGGACTTTGTTGCTTGTTTTTACCTTGTGCAGATGTGTGTTTGTACTGAATTACCCAGATCACAGATGTGGAACCTTTTTATTTTTTTGACAGCTAATTAAATTTTTCATTGACAGTGGTAGGTTGCCTGTTAGTAGCCTGAATTGCCATGGAAAAAAAATAATCAGTCATAAGCTGTATGCAGTGAGTTATAAATCAAATCAAAATTAGAAGCAGCAGGTTATCCATCTCTTCCTAAAAAATATCTTAATATATTAATTCTAAAATATTTATCAGAGACAGATCTGCGTGGGCAAAATTTATCTTTCTTTAAATTTACCTTCTTGAAAATATTTTCTTTAAACTTACAGAAACTAAAAAAGTTCTAAAAGGATTAATATTACCTTGCTTTTACAGGTACAGACATTCCAGAGGAAAAAATCAAGACATAAAGAAACAGTGACAAGTAAACCACAGTGGAATGAGTTGCAAAGAGCAGAAACATGCACTTAGTTTTGTTTCTACAGCAATCCCTCACACTGTTCTCACAGAAAAACAAATCCATGCAAATTAGATTTCAGATTTGTAACAGAGTACTCAGGACTGGAACACTATGTCCAGTTAGGAGAGGAATAATGTCCTGGGTGAATTGAGAAACATAGTGGCCCCCAAATAACTGACTGGTACTCAGTGGGGCAGCATATCTCATCCAAAGGATAGCTCTGCTAAGAAAGCTAGGACAACAGTCCCAAAGGAAAAGTAAATTTATACTGATTTTTTTTTCTTAAACTAGATTTCATAGAAAAAATATTTTTTTGCTGAGCATACTTAAATGAAAAAAATAATTAAAATCTAAAGTACATGCTACTTTTCTGTTATGTATAATCCCCATCCACTTCTCTGATCAGGAGCCTTACTACAAACTACATCTCACCTTGTGCACTACAGCCAGGTAGTGCAAACAAGGTGCATTGTCTTTCTGGAAGGTCTGTGAAACATAACAACAATCTCGTTTATAAGAAAAGTCAACATCTGAGATGCCTGCATTTAGTTCCCAAAATACAGTGGACGGATGGTGTTGCTGAAGCTAAATGTTCACTTGTCTTATCTCTTGTCGATTTAAAGCAGTCTTCTGGAGATGGTTGTGGTTTTATTTTGGGGCTGTTGGTTGGGTTTTTTTTAGGTTTCTTTTTTAAAATGTCCCCTCTCAGAAGCCAGGCCAGGCTGTTTCCTGGTTTGTTTTTTTGTTTTCATTTTGGGTTTTTTATGACTTTTACTCTTGCAATGTATTGTTATAATGGAAACAATATGGTTTTTACCTTTTAATTCCTGAAGTAGGAGATGCTGTTTTCTACCACATTTAAGAGACTATACAGTATGACAAAATGCTAATAAAGCTATATGCTTTTTTTAAACTATAAACTTATAATCACGTTACTACCAGAAAAGAGATGGGGAGGGAATGCAATTGTCATCTTGTATGACTGCTAGTAGGGCTCACTCCTCTGTGAAGAGCAGAGGACTACAGTTTCTTGCAGAAGATGACACATTGGAAGAAAGTTGCAAATGCAGTAGTGGCATTTCTGACATTTCTGTGAAGAAGGGAACTGCCTGTGCCTAGTGTCGAAAGAAAAAAACCCACAAAACAGCAGGACAAGAGGCAGTAGGAAATAATAGAAGAGTATATATATGCAAAAACACATCTGCACCCCTCCCTCCAAAACTAAACAAACAACAAACAAAGGAGGAGTGAACTATGGAAAAGGGAAAAAACTATCTTGTTATTTCCAAATGGGCAATTAAAATTCAAAACACCTGAAGCATTTTATAGTCTTTCTTCTTTTTGGTTTGTTTTTAAAAGCTGTTCTCTTGTGATACGAACATCCTCTGAAACAGGCTTGCAGACAGAGAGCCCACACAGATGTCTCCCTTAAAACACCTGACAGTCCTTTCTAACAACAGAGATGTGCTATGAGATAATTACATGCAGGAGATATGACTGTTCAAAATCTCACCTTAGACTTCATTTGCTAGTCTTAATTTTAAAAGCAATAATGGTAATCCCACCTTCTTAAGACTATTCTCTCATTTAAGATATCCAATTTTCTAATAAAATCATTTTGACATAGTATCATGATTTAGAAAAGTAAGGAAATTGTGCCTCTGGCAGATGTTAGTTGACTTTGCTAAGATGATATCAACTTTAATACTCCAGGACGCCTGTTTCCTGGTATTTTAGAAATGCCCTTTTATCTTAAAGCTTTCTGATTACATTTATACAAGTACCTTTAAAATTTTTCAAATGTTTTTCAGCATTTAATTTTGTAGGTTTTGGCCGGGAAGTCTAGATCAATTTTTTGCGACAGCTCCAAGCAATTGGAAGAGAAGAAGGTCATGAGGAGTAGTCAGCATGGATTCACCAAGGGGAAATCGTGCTTGACCAATCTCATAGCCTTCTACGATCTCATAACAGGCTGGGTAGATGGAGGGAGAGCAGTGGATGTCATCTACCTTGACTTCAGCACGGCCTTTGATACTGTCTCCCATGACATCCTGATAGCAAAGCTGAGAAAGCATGGGATAGATGAGTGGACAGTGAAGTGGGTTGAGAATTGGCTGTCGGACCGAGCCCAGAGGGTTGTGATTCGAGGAGCAGAATCTGACTGGAGGCCTGTGACTAGTGGTGTTCCCCAGGGCTCGGTGTTGGGTCCAGTCCTGTTTAATATCTTCATTGACGACCTTGATGGGGGAATAACATCCACCCTCAGCAAGTACGCCGATGATACAAAGCTGGGAGGAGTGGCTGACACACAGGAACACTG
>VZTU01027315.1:0-46231 GCA_013400835.1 Zapornia atra | reverse complement strand
CGGGCAGCGCGGGGCGCGGAGGATGCGCGGCGGCGGGCGGAGCTGTGAGGCCGGGTCCCGGCCTGCCGGCGGGTGTCGAAGAAAAACACGCCGGACGTGTAAAAAGCCACTTTTCTTTCCTTTCCTTCGGCACTGAGAGGGGCCCGGTCCGCGCCTCCCCGGGCTGCCGGAGGAATGCTCGGAGGCAGCGAAACAAAACAGGGAACAGCGCGCCTTTGTGCGCCCGCCGCCGGCCATGGGAAAGCGCTTCCCGGGGCCCTCCAGCCCCACGCCGAACCACGCCGTGGTTCCGCTGGCTACACGCTGTGCCACCCGCTTGAATAAAGCCTTAAATGTTGTTGAGGGCTGCTTTTGCATTGCTTTATTATCCGGGGGTCGACAGAGCATCCCACCGCGCCACGGCCTGTCCCGAGCGGTGCGGAGCCCGAGCGGCACAGGGTGCGCAGCTCAGCGCGGCCGCGGGAACTGACCCTTCGCTGGCCCTGGAGCCGCAGCTCTGCCAAGCCGTGGCGGGTAACAGGACCGGAGGGGGCCGGTGACACGTGTTGGCTGTTCCCCGGGCAAAGCGTGGGTGTGCGGGGATACCGCATCCCGCAGCTACCTGTCACCGCGGGGTGGGAAGCATCCCTTTTGTTTTGTTTTGTTGTGGCTGCGTAGGCTGGTGTCCGCGACCCTACGCGGAATCAAGCGGGCCCCGGCGTTGCCTGCTCAGCGGTTCCCCGGCCGAGAGGGCCCCGCGCTTAGCGGTGCGGTCTCCCTGCGCCCCCGCGCCTCTCCGAGCCAGCTCGGGATGCGAGCGGATGCCCTCTTGGCTGGTCTGCTGCTGCGTAATCAGTTGGGATGGGGGGAATTGCAATAATAGTAATACTGATTATTGTTAATAATAATACTATACTACTACTACTACTACTAATAATAATAATAATAATGCTGTCCCTCTTTTTCTCCGTCCCTTTCGCCAGCCGTGGCGTTCAGGCAGCTGCCAGCAGAGGGATCTGCACTTTGCTTTTTCCCCCCAGTCGCTGCTGCCTCGGCGGCGGCAACATCTGCTGGGCTGGAGGAGACGGGGCGCTTGAGCAGACGCACAGATGTAAAAGTGACATCTGCTTGTGACAAAGGAGCGGGAATTAGATTAGGCGGGGAGGCCTTTCTGCGATTAAAAAAAAAAGAAGAAGGGAAAAAAAAAAGATAAAATACTAGCTGCAGACTGTGTAAGCAGGGGAAGAGGATGTGAAAGGCAAAAATGCTCGTTGGACAGCTGCTAGGAGAGCCGGGGCAGCACAAGGGTCCTGGGAGCTAAAATAGCCCTAAGAGAAGGCTTTGCTTTTTCCTCCAGAAGCAGAGATGTGGCCGGGTCAAAGTTTTCCGTCATTACGAGCGAAGGACAGCAGGCAGCGGGGCGCCGCTGCGGCTCGGGCAACGGCAGAGATGCCTTCCTGCCCCTATCTACGCTTCTGGCATCGGCCAGCCAAAGAAGGCCAGATTTGGACACTTCTTTTATTTGTTCCCTGATGGAATAAACATAAGGAGGTTAGTAAATGAAAAGCTAGAAGACCTGGATGTTGGTTGTCTTATTTTGGTGCCATTAAAAACCCCACAAACAAACCCAACCCCCAAAAAACCCAAACTCACAAGACCACAGGCTTAAGCTTGTGCATGTTCGGTAAAGCAGAAAGGCATAGTAAAGCTGTACTTGTCCACCCAGCTGCACCCAGGAGACAGTCTACCTGCATCAACCTACACTGTTTATCAAGAAAAAATGCACTCCATGTGTTACAAATTACATAGTCTTTGCCTTCTGTTTAGGGGTTGGACTCGATGTTCACTTGAGGTCCCTTTCAAACCCTACAATTCTGTAAGCAATGCTGTTCCCAGTTATATAAATATCAATATTGATTATCATGCCTTTCTTAATTTAAAAAAGTGCCTATCACTTTTACACTTAGGGATACTTAATGTCCTTTGCAAACCAGCACACAGGAAAAATAGTAGGGCTGCATTATGTTTCAAATTGTAGAAAAAATGTGCTGTATTGCAAAAATAGCAAGTAATAGAGTTCCACGTGCTGCTCACTGGGGTAGATTTAGCAATGCCCCTTATAGGGCCTTGCCTCTAAGCTCAATGAAGTTGGTCAAAATCTACTGAACCTTTTAAAGACTGTGATTTCAGCGAAGTGTAGATTAGGCCCTCCATGTGTGTTGAATAGCCTGAGGGAGGACTGCAGTTTGCCCGTGCAAGCTGATCCTTAACCTAGTTACAAAGGTATGGAGTGAGAGTGTGACGCCTTTGTCAGTAATGGGGGCTGAAGAACGAGAAGATTGGATCACAGAAATTGAGGAGTCCCTCATAAAGTGCACGGAGTAGCATGGGGGAGAGAGAGTGCAGTGAAAACAGCTTAAAGGAGAATTAAGGAAATAGAAAAAAATGGTCAAAAACTGCCAGTCTATCTTTCTCCTTCCAAGTAGAGAAGCATCGTGAAGCATGTAAAGATCTCTGATCTATATAATTGCAGATAGATATTTATGTTGTTTAATAAAAAACATGTTTCTGAGTTCAAAAAACTCCAGGTTTTTCTATCTGCTGGTATTTTGATATCTGCATCATAAGGTGATAGTCTGGATACAAACTTCAGCTCTCTGATGGCCTTGAAAGGGCTGGTAACAGAAGATTTGCCAAGAGAAGGGTCCTTCTGCATATGCCCTGCTGCTTCTGTTCTTTCTCTAAGGAATCATCACTGGCCGCTATCAGACCTATGGCCTGACCCAATTATGGCAATTTTATGTCTCTCTGCCTGTTTGTGTCAATGAATCCAATGAGGTTGAATGAAGCAGTAAGAAAGATGGAAAGGTATGTTCTTCCCACAGTGAAGGATAACGATGTCTAAGTCAAGAGGTCATAGGGAAGTTAAAAAGGCCTCTTTTCTCAGAATAAGTATCCAGTGATAAGGAGGCAGGGCTTGGCAGTCCTGAATTCCTGCCTGTAAGGATGCACTGTGCCTTCAGGCAAGGTACTTCCAGCTCCCACACAAAGGAAAGGAAAGGGCTTGCAGAGGGAAATAGTGTTCAGCTGTTTAGTCAAAGGTCTCTGTGTTGGCTCTGCTGAGGTACAGCACAGCTCCCACACAGAACTGTAACGCGCCCAGCAACAGGTCAGAGTTGTACTCCATGCCTTAGACTGATGATAATTAGCCAGTCTTAAACGGGCTGGGACCTTTTCCTTCGTGATTCCAATACGGAGAATTTGCGCAGGGTTAAACTCAGAGCTCCATTCCTGCTAACAGTCCCTGGGTAGGTGTCAGCTGCTGTTACTGTGGCCACAGCTACACCGCTGCTCTTGGCTGGGGTGTCATCACTGCAGTTCCAGCCCTGGTTACATTGCTCTGTGGCTCCTCTGCTTGTTTTGATCATATCATCTATATTCTTTCTGTAAGGCAACTTAGCAAAACCTGGCTGTGTTTAGTCTGCTTTTTTTTCCTTTTTTAAAAAGTAGCACTCCAGTTTGCAAACAATTCCTGATGGAAGGTCCCAGGCCTCTATGCAAAAGCAACTTATTACAGGCAGCTGTTAATTTTTACCCTCCCAGTAAAAATTATTCAAATCAATCAATCAATCAATCTAGCTGATACCAGTCAGCCCCAAGTTCTAACCTGGACTCCCTCTGTTAGGGTTTTAGAGAAGGGACAGCGAATATCTGACAGGTATTGGCTGCAGGAAAGGCAACATAGAAGTTTCCATTTGTTGGAGACATCAGAAGGCAGAGTTGAACTTGTATAAAAAGCAGATGTAAGATGTAAACGGCATCTTTTTATGCTGACCACATATCTTCCTTAAGCTGATTATGCTTGATGTGAAGGGGCCTTAAATTAAGGGTAAATTATCTGTTTACATTAATAGAGAATATGAATGGGTAATAGCTTCTGATGAGAACAAGACTGCAGTTTTTACTAAAACCTTTTATGTAATCCCTGCTTGAATCTCTCTTGGAAAATGTGGGTTTATGTGTGTACTCTGGGACCTTGTGCTGTGCCATTAACTAAAATAATTGCCTATATCCAGACAGGCGCTGAAAGGATTGGCACTGGGTCAGTTCTTAAAAGTTTATTTGCAATCTGTAGGAAGATGTTTTTCCTAATGCATTTATAGGCATTGTTCTAGTTAATACTCATGTAAATAGCACATTAATTGAGTTTTCAGATTCTATAATTGTATCCTGAAACATGCTGATATCTTCAAAAGTAAAGAAAGTGATGTGTGAAAGTTAAGTAGGTGGTAGGACAAACACTAATACACGTTGTGTTTATACACAGCCTATCCAGAGACCCAAACAGGAGGTAATAGGGCTCTAACAAACTCACAGTGTCATTTAAATTACTTTGGACCAGCCATTAGAGCTTGTCCCCTTCTGAGCAGACTGGAGTCCAATGAAGTTTTTACCTAGTGATTGTGTTGGGGCTGGGTGTCTCTGGGGGAGAGGCAGTTACTATGTAATGAAAACTAACTGCAGTTACTCTCACTTTTATCATGCCAAATATCACAGGGTTTGTTTGGAAGGCCACCGCTGCTGGAAGAAAGCTTTGAAGTCAAATGAGTCTGAAGTTCTTGAGGTTTTGTTTTCCTGCAATGTGGATTCAATCTGAAAGTGTACAGAAAAATGTTGCCTGGAATTGAAAGTGAATGTTGTTACTGTATTGACTCGTCCCATTCAGGGGCTGGATTACTCCACCCTTACTTCAGCTTCTTGATAGTCTTCAACATGAATTATGATTTCATTTGGCAAAGAAGGGTCATAGTTCTATCATACATACTGAAAGGCAGAGGGTCCTCCAGCAGTAACCTGAGGATCCAGAAGCAGTGATAGTTCTATCTGGATTTTGAGGTTGTGAACCATATTCAGGTTGTGGCAGATCATGGGAAAGAAGCACATCTCACCCAAGATGTCTCTGGACCTCACCTTAGGCAAGTGACAATCTCTGACTGGTCCTTGGGTCCCTTGGCATCTGTGAGGAAACTGGGATGGTTCATTTTGGGATTAATCTACTTTTGGCTTTTTTTTGTCTTTTTTTTTTCCCCCTTCAGCCCCCATAGATGGTCAAGTGAGATAAAATCAGTTGCATTCGACATGCTGATTTCAGTGACGCTGAAGTGACTGAGTACCATCAGCACACAGCACTCTTCCCAGGCGTGCTGCATTCTCCCCTTAAGGCTTTCATGCCAGTAAGATCCTGGTCCACTCCAAGTAAATCAATGGAGATGTTGCTGTGGTCTATAGCAGAAATTGTGTTTATTCTGTGGGTACAGACAGGGAAGGCCATCTCCACCTGGGTATCTGCAGCAAAGGTGGGTAATTATCCCCGACCACTGGGATTTCAAGTTGGTCACCACCAAGAAAAAACAACATAATGGTTTATGCTGAAACTCAGGTAATGGTGAAAATGGCAGTTAGTAGGAAGAAGTAGGCCAGCAGTATTGAGAAGATTAAAGGCTATTTGAGTATCATTCTGTATGCCTTTCTAGCAGGAGAGAGGAAATAGGGGGGTGGGACCCATATGATTTTGGCACCTGTATGTAAAAATCAGCAAAGCAAGAACTGTTTTATAATAAACTATGTTCTTTACATAATTCAGAGAGGCTCAGTAGAAAGCTGTTATTCCAGCAAGCTTTATGTAAGGTTCTAAACAACCACATTGAGGATGGGAAGAAGATTTTCAGGGCCTGTTGCTCCTAAATGTCATAACTGCTTTTGTTGCCCGTGCTTTGTGCTTAGGATACTGAAGATGGCTCCAGACAACAGACAGTATCAGGAAGACACCATTACATCAAAGAAATAAAGAGATTTGGGAAAGCAATAAGAATTAAAAAAGAATCTAAGTCTACTAGTAAAATCTAAATTGATGTTTTGGGATAGGACAATCTGCATTTTTACCAGCAGCTTTTCGTACAGAACAGCTGAATCCAGTTTTACTAGTGAAAACAGTTGGATATTGGTATGTATGCATTTCACTCAGAAAATCCCACATGTCAACAGATCACAGAAGAGTCATATTAGTATTGATGTGAAATCAAATGGTCATGCTTGGATCAATACCTTATAATAGTATTACGATGTTTTGGGAATATGAAATGCAAATTAGCAGCGATTGAAACAGCATTCGCATCTTATACTTTAAATAATATATATTCTGTGTTTTGCACATCATTACATCATAAGCACACACATCTCCCATACCTACACGTGCATCTAATGTATATCTAATAGTAGATCATGACCAATGAATTGTGCCATTGGGTAGCTATTATTTGCCTGTAAGACTGTGAAAATTGTAGAGAAAATTATGAGGCCAAGAGCAACTTCCCTGAAGAAAGCCTTGGTCACTACTGAATGAAGGTCTTTGTATTTGACCCAGTCAGAAAATTTGGCCAGATAAAGCAATTATAATCCTGGGATAAGCAAAATCTTTTGTTCCTCTTCATTTTGCATAGTACGCATCAGGATACAAAACCTACCACTCAGGAATACTTCTCTATTTACGCCAACCCAAAAGGTATTTAATCATAATTACAAAGCATTATTTTAAACTCCTAATTATTTATAATTTTAGTGCTTTCCTTCTTATCTGTAACTCTAATTTAAGATGGCTATTGAAACATAATCATGGGGCAAAGTGTTACAAAGCATTTTGACTCCGATTTGTCCTTTGGTCTTAATGACTATGGAAGATTTTGCCACCAAGAGAACTGCTTCATATTCAAAGTGATATAAACTATATAGTTCATATTATTCAGTGTGCTAAACTTGTGCACTAGGGATGTTCATACTGGGCACACATACCTTACATTGCTTCCCAGTGACAAATTGGCTCTTCCATTATGACATATCACATCTTTCTCAGTGCTCTAGTGGGATGACAGAAGAAAGTGTGAGAGAAGAGGAAAAGAGGAAGACTGCTAGGTGGTGGTCAGACCCAAAGTGATCAACAGTAAGAACACGGACCTTCCAGCTGTTAAGGACTACTCTGTTGGTGAAATGGAAAAAGAGATGGCAAAAAGTCATTCTAGAGAAACTAAGTTAAAGTTAAGAAAGATTATACATATGCAGGAGAACTGTGTGCTCAAACATCTCCTGGAAAAGTAATATGCAGTCAGAAAGAAATCAGGAGGTAGCATAAGATGAAACAAAAGACAAGTGGCTAAAGGGATGAAAACCCATAGAAGATGTGATACCTGATGAGGCCACCCCACATTCAAAATTGCACTTGCAGAAAAGCACATTATCTGTCACACAAGAGCTTAAAACCCAAATGCTCCCTTCTCCCTGAAGGGGAGAAGCTGAAGAAGCTGGGGTATGTGCTATAGAAATGGGATGTTGTGCTGAAGTCCATAGTGAGGATGTCCATACTTCCCATGGCATGAACTCTAAACTCATTTTTCTTTTCCCCTATAGGAATAGCTACACTTTGATAAATGCATTTTAGCTGCACAGGTGATACCTGTTTCAGTTGCACATTTGTGGCACACTCACACATTGATGGAGCATCCTCTGCATCAGGTTCTGATTAGATATTAGGAAAAAAATTTCACTGGAGGAGTGGTGAGGGCCTGGAACAGGCTGCCCAGGAAGGTGGTTGAGTCACCTTCCCTGGACGTGTTTTAAAAAAGGGTAGACCAGGTAGATCTGGTTTACCTTAGGACGGGAACAGTTGAACTTGATGATCTTAAAGGTCTTTTCCAACCTTGTAATTCTGTGATTCTAGAGATCTTCAGGATCTCTCTGGATTGTTGCTTATGCTTGCAATATGTCAGCCTGGTACAGGAAATCAAGGTGCCTTCCTTCCAGTTCTTTGAGGGCTCTCAGGGAGGAATCAGAGCCTCACACAAAATGAGTTATTTAGTCCAAACCTGCCTTTTCAAGCCACTGCTGGGAAAAGTGCTGTTGTTCTCTGCCATTCTCCAGACCACTGTTGTCTCTGCTGTACCTGGCCATTACATAGACAGACCACAAATGGTCTTTTTCTTTCTCCTCATATTTCTATTAACCAGACACAACTGAGAATTGTGTTTGAAAGTGTATAGCAACATGTAAAATGTTCTTTTATGCTTTCTATAAAAGATACTCCAGAAGAATAAATTGCATTGTATTGTGTTTACATCTTATCAGCTGCTTCTGACTTGATGCTATAATAAAGGAACTTTTCTAATGCAAATAACTACATGTAAGAGCCACAGAAAATCAATAGCTAGATATTTTAACATCCTGTTTAAAATGAAACAAAATATTTAAATAACATTATATACCTTTACCCAGGAACTACTTTTTAAAGCAGGGTAAAAATGTTTTGTTTGCATGCAAGTCAAGTGGCTTGGTTAGGTCTTTAAGAGTTAACCACATGAAAAAGTTTGCTTCCCAAAACAGAGACCTTTATTCCTAGTTGTAAAATAAACCTCACTTCAAGCTTTCTTTTTTTTCAAATAAGTAGGCAGAAATCTGGACTGAAAATGTGTGTTGCCAGTTTCAAACACACATAGGTCATTGAAATCTATGTCTAATAAATAGATGAGTAGCACCCAGCTTTGCCTAAACCTTAGGCTTTAACAAACCTTTGTGTGATTTTGAAGGGAGAAGCGGAGTTCTTCCAAAAACTGCTAAGTCAGATGCTGACGGAGAAGGGCTGTGATTTCTTGGATGAATCAATGTACTCTTAGGTAGGAACACATGCAAAATGAATTGTTTTAATTTCATTTGTGTTTCTTCAAGGATGACACAACCTATCTAAGCATCCATTTACTTTCATTGCCTTCCATGTATTAAGCTCTTGTGACTTTGTGCATCCTTGGGTTTAAAGGCATGTGAAATAAAACCTTTTGAAAGCTCAGTACTGGAAGCTGCGCTCTTCCAGGCATGTGGTGCCCTGCTAGCTCCTCCAGTTAGGAGGCAGGATTAGTTTGAGGCAGATCAGGAGGAAGCCATTACTAGACTTGTGCTGCTGACCAAAACGGAACCATGTTCTTTACATTTCTGATGTACTTTACATTTCTGATGTAAACTGGGTCGTCTGGGTCCCCAAGGACAGCACAACTTGTCCCCAGTTTTGCAGACCTTGTGTATAAAGGATCTCCAAAACAGGGTTCTTTTCTCTGGCAACACAATTTCACTCTTTACATTGCTATAAGCCAAAGAAATGTAATGAATCCTCAAGGGTGATAATACAGACAAGATTTCACCGTTGCTGACAACTGCTGGAAAGCTGTGACTTGGGGCTACTTTGCCCATGAGCTATGAAACGGCTATTTCCATAATGCCATCGCACTAACTGTCCCTCCTATAAGTTACTACAATGACAATGAATCCCTATAACCCAGGGATAGCCAGTAATGAAGAATAAATAGCTTTTTGATAGAGGGACAGGCTGGGGTTACTAACTGCAGCTTCAATGGTTGGAACTGGGCATCATTGATAATGCTGCCCAAATTTAATTACTTCGTTTTGTGACACACAGTATCCTCCTTGTCTTAGCCTAATTGTTTTGACTCGCTTTTGTGGGGTGAGTAGTTTCTGCCTGGAAAGGAAAGGTGATTTTGAAGTTACAGAAGAATCTGAGTTAGTTTTTTCTTATTTAT
Source organism: Zapornia atra (assembly GCA_013400835.1). Taxonomy (NCBI): domain Eukaryota; kingdom Metazoa; phylum Chordata; class Aves; order Gruiformes; family Rallidae; genus Zapornia; species Zapornia atra. The sequence continues at coordinate 36,617 of VZTU01027315.1, read as the reverse complement.
AGCAGAATATAAATATAGCAGACCATATAGCATCTTTCTGTTATTTGAAGCATTCACAACATAATCACTGTATGCTCAGAGCTCACTTTCAGAGGAGATTGTCCAACAGTTGCACTAAATAATCTAATAGCTGAGCCAGCAATGAAATCTACAGTTATTTATGTTAGAAGATGAATATGATAGGATGTAGTTTTAAACCACAAACCCCCAACCATGCTGTGAAGCCATGAGAACACAAAACATAGACTAGTTCAGAAAAGCTATCTGACATCCAGCAAAGGAAAGCAGTGTGTTCCATATTAACTATGAGAGAAAGTAATTGTATCTAACAAGAAACAGAAAATAATGTTATTAATCTATACAAAGAATTAATTTACCGGAACAGACTTTTTTTCTTAAAATATTTTTCATACTTTTATTCTAAATTGAGTCATTATAGGGTTTGGGTATATAAATGTATTTTGCTTTATTTTCTGTTTTACTAGATTAATTTCTATTTGGGCTTTTTTTCAGAAAGAGATATGTTAAATTTGTCTTATGGGAGTTTTAACAGCAGGTTGTCATCTGAGGATTTATGGAAGAGATAAATTTATGAATAGGTGGTGTCTATTTCCATTTTAAATTCTCCTTACTGTTGTTGCCATCTGTGTTATCATTATCATGGCATCTATAGGGCTGTAGAATGTGACATTTTTAAAGATACATTTGCTTGTGGCTTTTTCAGTTTCTTTTTAACTAAAATATTTCCTACTTCACTCAACTATCCTTACAATTTACATTAGACAACACTCCATCAATAAAACCATCAAAATGATCTACTACATTGTAGACAAAAGTTATTGTGTCAAGTTGACACTAATCAGTTAATTCCAGTAAACCTTCAGATAAACAAAAGCTTGTTGTCTATTACTGATGTGTGTGATTAGCCCCCTGTATGTCCTATAGCTATGCACATCTATAGAGATGTATCTGGCAGACACTTGGCCTGAGGGCTCTATATGTAAACCAGGACAGGATCTATAGTTAATGATGTTGACCCTGACTCCCTCAACAGAGATTGGATTCAGTCCTCATAATATCCCGACAGCTGATATGTATACTGTGCTAATAATATTATCAATTACTTATGGTACTGTGATTCCCGGTGTTTAAAGCTGATAAAAGGTTCTTTCATGGTTCTTTTTTTCTACATCCCCGCTCTCCAACTGATTCTGTGTTAGTTGGATATTTTTAATGCTGAAGCTCATTTATTTAGTAACTGCAGCTAAGGTCGTGGGTAATGTTTGAAGCTAGGATGTCCCATGTCCTACATTCTGGGTAACATGGGGATTTCCTCCGCACCCTCTTTTTTTTTCTTTCTTTCACATTTCCTCTAATCCGGAAAAGATGGACTGAGTATTTGTCTAAAGCTTCTCTAACATTAGTCTAGGAGGTCTGTAGAGGCAGCTAATGATCTGAGAGGTCACTTGGTACATTTGTTCAACTGGAGAAGCTTCAGAAGTCTGGTGTTTTCTGAAAGCTGGACCTATATGTCATTGCTCTCACCTGGGGCAGTTGAGAACCCACTGAAATCTGTAGTTATTTACAAAAGCTCAGCCATAATAATGCAAATTCTGGTCCTCCTGACCATCTCTGTCGCTGCAGAGTACTTCTGCCTTGCACAGAGTGTCGAATGGGTAGTGAAGGTCTGCATATAGTGAAGATCAGAGATTTCAGCCATGTTTAAGCTTGGGTAGCCCCCCCATCTATGCTATAAGTAGCAAGATGTTGCTCTTACAATGATAACAATGGAATAATACTAGTAATAATGGATTTTTTTGTTGTTATTATTATTTTTTGTGATAGAGCAAGCAAGGTGAGCACATGGGGCTTTACTCACTACTGTGGATTTTGTACACCACATGTGTGTGCAGAAAAGCCTCAAGATTGCTCTTTCTCTGGGGCAGAGACCTGCCTTTTTCTATGTTTGCAAAGAACTGAGTAGGTACAATACCCTTACACAGAGAGCAGATAATTTGAGCATTGAAGGAAGGCTTTATGGCTTGGCAAAGCCTTTCTCTATCCTGCTCTGCTTCCACGTACAGAAGCCAGTCTTCTGGGTTTTAGTCCCCATGATGTGCCCTGCTCAGCACAGGGTGGTTGCTGTGAGCAGCCCTGCTCTTTCTCCAAGCAGCTAGAGAGCGAGGTTGAGCTGCACTTCCATACACTGAGCAGCTCTGGTTGAAATGATGACAGGGACCACTGTTAAAAATTAAATTCTGCCTTATTTTTTGTGCAGTTCTTGTGAGTCACATTCGCGAATAGTAGCGAGAGATTTAATGATCGCATATTTTTTATCTTATTTCACTTCGGTCGATGCCAATTTTTTTCTGTTACTGTCGACTTAGAGCTCAAAGTAATTTAGTAATTGATTCTAAGCACGGCAGCTCGCCAATGGCAGCTCTCCATTCAGGGGAATATCTTTGCTAATTTTATCCATCAGAATGAGATTACCATGCTAATCTCTCCCAGCCCTAGTACCTTGGTCAGTTGGGACACACTGATGCAAATGATGTTATTAAACACAAACCCTTCACCCAAGACAGGAGAAAAATGAAAGCAGGAGAGATGAGCAAATCAGAATCTGCTACAAGGATTTCTAAGGCTGAGCTGGCATTGTCTGCGTGTGTCCTCTTCATCACCCCCGAGCTCTCATGCGTCCAGCGCTCCTATTTTTGAAACAATCTATGGTTGCTTGCGTGCTTGTATCCAATTTTTTTTCCATACCTTTACAGATTCCTAGCTTGTGAGGTGTAGCAGCCACAGCTGTTACAAGAGGAGTTTTTCTCTCTCCACAACAGTCTATTTGCAGCCTGTATCTATTAGTAAAGTCTATCAGCATTTCAAATCTCTTTTCTCTTAGGTTAGAAAGGATGCACCGCATGTGGCTGCGCTGAGTGACAGTCCTGTAATCCCCTTTATCTTAATCATGGGTGCTTTTGAGAGGACCCCTCTGTTCTCGGCCATTCAGGAGAAAAGAAGCCTTCAGTTAAGGTTTTTTCATCTGCTGCTTTTTCTGCTGTGGAGCCCTGTTTTGGAGTATGTCCATCAGCTTGGTAACTCCATCTTGTAAAGGGTGGGGATCTCTGGCACGAGTCCTGCAAAGCACTAAAGCATATGCTTAACTTGCAGAGGCCACACAGAGCTCTGGCTGTAACTCCCTCTGCTCCGCATTAATGGGATCTGCTGATAACTGGGCCTCCTCTAGCTCTGCCTGATTTCAGATCCACTTTCAATCAATAAGAAGCCTTTTAAAATCAGGCCAAATTTGACCCTGAAAAGCAGTTTTGGCCCATCTGTAATTTAGATCAGCTCCATCAAAAGTGCAGGCTCTTTGGCAGATACTGCTGAAAAAATAGTGTAGAAAGAACAGCATCTATTTGTACAACACATTTCACCAATTCTTGGTGTTCCGTGATACATTAATAATTTTTTGCTGTTTTTCTTCAGGAAAGGGAACAGAATATTTCTCCAAGTCATGACTCATACAATCTAGAAACTACACGGATCTCATTTGTTCTTCTGAGTCTCCTAAACTTTGTGCTTAGGTAATTAAAAACCCAAATCTCAGAACTTCTCTCTTGCTGTAACACATCATCTCATTACAGGAACTACTATGAATGACAGAAAGTAATTTGTTTAATTGCATTAACATTTTTATTATAAAAACCACAACAGAACCACGTGTGAGATGTTAATTTGTTTTCTGCCATTTGTTTTATTTAATTCCATTTTCTTTTTCATTTGTTCAATTTATTATTTTTTTCCTTTGTAATCAGCTTTAAAACAAAGTTGAAAATGAAGAAATGCTTTCAGAAGATCAAAAATAGAAGATATGCATAGCTGCCTTAGAGATTAAACTAGTCTAAATAAGTTTACTAAATGTATCTTCTGGCTTGTATTTGAACAGAAAAAGATAGAGAGATCTCAAAATACTCAATTCAAAGATTAAAAATTGAAACTGTGGTTCCCTCCAGAAGAGTTACAGAGTGATTATCTGAAAGTTTAAATTCTCAAGGGCAAATTAGGAGAAGCACTCATGGGCACTGTATGTCACCGTCTACTTTTATCAAGCCAATATTTTTGATAGACATATATATTGTGTTGGCAGTTTAGAGAGTTCACCAAACAACTGAGTTCTTGAGAAAAGCTCAGATCTGGAAATTTACTTAGAATCACAGCTTTCGGCGCAGCAGAGCCAGAGGTCATCAGTGCTACAACACAGCTGCCCCAGGGGCCGGGGGCTGCTCCCCACACTCCTCCTCGTGCTGCCAGAGCCACATCCTGAGCATCACTGCTCAGCAATGTCAGTGGGAAGGTGAGGAAGAGATGCTCTGCCTGCCTCTGAAATGCTCCTCTTCCTTGTGAGCACCACAGTGAGACCATCATTTGTAGACAAATGTTATCAGATGTCTGGCTGAATTCTTATTACCTTGTTATTTATGGGCCATCGTTAAATCTTTGTTGATGTTAAAGATATTCTGTCCTAGAAAACACGGTGCTGTTTCAAATATTTGACAGGTATTTCTGAACTGAGTACCTTAGAGGAGAGAAAACAGAATGATTTGCCAATGGCATGAGCACTCTTCATGCTGTCTTCTCAGTTCATTCATGCTGCAGAACTGAAATAAATGCCTGATTACTCAGCTAATTGGTGTAGTCTTTCCTATACTTATCAACTAGGTACACAGCACTCACCTCCTACTTTAGGAAGCTATAAGAAGTGGGCTGTGCTTTTCTTGGTCAGCAGAAGACACAGTTGTTCACAGCCAGAGCAAGGTCCAAGGCTCCTGTCCAGCAAACAGGCTCGGGTGTTTCCCAAATGGAAACCAGCTTCTACCAAGCAGTACCACTTGGTGCTCGAGGCATCATGCTCTTAGCTGAAGTTACACACACAGCCATGCCAGCAGCTGCTCACCCAGCATTTTGCTCCTTGCCAGGCAGCTTGGAGGGAAAGGGAGTTTCATGGGCTGTGCCAGTGGATGGAGGCTCCTTTTATGTGGGCTACGAGCAGAAACACATCCTGAGGGTCTGCCCAGGTTTTCTCACCTCTGTGCCATGAGTGAGGTCAGCTGCTTCCTGAGGAACAGCATAATCAGAGTCTTTCTGACCACCTTGAGGCCTCAGCAGTGGGTAGACTGTGTTAGAGAAGAGAATGAGGAGTTTATTCTGCCACGGTGGATGCTGGGACGTTTGGTTGATAAGTTAGAAAATAGTGACCAAAACAACCCAGTGTGTTCACAAAGTCCACCTGGAAGTCTGAGAAGTTCCTGGCTGCCATGTGGTTTCCCGCCTGAGCATCACTCAGCTATAGGAGCTGGGGGAACCTTCCATCAGGCTTCCCCATCACTGTTGAGCTCAGCCCCTTCCCTCGTCTCGTGGTCATTACTTAGGGTTACTATTTGGCTCACTTTGAGGGCGGACTGGTCCTCAGAGCAGACTACAGAGTTTTTTTGGTCTTTTTCCTCCAATTCTCATTTTTGAGGAGGATCACTGTACATTAGTCACATGTCTGTGAAATCTCTCTCCCTTATCAAGAAGCCTGATTTTTCTTGATAGCAGATTGTTAAAGCAAATGACATAAAAAATATCCCCTGTTTTCCCCATAGTCTAGTCTGGGCTTCAGTCTCCCCCTGTACCTTTTAATGGTCCCTCTGTATTCAGCTTTAGACAAGGCTCTTGCTTATTGTGCCTAATATCTATTTGGTTTTGATGCCACATTTTTGTATGTAGCAAGAAGCAAGAGTTACACAAGCAAGAGTGCCATATAGACTGAGCAGGTTTCAGTTAATCCCTTGTACTGCATAGAGAGCTCACATGCATGTAAAGATGGCAGAGGAAGATGTGAAAACAGACTGTGCATGACTGTATCATCTTCTGAAAAACTGCTCTGCAGAGGATCCTGCTGTTTCCAGTCTCGTATTCTGCTGCGTAAAAGCCTACAGAGGATTAAACCCAAAATCTAGTGGGGGGCAGCTCCTGCTGTATTGTTAGTTTGCCCAGAGAAAAATGAATGGAACAACAGAAGGGAGGCAAGATTATTTTAATGTGGCAATAAAAGAAGGATATTAACATTTCTGCTATGCAGGGAAAAAAGCTTGTGCTCAAACAGGGGCTTGTATACTGATGTCTGGTGCAGAAGCTGACAGACATGTCTGGAGGGGTTCAATGTGGGACTCAGAAGACAGAAGCACTCCTCTCTCTGTGCTCGTGTCCCCCTCCTGTTGTGTTCTGGCAGGTTGTCCAGGCATGAGTTACATGGGACAGTTTGCTGGCAAAGGGCTGACAGCATCCTGCATCCTGTGAGAGAGCTCAGGTTGGAACTTCTGTGCTGTTCTCACTGCAGGAGCAGTGCAGGAGTAACGTATTGTCACTCTTATTTCCCACAAAAGGAAAGCGATAAACAGAAAAAAAAAACCAAACCCACTGTAGCAGCCTCCTATTTCTTCTCCCCCACCAGGAAAGGGCTGTGTCTGTGGAAATACAGCAGCTGATTTTCTACACTGCTTACCTTGAAACTCTGTGTGCATTCATTGATAACCCCATTAAGAAATGCAAGAGACCTAATGCAATTGTGTCTAGGAAGATTTACTTGTTAAAAGGAAAACAACTTTCACATAAATAATTTACTACAACAGAAAAATAATCCTCTGTGCTATCATCCTTGCATTGAAACTAATCGAAGGGAGTTATTTTTAAATTGCTTGGAAGTGTACTGCTCTCGTTTCATTGTCAATAAATAAGCTCCATTTCAGCACAGCGCTTCACTAAATGCAGCTGAATTTTCAAGGGAGGGAGGAATTGATCAGAATTTTTTTTAAAATGCAGAAAGAAAAAGTTCCTATGAGAAATTTGTATGCTGGAAAATTCACAACTCTTTAAATAACCTGAAAATGGGACTTGGTTCCTGTATTGATTCAGGTCCGGCGTCTGCTTTGTCACTGAAGTTTTGCCATTGACCTCAGAGGGAACAGATCTTTAATCCTCTGCTGCAATGGATTTGTCTAAATCCTGGAAAAAACAGCAGAACTTAACCTCAGCAAGCAGCACTCCGAATTTTAACTGATGTATGAAAGGCTTTGTTTGACTTCTTGATCTGACTGCTACAGAAGGATATAATAACAATTACTAAGGTGCATTTCTTCTTGTTTCTTCATTTCTTTTCCTTTTTATTTTTTTTTTTTAAACTTTTCACCAATTGCACCAGATCTACCAGCATGACCTACCAGGATGCTAACAGCACTTGGATTTTAAAACATCCCTTTCTCTTCTATGTAAGTCAGATCAAGTCAGAGTACCCGCATTTTCTGTTAATCTAGGCAAGATTTCCTAGGTAAATATTGTGTCTGTCCAGGATAATTCTCTTTCCAATTCTCCTCCCCACCCCACTTCCCAGTCCTTACACTCTTCTAGTTCTCTGCAAAGACATGTTTTCCCCTATGGAGTCTGCAACTGCTTGAAAAAAGGCAAAATCACCTTTTAGAAATGCACATGGGAGCAGTTCTGAGCTTGGGAGGATGGTTGGATGCCGGGCCATGCATCACCACTACCAAACTCCACGTCAAATCCTGGGCAAATCTCATCCTGCCTTGGCATTTAGTTCATCGGTGGGGTTTGGGTTGAGCCAAGCACGGATTTGGTTTCTGCTTACGCTGAACAGCCTCCAAGTGCAGGGGCTGGTGTTACAAGGACCAGAAATAAAAGCTCAGTATCATTAAGTGACATGTGTTCTTAGAATTAAAAGCTAGAAATTGTTGCAGCAGCACACCAGTATTTAAAGGGGTCCTGCAGGAAAGTGGGAGAGGGACTGTTCTCTGGGGAGTGTAATGATACGACAATATCTTTAATAGGAGGGTGGTGAGGCACTGGCACAGGTTGCCCAGAGAAGTTGTGGAAGCCCAATCCCTGGCAGTGTTCAAGGCCAGGCTGGATGGGGCTTTGGGCAACCTGTTCTAGTGGAGGGTGTCCCTGCCCATGTCAGGGGGTTGGAACTAGATGATCTTTGAGGCCCCTTTCAACCCAAACCAGACTATGATTCTACCATTCTATGATTCAAGTTCTGGGTGGACAAATGGCCCTTCTGTACAAGGACAAGACTTCTTTATTCTGATGGGTTTTAATAAAAGCTACAAAGCAAGTAGCTTTTGTTTCCAAAACCTGACATGTTTCATTGGAAAATATATAAAGGCACAGAGAATTTATAGGTGAGTATTTTGATTGAAAAGTCTCTTTTTAATGACAACAGTTTGCTATATTGGAAAAACACTCCCAGAAAAATGTTTACCATTAACTTGAAATCTCTCTGAAAGACTGCTTTGATTTTATTTAGGAGGTGTTTAGTTCTGAGGATTCAGCAATAAGTGCTTGTCCTAGCATAAACATTTTTTGGAGATTCATGCATATTCAGTGGCAGTAAAAGGGCACTAAATACAGGGTTGTGTAAGGACTGCGGGATATTAGATGTGTCAGCATAAGAAACATTCTTGCCTCTTCTTTTTATTCTCTCCCACTCTTTATGTAAACCCCCCAGGAGGTCTTTTATATCACTGTGCTTTCCCTGAGCATGGCTTAACCATTGTGGGATATACTTAAACTGGCGCAACTATTTAATATAGACAGACTAATTCATTTTCGGTCAAAGTCCCAGAATACTACCAGAGAAATCATGTCATCTCTTGTGCTACCTGAATGTCACTGCTCCAGAGGAAGTGACCTTCAAGAAGTCATCTCATTGCCTCTTACCATCCCATCGTGTCACGGCTTGGATCTCCACGCTGTTAAAAACCAACCTGTTAATTTCCATGCACAATCTAATAAATGGAAAGGAGTCAGTGTGGAACAGTCTCATTCACAGCTGGTTATTTTGTGTGTCTGTAATTAGCGTAGCACACGCAATTATGGCTGTCGATACTCTTCGGCTAAACCTACCTAACAACTTGCTCACTCTGACAGGGCAAGATCCTGCTCCATCTTCTCCCACCTCACCTCTCCCTCAGCCCTCTGTCCCACCACCAGCTCTTTCCATTCCTTTTAACACTCACCTTGTGTTTGACATCTCCTGTGCTGAACCAGATAAACTCACTTGCCAGGCGAAAAGCCATCCACTCCCTTTGCTAGGTTAATGCATTGAATTGTTGTGGTCCTGGGTGTTGTGAATGTCCTAAGTGGCAGAAGGGGATTATGTAGTCAGCATTGGGGTGAGCTGCAGCAAAGACCAAGGGTGGAATACCTGGTTTGGGTCATAAATCCAGTAGATGAGGTAAAACTGTAGGTGTGATTTCTTGATATATAACCTCAGTGTTCCCAGCAGGAGCATTTGCAGGACCGAGTAGCTTGGACTGTGTCTCAGTGCTGACAGACTGCTGTTTATGAAAGCATGGTGTCTCGATAAAGCTTTTTCTGGTGTTAGACATTGGCAAGGTCTTTCCATTGATGGGGACTCTCTGGTGTGAATTCATAGAATCAAAGAATCAAGCTAAAGCCTTTCTATGAATTGGGGCGGGGGGGGGCATAATTTGGGCTTCTCTTTTTGACCATCCGTGTTCATGCAGTGAGTGGAAATAATAACTTTTGAGCTTGTTGCTGATCAAACTTGCTTGAAATTGGCTAAGGGGCTTAGAAGTTATTACAGAAAGGATAAAGAAGGACCCAGACGGACACACAAGCAACATGACTGCAATGAGCTTCATTTCCTTAGGAAGCCAGGCAAAAAATTACTCTTCCACAGGCTCTAATTTTGTACAGGCAGACATACCAGAACACTAATGTACAAAAATTACAAGTAACGTTGAGGCTGTGCTGACAGGCGGAGGAAATTCCAGCGTGCTGTTCCCCTCAAAGTTATCCCTCTTCCTCAGCATGCATAAGGACAGCATTATTAGTATGTGCATGAGCTGTCAGGGCAAAACATCTGGTGCAAGGCAACCGGTTTGTCACTTGCAGCTGCTGCAATCTGTTTACAAAACTGTCTGAACATCCCTGTGAAGAATCAGCCCGGTGTATGGGTGATCTCCTCATGCCACAACGCTGCTGCAATGCTAGCCAGGGGTCCTGGTGCTCTGCAGGACTTCAGAGCTTTCCCCTCTATAGGGACCTTTGACCTATGTTTTCTACAGAATGTGGTTACTTGTGTTAAATTAAGATTGTGGTAGAAATTCTGCTGAAATAAAACCAGGCAGTTCTAAAAATTCATGACACAGAGCATTTTGAGCTATTATTTTACTTAATCTGGGTTGGTATGAATCTAGTCAAGACACTGCTAGCTACCAACGGCCAGGACTTGCTGCTAGCCCTGGCTCCCGATAACCCACTGCACACCAGCAGATGTGGGTAATGCACCTTTATTCAGGCTGCACACAACAGGGTGCGTTGTGGCTGTTGGTGTCAGGCAGGAGCCTTTTCCTAGCTACTGCAGAGTCCTCTGGCTTTCTTACAACAAATTTGTTTTTTTCATAGCACCCAGGTTCAAGCACAGTTCCCAGTTTTTCAAGTCAGGCTCGTAGTGGATCAGGGGTAGGACTGCACCACAGGCTTGCAGAAGCTGCCTGCAGGGCTGGTCCTGCTATGTGCACGGACCCTTCCCTTCACCTGAGCCTTGCCTACCTCTAATGCTATCTCCATCATGTAAAACCTTTTTTTTTACGTTTTCATTTCTTGACAGATGCAGGACCCTCACCACCTCTTTTGTAGTGACACACACCGAGCTGTCACAGCTGTCTTTGAGCCGGCAGATGACACATCTCCTACAGCAAACAGAAAAACAAGGGAATATGTACCTTCAGGACGGTAACGAGGAGCTTGTGGTATTATTGCTGCATCAGTGCACTCCCTCTTGTCTAGGAGAATTACTCTCTGTGGCTGAGAGGTAATTTAACTCTCGGGCTCATTCACCTCTTGGCCTTTGTGTTGCTGCTCTGAATATAATGGCCATGGGCGCAGGAGGGAATGGGGTATGGTAGGAGTGTGTGGCCATTAGGAGTGAGTATGGAGTCCCTGAAGCACTTCACGCTGCCGCGGTGACATCCAGAGTGACTTTTTGTCCACTACTGGCCTGCCTGAATTAGAATTGTCAGGAAAGGGGTGAAAGGACAGGGATCCTGTTCCCCATCCTCTGAGCCATTGCAGTCCCAGAAGGGTATTTTGAAATGCAAGATGCATTGCTTTTATCCTTGCTGCAGCAGCATTATTTAAAACATGAATGTAGCTAAACTCTTAGATAGATATTTAAAATATGTTTGAAGTATCATCCTTACTCAAGTATTGCTGAAAAACATCAGCCCAGTTAAATACTCATGGAGTACTTAAACAGCACACCCATGGTGTAAAAGTGGTGTGATGCTCTGACTACTGCTGACAGTTTCCCCATGATTCTAGCCAAGAGTTGATATAAAGAGTTGCTTTAAGGGTTTTTCAAAATTCAGCTTTGAATTTTTCATAATACCCAGTGTTTGTGGCTTTATTTGATTTTTTTTTCAACCTGCCTTAGAGTTTTCAAGAAACAGTGGACTCACAGTGTTATTCATGCCAGTGGGTAAGAGCTGGCTGTTTCCTAGGAGCATCTCATCTAATTGTGCTGCACCCTTCAAAGATGAGGTGAGTGTTCACTGCAGGGAGCTTCTGACCATGCTCCAGCCCTTTCTGCAGTCCTTCAGCTATGAAGGAGGGTCACAAAGCTGCACATCCAAATTGTGACATGACTGAAGTTACCCACAAAGAGCCCAAAGAACAGTGTGAACTTTGTGGACAGGTCACAGATACGACGGAAGTTCACTGGATTTAGACAGTGTGCATTTAAAGTGCTAAAGCCCCTGCACCCAGGCTTAGTCATTTTGACCTCAGTCCCTCTGGTCCTCAGTTTCCATCTGTAAAATGGAAATAATTATATCCTTTTTATCCCCCCCTTCTTTTCAGATGTGGCAAATACAAACCCACAGATATTCCGTAAAACACTGTGGTACTGCAATGAAAACTACACAAAAACACCCACAGAGGAACAAGTGTCTTGAGATTTTTAACAATATGTGGTAAGTAATGTTGGGGGATTAAGAAGTTCAAATAAGAAATAGCAAATTAATAGTGTTTCTTTTGCTCAACAAATAAGGCAAGGATCCTGAGGAGAAAGCTCTGCATGATTAAGTAATAAGAAAGCCCTCTATACTCAGGCTAAGATTTCATTTACAGTTGCACGGGCAGCCTTTATCCAAAATTTTTGACTTTTGACAAAATTTTTGTGTTTGACTTTGTCACCTCAGTATTCCTACAGCTGTGAGTTTTCTGAGTGGAATATATATGTACCCTCTCGTTAGCCACTGCTTTCTCATCATTTATTTAAGAAAACATTTGAATTGCTTTAGATGTCTTGTGAAGTTAATTAAATAAAATTAGGGATAATTAAGTGTCATAAAACATGATATAAACTTGTTGATGTCAAGGGGGATGTTTAAAAACAACAACAGTGACAGGTAAATTTGACATATGTCAGTATTTTTCCATAAGTTTATGTAAGGGATAACCACATTTGTTTTCTTTTCCAAGCTTCCCTGTCCATATAATCCAGGTTTATTTTATTCTGCAGCTTGATTACATTAAATCCGCTGTTATTTTTTAAAGTAAAAATCATCTTCTGATCATGTGTCTTGAAATGCCTCAGTCAAACACCCTTTTATATTAACATTTTAAATGATATAAATAATTGGGCCGGGTTAATTAAAATATATAATTAGGACTGTATTTTCCCCTGTATTAAAGAATTGATTGCATTTTACATCTTCGTTGCTTTTGTTAGAGCAGCAGCAGTACAAGTTGCTGTATACCAGCCTGTTGTCTACGTCTTCCGCACATTGACCTTTGTTGTAAGATCTGCTATAGACATCACAAACTCTCACATCAATTTACTACAATTGGATGTGGCATCTTCCAGCTAATTTGATTTAGGAAGAAATGCACCTGGCTCTGTTTTTCCCTATAGAATGTTGAGGGAGTTCAGAGTCCTCCCAGATGCCATCTATCTGAGTAGCCCATGTGTTTTTCAAGGTCTAAGCGGTTTGTCTTCATCTTCCAAAGTATAAGCTATTACAGGAGGAGAGTGCCTAAATTATTTCATGCAGGAATCAATTTTCATTTAGGTGCAAAATGTGTACATGTGTGGACACAGATACATGCAAGTATATGCATATGTATAAGGTATATATGTGGTTTATATATATATATATATAAAAAAATATGTTTATAGATAAGTATTTGTATATATATGCATATAAAATGAAAACATGTTCCTATGCCACAACAATATTTAATATTCTGATTATTTTTTTTACAAATTTGCTGGTTGGGGTTTTTTTGTTTGGGAGAGGGGGAGGGTTGCCACATTAAGCTGTTTCAGGGACTCTTTGCAAGAAGAAAAGCCATTTGAGGTCTTTGTGAAACTTTCCAGGCACTGAATTAGATCACGTGGAACAAGTAGATGATGAAGATCAATCCTGTCCCTGCAGCAGGAACACGGAAAGTGTGAACCACAGACTTTTCTGTTTTCATCCCATAGGTGGAAAAGTAAATCCATGATTTAAAGCATATTCACCAGCCTCCTTTACCATATAGGATCTTGAGCAATCAAACAAATTAAATCCCTGGATATAGAGTTGCAAATGGCTGTGGTGGTTAAAGCAAGTTCAATGGTCCTACAGGAGCTGAACTGAGCTGAGCCAGCAGAGGATCGTCCCACAGTATTCAAGATGTTTTCACTGGTCAGCTTTTGGGCATGTGGGGCAGGTGGGTGAGGGAAAAAAGTTTACTGAAAGATTATTTTTCATGACAAACTACTTAAGCTGATAAAATATACCTAACAGTGTAAACACAACGTACTCCACCTTAGTGCAATTTGAAAGCCTAATTAAATTTAAATCAAATTATTTGAAAACTTCTCATTTTGGCTTTTCAGAACTACAATGGTTGTGTTACTTGTCAACTGGCTGCCAGTACTTGGAGGGAAAAACCAGTGCTTGAATGCCAGATTCAGCATCCCCCAGGAACCCAGAAGCTTTCCCTGATGCTCCCTGGGACCTGGTCCTCTCATGCAGATTAAAATCTCTAGTCCTCTCATTAAAATGAGGTCCTCTCATGACCTCCCATGGGCACTGGGAGGTGGAGAAAGGAACAAAGTGGGATTTTTGGAGGCATTTGGTGTCCAATAGTTCCGAAGAGTAAAATCAGCCTCTACAAGAGACAATTTGTGCTACTCAATCATGAGCATGCATATCTGCTTTTAACAACTACTGTAGATACATTCAGTGTGAAATATGGATTTGGAAGGATAAAAATAATTATTGAAGTGATTGTGCTGGCAATAATTTCCAAATCTTATAACAAAAAAAATCTACCATCTATACGCTTCAGTTTATTTTGGTCCTTCGATTGAAAAAAAAATAGGTCTCTGTGTAGATGTAAAAAAAGAAACAGTTTGTTAAAGGGGAAGTTGGAGGACTGGACTGTTCTGAAATACTGTGACTGCTCTAGCTCCTCTTTTTTTTTTTTTTCCTGTCTACAGATTCATGAATACAGACTGTATCTCCTGACAAAATCTTTGAAGTCTCACAATATTTCCAGTTATATAAAATAACTAAATAGCATGAAACTGAAAAAGGAATGCTGGTTACATTTAAAATCTAGTTTGTTTATGCTTTCACAACAAAATCCTTAAATAATACCTGGAAGTATTTAGAGTACCTGTATTTTCAAATTATTCAGGCCCTTTAAAGTTAAAAAAAAGGGGAGGGGTTGGATTTTATTTAGAAAACCAACTTGGGATAAAGTATAACTCTAGAATACAGCCACCATTTACTTTATAATATTTATTCTTTTTCTCACAGAATACTCTTTGGCAATGGTTCCTCTTTTCAAACCATTTGTCAGTAATTTCCATTTACTGCAGTGACACCTAATGGTAGGAGAAGAAGAATTGATATCCAGCGCCTTGTTTGCTGTCGAACAAAGGGGGGGTGTCCGCATTTTAAGCTGGTGGGGAATGTATGGATTCTTTCCTCTCTCCTCAAAGAGCAAACAAGACTCTGCTGCAATCTGGAAAGCATTCATCTGCAGGAACAAAAGTATCTAAACTCAAACTGTGGCCCTTAGAAAGGCAAAGACCTAGCCTCACTAGATCTTACAAGCTTCCAAGTGCTGAATTTCCATTATGAGTAAGGAGAGGCAACGAGGGCCGAGTATTAAAATGACTAATAACAAAATGATACATAATCGTTCTTTGTGGCATATGGTTGTGACTATACATCTGGAAGCTTTGGGCTCAAGGGGGATAATGTTTGTGATGGATATTTTAAATTTATCTGTGCTAAAAGCTGCCAGAAAGTGAGTTATTCAGGTCAGAATAAAAGTTGGCAAGATATATGCCAAAGATGTTCAGAATTTACTTCTGTGTAACAAGCTTATAAAATACCTTTTTATGCAGCTAAGACCAGCTGGACGAAAGTTAATCAGCCAAATGCAATTATAGGAGGTGTAAGTCTTATTAATGTATTAGGAATTCTCAGGGTACTACTGGACCATTCCAGATGTGCTGCTGCATAATGAGTACAGCATAACCTTGATCAAGAAGTCAATCTGCCCAGTCTCCTCATCTCTTCTAATAATCTATATAATATTTACTTGCGATAGCTCAGAAGGGACTAATAGAAGTAATAGGTTCTCATTTAAATGTAGACTTCATTTTCTAACAAATGCAGCTCGGTATAAGCCTGAAATGACAAAATTTCACTTCATCTTTGTTAGAAAATAACATTTCTTTGAACATGCAGCTAACCAAAGCAGGTCTTATTTAATATTCTGGCTAGGACACATGTGTTTTGATGCCGTGAAAGCCAAACAAAATGACAGGGTTTGCATTGGACTAGTGACAGCCTCCATGAGATATGCTTTTACTGAGGATCCGGGCATCCAGCTTCTGTGAAGGGGGTCTTCCAGGCTGCTCTGAAGTGAGATGGCAACAAGGGAGGCTGGGACGGAAGAGCAGATTGCAAATCCCAGGAGAAAATCTGGGACTCATGAAGACAACGGGAGGTTTGTCTGTTCAGATTTTGTTTTCTTGTACTGTGGTGGGATCCTGCCCTCTTAGTTATGAGTGAGCTTGAGGAAAAGCTACTGGCTGTGTCTCAGCTACTTCTTCCTCTGGACAGAAAAAAATGCCCATCCCAGAATCGGATGCTTGAGTCTCACCTGCTTGCTCAAGTCACCCATAAAGGAATGTCCCTCTTCTGTTTGCACCTTCTGTTTATTGACACAACATTCATAGAGCAACTTTCTTACCTGCAAATGTGTTATTAACTGGGTAGCCACAGGGACACCAACCCTTACCCTCAGACGTCTGTGCAACTTGCCAGCCGTCAGTAATTATTTCCCCTTACAAGGGCTGCCAGCAGCCTCCATGCTACACTGTTGTTCTGGTAGTACTCTGGCATCTAAAAAGACCACAACAAATCTATGTGTCTTCCCCATTTGTACTGACATTCCCCAAAGGAGGCATGGTTCGTCTTAGGGACCTATTGTCCTCTTTGTACATACAGTCAACCCCCATTAATCTCATTAATGAGACATACATTCCCAAACTGGAAAGAAAAAATTCAGCTGGTAAGAAACAAAGATTTCCTGGGGAGGCAGGAAAGGAGCCAAGGAGATGGCAAGTCCTCTGTGTCTCTGTTCCCTTGCCTGCAATACCCCAGAAATGCCCGGGGGAGCACCAATGGGAGCACCTCTGCAGCAGAGTGGGGCCATGCACCCATCCGCTTTAGCTCAGCCCATGTTTGACTGTGCACATGGGAAGGGAAGGGAAGGGAAGGGAAGGGAAGGGAAGGGNAAGGGAAGGCAAGGGAAGGGAAGGCAAGGGAAGGGAAGGCAAGGGAAGGGAAGGCAAGGGAAGGGAAGGCAAGGGAAGGGAAGGCAAGGGAAGGGAAGGCAAGGGAAGGGAAGGCAAGGGAAGGCAAGGGAAGGCAAGGCAAGGCAAGGCAAGGCAAGGCAAGGCAAGGCAAGGCAAGGCAAGGCAAGGCAAGGCAAGGCAAGGCAAGGCAAACGGAACAGGAAAGAAAACGAGTGTGGCATCTCTGCTGGCCGTTCCAGCAGAGATCAATGTCTGGCAGCATTCAGTGGGTGTTTCCTGTGGCGCTCAGAAGATGCACAGGAAGAATGAATGTGGCGCATTCACTTGTGTGTGCGGCATTTTAATCTCAGGAGAGGAAACATAAGCAGCCATTTAACCTTTCATATTTTATAATAAATTTCACCGAATCAAATCTGGAAACACTGTTGCAGACTTAAAATAACCCTCATTTAGCTAAACTGCTTGGGAACAAAACTTAACTAATGGTCTCTGCTGGAAGAAATAGGTTCTTGCAGGAAACGGTGCAGCCCAGACTGAGTAATTACTGTGTCTCACTGAAGCATGCTTTTCCTGCCCTCCTGGTGCCATCTGCACAAGGGATCTTTTCCCAGCTCCCATCTGGAGGTAAGGGATTACCTTGCCCTTCCCCAACACCAAGAAGAGTCACAAGCCCCCAGAAGTGGCACGTACATCACTGTTTTAAGGATCGGGCAATTATTTCTGGGGCATCAGGGTGTTAGAAGGTGGCCCTGAGCTAGTGCTCTGGGCTTGCTTTTAATTTCAGGTGGATGATCCCTGATGAGAAATGCCATTGTGTGGGTATATAAAACAGGGAGTTATCCGGGAGCCACAGTTTCAGAGGTGTCCTCTACAAAGCCTGCAAGACTTACAAGAGAGAGGCCGGGTGAATTCAGGATGAGATCCAGATGCAAGGAAAGTAATCACTCACTCACGGCCAGGTTCTGAGGGGGCTTGCAAAGCCCCAGCCCCGGTGAGGAGCCTGAAGCAGTGCCTATGTCTGCCCAACAGCGCCCACGTCCAAGTGCAGGACAGCCCATGCTTCTGGGCAGAGAGGAGTCCTGCACAAAGCAAGCTCCACAGCCAGGTGAGGACATGGGGGATGGCCATACTTCTTGCCCCCTGTGGACTACGATGTCCCCACCGCCCACTCTAGCTGGGTGCTGATGCTCAGAGCTAGGAGCAGGGCAGGAGTAAAGGCAGGTGGAGAGCAGGGGTGGATGTGCAGAGTGGGGCCATGGGATTATGCTCGGTCTTGGTGCTCTGAGTCATCCAAGAAGTCTGGTGCCAAGGAGCTGCTCTGCTGCTACTGAAAAATTGAATTTTGCTTGTGCTTACTGGGAAGACTTGAGTCAGCCCTGGTTCTGCTACTGTGTGCAAAAAAAATTACAAGAGAATTGCCCAGATTATGCGGCCTTATTGCCTTGATTATCTACGTCAAATGAGCCCAGTGTTTTTTGACTTTGCGGTCTGATGATAGAGTATTCAAATGTCTATGTCCCACACTGGAGATTGAATTTAATCACCTAACAGCCATGAAACATGTCGTAAGATCTGGTCGGATCCCTTAGATGCATGGCAGGCCAGCATGGGTAGAGAGGCAGAGAAACCAGAGGATGCCCACCCAGGCGGGCAGCACCGTGGCTGTCAGCAGTGCACGTCAGCTACTGGGACTTGAGCATGCACTGAAAGCTAAGGTTGTTCCTAAGGATGTCACCAAACAGAGGTTACCTTCATCATGTGCTTTGTTACATCTTTCAGCTGTATTTCTTCCTAGGCAGTAAAGGGCCCTCCAGGACACTGATCATGGCATGCATGGCTCTTCCTCATGAGGAAAACCAGTCTGCTGACAATGCTACTGGTTTTCTTTGTACTTTCTTTTCTGCAATTCAGTGTATTTCTGCAATCACAGCTGTAGCAGGAAAGAATGACAGCCAACTGTCCACAGAGAGAGTCACTTAAATTAGTGAAGCACAGGATCCCTACACGCAGTGCAATTCACTGAACCGACAGCCTGCTCCTACATGCACAATACAGCGTTCAAAGCCACATCCACTCTTCTCCTGTGCCAGGTGTTTGGCTGGCGGACACTGTTCCCACCAGCCTTGAAAGGCTGCTTACGGGTGAAAGTCCCCCAGCCTCCACCCACCAGCACCATCATCTCCCTGCTGCACGTCAGTCGTGTACCCAAACTGTACAATATACTTAGAGCTGCCCAGAGCAGGTCATCTGTATCTTTTTTACAGAGTCATTGCAAATTCAGGCAGTTGTAAATGTGTGATCATATCAGTCCTCTAGGTTACACAGAATTCCCCCAGAATGGGGCTTTGGAGTCTTTTTGGCTATTTTCTTAAGCAAACATTTAAAACTATGGATGCCCAAAGTCTGAAATAAAAGATCAGCATACAGTGACACATCTTAACATTAAGGGAAGTCCTTTTGGCCAGTGGAAGAATGCATTTCTCTTGAGTATGCCTAGACTGAACTGCCTTTGCATATTGTTAGGGGTGTAACTGGAGCCTACACCCCCTGAATCCAGACCTGTGTATCTGTCTGCTGTGCACGCATTGCCTTTGCTGTCAGCAAAGTGGAAATGCTTTGAAGTCTTTGTAATCACTTTTTTCTTCAGCAGGCTTACCATTAACTCACAACAACAAACCAAAACGGATTAGGACAAAAATTGTTTGAAATTTCCTGCTAATACCTCATCTCAGTGCATGTGCAGGGCGCAGAGGTTGCTGGCGGGGTGATGGCTCATGCAAACCCTGATGGGTTCGATCGGTTCCCTTACTGCTGGGAAAATGCTGTATGGCTGCAGGGAGGTTAGGGCACTGAGAGGCGCTTTGGGACCCTAGGTGCTGGAAGAGTTAATATTCTGCGCTGGGCAGAGGACACAGATGCCTCACTGCAATTTCAGTGTTTATGCTAGGGAGATGAAGGAGGAAGGCTGTGTTAAACCTTAGGGCTGTGTTAAACTTTAGAGCTGTGTTAAACCTTAGAGCTGTGTTAAACCTTAGAGTTGTGTTAAACATGCTCATCTGGAAGCATGTACTGACATTATGGAGAAAAAGGGAGATCCAGAACTGCAAAGTTTGTATTTATGTCTGGAAAATCAGATGCTCTTCAGTGTGCAAAATTTAACTGGAAATCTAATTAGTAAAGATTTTTTGGGGGGTTTTATTTGTGAGATGTCCTTATCTCAATTTCCAGTAAGGTAACAGATAGTGAGACACAAGCCTTCCCACTATGTTAGGTCCGGTTTGCTTTCAGCTACTAAGAAAACCCAGAAATCTATATGCTTTTTAAAAAACACTAAAACACAATAAACTAAAACTAAACTATTTAAAACTTTCCATAAGATCTTACCTTGCATTTGGTTTTAGACATGTGCACATTTTGGTGCAGTCCAAGTTTCGTTGTTTCTAAATCACATAAAACTGAAATGCTTCTGAGGGGCAGGCACAAATTTCAATGTTACTTTGATTTCAGTGTGATTTGGGACCCTTTTAGTTCCCGAAAGAGGTGAATCAGCTGTACAGCGCAATGAAGCACTGTGATGCTAAATATAATTTACAAATTGGGATAACGTACTAGCTGCAAAATGGTTAAAGCTGGGCTAATGGTTGGGTCAAGATCTGCTAGGAGGAAAAAGAGAAGGAAATTTAGGAAATCATTTATGTCTCACTCATTTCCAATCTGCTCTGGCAACCAGGAAAGCTGAAGCAGTTAGAAAGCTGCTTTAACGACCCTGTCCTGCTGCAGAGCTCAGCTCCAGGGGAGAGGGCAGACACATCCTGGGCATCAGCTGGTCTCTCTCCGGTGCCCCGTGGCTCTGGCACCAGCTGCTTGAGTGCCCGTTTCTAACCCGGTTTCTACCTTTTTTTTATATACCCCCTATTTAATCCTTGAGGAAAAGAAATGTTTGTCCACAGCTAGTTCCTCTGAAACCCTTTGCTCTCCTCAGGCAATGTTGGTCTGTTACGTAGGGACCGGCTGAGTGACTGGCAAGGCACAGTCTGATGTGGGAAGGTTAGTAATACCTTTCAAAAAGCAGTGCTTTGATGACAAATGTTCTCCAATTAGATAATTTTCTCTGTATTTTGGAAAACAAACAAACAAACAAAACCCCTCTCTAGGTTTAAAAATAACCCTAAGTTTTGGAATTACAAACAAGATTTCTTCCTTCCAGAGCTCTGGCTTTATCATATAAAATCATTTCTGCTACACATGTTATATGTGTCACTCTTGGAGTTCTGGTTTTATTTAAATATAGGATTTTAATTTTTTTTTCCCATTAACTGATTATTCATTACTTGCAAAGGACAAAGCCTTCAGATGAAAATGTTTTCTTCCTTTTCACAATAGCACTAGTAAAATGCTTGTATGATCATGTCCTGCAAGCATGTATCTTTGGGAAGTGTACTTTTGATTACACTTTTCTAATGAGATGTTTTAGGAGTAGATGTTATGGCACAGATCCGTGTCAGAGTGGATTCAGTTCTGTCCAGTAAAAATGCCCGTTGCAATCACAACCAGTTTCCCAAAGCAGCTCTTAAAACACCTATATCGAGCTCTTCTCCTGGTAATTACTTTTTTTATTCCATGGGAGCCAACTCTTTCTGTGTGTCTGGCTCTTTCTTGTAGGTTTGTGTTTGGGATTCCCCACAGAAAGCCCAGCCCTGGTGCAGCCAATCTCCCTTTCTTAGACCACTAGGCACTGGGAGCTGACAAATTGCTTTAAATCATTCCTTAGGTTGCTGTTCTTCGTGGCTCAGTAACTCAAAGCCAGATTTGTGATCAGCTCTATCTGGCAACAACTTGACCACAAACCATTAAATACCTTTTAATTTTTTTTTATTATTTAAAAAAAAATTTCCATGAGTTAAGGAATTGAAGAAAACTTCCCTGAAGAAGCTAGAGCTCTTTAAAAAAAACAACAAACCAATCCAACAAACCTTTATGGTCCTATTTCTCTTATCAAGGAAAAAAAAATGCAAAGCAACTGGAGACTGACCTGAATCTGGACACTGGAAAAAGGGCAGAGGGGGAAGGGGAGAGAGGAATAGCGGAGCGGGAAGACAGGAATGTCCCTTAACAATGGCAGGGCATGGATCAAACCTGTAATATTTGATTGTGACTGAAATTGTGCACAACTTGAAAACCATCAACAGTCTGCTCATTTTAATACCTATAATTTATATTATAATTCACTGAACATAGTCATGACTGCTCTTCTGTGTTAAATATACTTACTACAATATTCTTTTTCATTATAGAAATGACTTAATTTGGTGTGGTTATAAATAAGAGTGTGTATTCCCATTGGTACTTCAAGTGAAGAACAACTGATGCTGCCAATACGCTACTTGCCACATACATAGGGCTTTGAGGTCAGCATGACTAGATGTATCGAGGGAAACAGGAGCTTTTCCACCTACTGCAGTGCCAGAAACACTGTCCTTGTCATAAAGTTCACGTGTAGAATGTGTGTAAGAAAAACATAAACAGCAATAGTTGGTCTGAGAGCCTGACAGGGGGTGGTCTGAAATAAGTGATCCCTGATGCTGCCTCTTGTGGTCCCCGCATCAGGTGCAGGCCTCTGAGAGCTGCCTCACACATTCTTCCCAGCCCTGAACCGGCCGTACAATGCCGGAGCCCGAGGTTGTTAAGTTCAGTAAGAGCAGGAATGAGCCATTGATGCTGCTTGAAACAAGGGAAAACAATAGGTCTTTAAGACAGCTCCCATTGCTGAATGTAAATTGTTTTTTAATAAAATGTAGACAAAACCAGATGATGTCAGAAGAATTCCTCCCCTGTGCCACCCTGGAGATACTTCCCTAAACAGCAAGAAACACATACATTTTGGGGAGCCTTTCTGAGTTTCTCAAGCCAACTGCAGCTGTACACCGGAGCCTGTAGGCCCTTTTTGCATACTCAAATCCTTGTTTCCAATGGGTTTGCTACTATGAAAGTGCAACACATTGTGTCTGTGGGATGGGACTCGTAGGCGGCAAGCACGCAGCTGTTTTCTGTGCCATGTGGGACATTCCATGCTTCATTTGCCGTGTTTAATTTTTCCCTCCCTCTCACCAGCATTTGTTTTCCCCAGGTCTTGGTGGTGGTGGTGGTGGTGAGTCCTTTCTTCAGTTAACAGAAATCGCATTAAAAAATACTGACTCATCTGTGCATTTATGTGCATGTATACACAAATGACATAGCCGTGTGCGTGTGCACATGTACATTTACACCTATGACTCCACATGTACACGTAGAGGGTGTATATAGATGTACGTGTGCACATAGAGTCACGTTTTGGAACGAGATGTCTTGTGTTGGTAAATTTTGTTAATGAGAAAGAAATCTTCAAGCTGATAAATAGTGGCCTTTTAAGATGACCTACACATTAACCGTTCACGTTTGATAATTTTCTTTAATATTATCTCCCACCAGTTAGAGTAGTCTGATTTCATGTGTTGTACCTGTATTAAAAATAACATGGTTCCCTGTAATTCCTTCTGTATATTCTCCAAACACAAGGGAGAAAGCACATTCCCTAATATATTTTATGGGCACACTCTCTTTGTAATATTTCCTTTGCAAAGGTCCTGCTCATATTTGTATCTTATTACTTTTCTTATACTGGATTTATTGATAGTTTCTAACAAAAATATGATTTCAGTATATTTACGGAACAAAACTCAATATAACAGCCCCCAATTCAATTTTTTTCATCAAAATGGAGAACAATAAAGAATCTAAAGTCTTCAGTTCAGACACATAGCATCAAAAACCCCTATATTGTTAAAAGAAATAACTCAATAACAGGGAAGTGATAGATATTACTTAAAGAACAGCATTAGCTTTGTTTACCTTATCTGTGTTTCTAATAATCCAGGCTACAACTTGGAGAGTTACACACATTTTGCTCCTGAAACATGTATAAATTCAGTCAGATTCTGTAAATGGGGAAAATAATGCCTATACGTTAAGAAGTATTTATTGCATATTATTACTGGTAGTAATAATGTTACACCCATTCAGGTGCATTTCACACGAAAGGGTTTGGTTGTTGCTGTTCTGCCACCCTTCTTTCATAAATGTGTTTCATGTATGGGGTTGAATTTTCTTGCTCAAAGTTCATCGCCTGTGTTTCTAATGGATTACTTTCAGAGCAAGGCTGGGGAGCTAGTTCCGGGGGCGGGGAGGCGATTTGTTTGTTTTCCTATTGACCACTAGCTAAAGATTTGATTAATAACTTTGGTTAACAATAGATTTTTAGTTAAATAGATGGATGAATTCATTATTTACCTGTTCTTCTGCTCGTGTATATTGCCCAGTGATGATTATAGCTGTTTTAGAAATGATCCTTATTTATGGCATGTTGCATCATCCAGAGATGTAGTAATGATTTTAGATTTTCCACCTAAATTACAGGGCACTTTCCACTGAAAATGGTAAACAATATTACAAACTTAAAAAAAAGAAATAATCTGATTTCAGGGAAGAGGGAACCCAGTGAAAGATGTGTGCTTTTATAAGGATGGACAATGGAAAGCAAAATAATAACTCCTAAGTTTGATTGTTCAAATATATTCTGCAATACAGAGAGCTGCATGCAGGCTGGAGCCGGCATGGGGCAGGAAGGTTAAGTAGAAGAGAAGGCACAATACTTCAGATTGGCAGTAGACTGCAGCAAGAATAATCTAATCAAAACTAAATTCAATTATCTAGTCCCAGGGCAGGCTCCTGGGACTGCTGCACTGAATGCTAGCAGAGCTCCTCCTAGACATTTTTCCCCAGTCAAACTCACATGATGAATGCAGATGAAATTTGAAATATGAAAATCTGAAATAATTTATGGAAGTTGTCAGAAATTTGGCCTGCTTGTGGTGTAATTTCCTCTGAGACGAGGCAGGCTGGCTCATTGCTTCTAGTCTCAGAGCAGTTGCTGGTCTTCCAGTGGATGGATCAACCCCTTTAAAATGCTCTTCCAGACAAATTACAGCTCATTACAGACAGCCTTGCACCATGCCATTATGTCAGAGGAAATCTTTTTTCATTTGCACAAATTTGCTTGGAATTCTCATATTTATTTGAGCATCCATTATCGAATCTGAACATTGAATTATCCACAATTATTTTCTGGGTAGGCGGATGTTTGTGTATATGGAATAGATAGTGACTGTGTAGATATACAAACGTTACAGCATTACTGAAAATCCTGCCTATTTCAAACAATGCATTTATATAGAGTTCCTATATATATATATATATATATATGCTGTTTTCTGAGGATTATCTTTTAGGAGATGCATTTAGTATCTGAAGGGAATAATCTACAGAAGCCAGCTCACTTCCCAGTGACTCAGAGTCTCCTCTTTGTAGCTATCACAATTAGAACCGCTGTCTGTGCACAAGTAATTCCTGTATGGTCTGGCCCCATGTGAGACATCTCCAGTTGTTATGCACTTTAAATTACACTCTGTAACAAACACGCTGTCCCCATCACATCTAGCACACCTCTCTCCTCTCCCTTGTGCTGAGAATGGAAGCAAGGGCTGGCATGCAAGAAAATGGAAGGGGTAGTGATGGGACACATCCCGAAGACCTCACTCCTCAGGCAAATTGTGCCTCAATTAGGACTATGAGATAAATGATGTACTCATACTTACATTCTCTAGTTGCTTAACCCTGTAACTAGGCTACTACTAGAACAACTTTATGGTTGTTTAACATTAGAAATATTAATTGGAAGAAAGATTTTACAAGAGGTAAATCTTGTGCGAAATGGACCCCAGGGTTTATCTCAAGGGGGACATGCAATCATTCCTAAGGATAGGAGATGCTATAGAGATGTAGGCCAATGCACCATTGAGACCATTTTTGGCTGGGGGGGGGGCGGGTTGTGGTCATCATTGATGTTAAAAATCTAAAAATCCTGGCACTGACCCTTTTGAGAAGATTTGCCCAAAGAGGAAGAGAGTTTGGAGGACCTATTTTAAAACACGAGGCCTGTTCTTGTCTTTAAGAAACATTCCATTGCAAACACTCTCTGGTCTCCACATAAAAGCTTACTGATATTACAGTTTTTAACTGCCTTTTTGTATCTCTCTATGTAGATACCCTTTAGCTTCTTTCTGATCTATTCCAGCGCTGTAGCTCTCAGCCCACCATACGAACTTCTCACACAAAGCTTGTTCCGGTCTTCACAGCCCAAGAGCTGTAGGAGAAGAAAGGGCAGGGCAGCCATGTTCCCAGTGTTCCAGAAACACACTCCCATTACTCAGCCAAGTCACAGGACTGATGAAAGATCAGATCTCCCACAGTCAAACCTTTACAGACAAGTGCATCTAGGACTCTGGTATTTTTATTTTCTTGAAAGAGAATTAGGTTTGAAAACTCTCTCACAACTCTGCAGCAAAGCACACAGAGCTCAGTTTAACAAATAACACATGCCCACACACCTCGCACAGAGCCCGCTGTTGAACTGGCCGGTATCTTCCCTTCAGGGCCCTTCCTTTGGTTTTGCCAAAAGCTTGCCTGGTGCTCATGGAAGGGGTGCTCCAGCATGAGCAGAGTTCTCCATAGGTCTTTCCACTCCAGGTACAGCCTTTGGGAGAGGAATAGGGCACTGCCTGATGCTGGGGTGGGCTGTGTGTGGCTTTCAGTGGAGCAATCCCCTTTTGCTTTTTGCTACCTGTGGGAGATGGGGAAGGGCATGTGCTGGTACGTTCATTCTTCTTCCCCTCCATATTTTAAATTGTTGTGGTGATGCATTATTGAAGATGTGTGTTTGTCATTTTGACCCGCTACAACTCCTTTTTTTATCATTACTTCTCCAGAAAATAATTGTAGCAACTTCCCTTTCTATCAGGTCAAAAGGGTTTTTTTCTAGACAGGGATTTTTAAAAAAACTCCTCTAAGTTATCTTTCACAACATCAGCCAATATGTGCTGGTATCAATCAGAAAACTTTCCATCCTGGAATATCTGATACATTTTGTGATGTATCAAACTTCCTGCTACATACCTTTCTTTGCCTTGCTGCTTAATCTAGCTATAGGAGAAGACTTCTCATCTGGCTTTTCAGCCTCTGAATGTGGAAATCAGGTATGGCTGGACTGTTTGTAGGGTGGACAGCATTTGGGACAGAACGTAAAATAAAATACAGGCTGTTCAATGACCTCAGGACAGTTACCTCGGTCTGCCTTGGGCCAAAGCCCAAGCAGAAAGGTCTCCATCCCTGCTCGTAGAACCACCAGATGCTGCAATAAACACATGAGAATAAGGCATGGTGGTATCTACAAGGATTCCTTAGACCGGGGATAGCTCTCAGCGACCTGCATAAACTTGCAAAGATCGGGGGCCACCGTCATTCCAGCCAACTGCCCCAAAAGTTCCTGGTCAGTTCAGGCAGTGGAGGAAATACATTCATTTGCTGCAGGAAACCCTTGAAACATTTGTTCACAGTCAGGCTTAGGAGGTGTGAGTACTTGTAAAGGGGAGTTGGTGGTGTGTCGGGACGCTAGCAGAGCAAGAATGAACCCTGATTGATTATGAGGCTTATGAACATTAGCCAAATGCGGTCATTTGTGCAATTAATGCAATGATGCTGAGAACAGCAATATCTAGTACTTTATTGTAATCCTCTGAACAGAATTTTGAACTAAGAAGGAGTCATTTTGCTACTACAGAAGTTATTTATGTTAAAGATACATAATGACGTTAGGACTTCAAAAACTAGAGCCACAAAATCATTAAACTCAGAAAGCTCCGAGCTATTTTATACATCTTGTATTTGCATTTTATTCAAAATAAATATAAATTGAGAATATTCCCTTTTTAAAATGTCAAGAGGAAAAATAATTACCTAGGAATAATGAATTTTATTTATTAGGATTTCTGCTTCTTTTTGTGCTAGACATTTTGAAATATTAGTGAAGTCACTTCCCCACCCCCCTCCATACCACTCAGTAGCATTGTCAGGATGGGGGAACAAAAAAGTCACAGAAACATGTAACTTCTTTAAGTCGCCGCCATTCTTTCTTTCATCTGGATAGCTGTTGCATGGCTGGAATAGGTTGTAGCCTCCCAGCTTCTCTTTGCTGCAGGAAACTTTGTAATAGCACTTAAATAAATAAAGAGACTGGGTAGGAGATTATTGCTTTCATTGTGCTATTGTATATGTGTATTATAGAGTCGCCCCATAGATTGACACAACTAGTTGAATGCAGGACAAGACAAATGTTGTATATGACAGTGGGGTAGTATTGAAAGATGACCCCATATCTGGAGAGCTGAGAGTTATGGATCCATTGATAGCTGTTACCAGTGTTTTGAAGCGTGGCTGTTGAAATTTTGCCTGCTGGCTTCTGGCTGCTGGCCTGCCTGCCTGGGCAACCGCACGGCTGAATGGAGCTGCAGGCAGCGTCGGCACTTTGTTCTTCGGTTACAATAACTGACCACTGACAGGAGGAGCCTCCGCCAAAAGCCAACGGGGACACAGCACTGCTAATCTTTGATGCTCGTTTTGCTGCCTCTGCTCCTGTTGTTGGAGCAATCTAAAGGGCTGAGAGGCTTTCAAACGCCTGTGTACAGCCGCACCGGTGGAGAGAAGGGGCTCTGTTCACAAAGAAAATACTCTAAGTAAAAGTGGGATTTCTAATCAAATGCTCAGTATTTCCTCCACGGAGAAAATAAGACGGTAAATAAGATACCAAAGAGTGACTGCTCGGCATCTCTCAATAGCAGCCACTTCATATTCAGACACACACAGATGCCATAGATACATGCATGCAATGGGCAGCTAACTTCAAGCATCGAGCCTTGAAGACATTAGCAGAAGTTTCTGTCTTGGATACCTGTCATTATAGTGATAGGTGTAAAGATTTTATATTCTCTAGTCTCTGGTGACTGTTTTACCTGCAAATAGCAAGGTCAGCATTTCCCTGTTAAAACAAGCAAACAAACACGCTTAAGCATTTATGTAGATGTTCCACATGTTTACTAGGAAAAATGTTTAGCAAACCTTTAATGGATTTTTTTGACTCCCTGAGTAAACAAGGCACGTGCAATCCCACTGTTGGGGTTGTGTGTTAAAGTGTGTGGATGTGCTTACCCAAGGGTGTCCCCCTAAGGTTGGAACCCAGACAAAATGACAGTGAAACATGTTCCTTGCAACCTCAAGAAATGGGAAGAGCTGGATTTTTCCTACTGAAGAAAAAAAGTCATTTTGAGTCCAGCCCACGTGAATCAGACAAGCAAGACCTTTCAAAAACACTATTCAGAAAAAAAGACATCTAGCTGCAAGCCCAAGAGAGGTGGTCATGTTACAGAAAGCTTGGTGGCATAAGCTGCTGCTAAATAAAGAGAATTGCCTGCTTGACTTCATATAGGGAAACTGAGGCACGTGGTTGGTTTTCTCAGGGGAAGAGGTTTCTACTCAGCTCCTAGAATTCTGGTTATTAAACATTCTCACAGGATTTACCCACACGGGCATCAGGCTGATGATTGGATTCTGAAGGAGAATATTCTACGGTTGGAGGACACTAGAAGCTTTTGTATGACTTTTCTAGCACCAGTTTGCAGACAAATGGTACTGGTTAAACAGGCACTTACAGGCTAAATGCAGTTTGTCACTTGACCCTGCACTTCATCAGAGGAATATTCTGGCTACAGACTCACACAGATAACTGTTGCATAAAGGAGTCTCTGTTGACATAAGCTGAAAACGACCTCATATCATTGTGGAGTTTTGTTATTACTGATGACGAAGAAAACATCTTTGAATGAAAAGATCAAATGGGCCTACTGTTCCTCTGTTCGCATCGAATCCCTGCAGAAGGGGGAAACTTAGGCACAGTTCCCAACGAATTACAGTATTGGGAAAGGCTGGACTTTTGTATTTAGATTTCCCACTTTAAAAAGAAATGGTAACTGCAGGCTCCAGGCCCTGACAGTTTCCAGTGCCTCTGACCACCTTGCTCTGGTGTGTTGTACCTGTTGAAACTCCCCTGGCTGGTTACTCCCCCCAACTTTCTGGGCTCTCTTAACCTCTTCTGCTTCAACTTATGTATTTGGGAGAGGAAAGAAAGCACTCAGGACCAAGACAGCACATGTGGGGCAATATGGTTAACAAAATAATTGATTGATTGTATGCAGAAACGGGAGTTAAAATTGTCAGTTGAGCAACTGCATTACACACAAATTTGCCTGGCCAACCCATGTCCAGGTGTTAGAGTGTCCGTGCCGTATTTTCTGTGGAGGCACCAGGAAAGGAGATGTGTTACAGAGCAGGATGGGACACTTGGATATGATACTCCTTTGGCATGGGGCCAGCAAGTGCTGGTGTTCATGGCTGGGAGGAAGGAGGTAGTTTAGTAGCAGCAGCAATAGTGGGGAGACGGGGATCTGCTGGTAAGAAATCAGACTAGATGTCATCAGACTTGGATTCTGATCTTTATTTAATACTGGAGAGCCCCAGTTTCCAAGTCAAAGTACACATTGGTGGTTATCTTGTGGCACCTCTTTTTTCTATATGAAAAGTAGATAAATAATATTTGCCCTGATGTCATTGCCAAACTGTGAAGTTCTCTGTGCATTAGTATCTCTAGGAAGGAGGCAGTAACTAAACACAAAACGAGGGGGTTTTCATGTGCTGCTCATTCATTAATACTTGTAAAATGTCTTGTGGTCCTTGTAGGGTAGGATGGAATATGCTGTAGTGTTATTGTTAATAATAAAATCAAGATAGTTCAGAGATAAACAGAGCTTGATAGATGTAATGGAGTTCTTGTCTAGGAAGAGACAACCAGCAGTTTCTCTTTCCATTGTCCCACATGTCTTTGTTTGCTTTTCAGAGACAAATTACACTGTACTAATAATCTTATTTAACTCACTGGTTTCTTTTGTCCTTTTTTTTTTTCCCAAAAGCACTATTGCTTTTGCAAGACAGCAATAATCATGACTCACCCTTCATACGCATTTCATAATAAAGTTGTTCTATTATTCTTTCTTAACTTCCTGACATTCAGGAAATGCTGCATGGTATAAAGTTAGTGGAGTTATTCTATTTGAGTGGGGCTTTTTTCCTTCCTTTGCTGCTAGCCACTGGTGTGAGTACTCCCAACCCAAGGCAGGTGATGAGGAGGATGCGGTTCACATCTGTAAGGGTTGCTACTTTGGACTCTCTTAAATCCACTCACTCTGCGGGTGTAAACAGTTCTTTGGAAGTCAGTGGGATTTCATAAGGTGAACAAGATTTTAGCTTTGCTGACTACAGTAAGAGTTTTATCTGATTCGGGTTCGAGGTGTTGGTCCCAAAGGTGAATGATTAAAGCCAAAGTTATAAGAGATGAAGAGAAAAAATGAATAGTCATCCTTTTTCCCCTACAAGCTGTTCTCATTGCTTTATTGAATTCAGCCTCTTTTCATGATGGACTTTCTAGTAGGACAAAAGGGAAAAGGATTGTTTCTAGCACTTTGTTAGAAGTGTTAGAAAATACAAGATACTGTAGAGGATTTTTTGTCCGTCCAGGAACTCTAATAGCAGGGGCTCAAAATGTACTTGTCCTTGCAATCAGACCAAGTCTGGTTGTTACAGGGAAAGACACAGGCAAGGTTTAGAAGATCACACCTAAGGAGGATACATGTTTACACAGAACTCTTTCCTAACACTGATTCTATACCATATTTGGGCACATGGAACATCTGTTCCCATATATATATACTTGAGGCACCACCTTGCACATTTTAACACCAACCTAACCACGCCATCACAGTAAGACACTTACCGTTTCTTGCAAGCCAGCATCAGGGACTCAGTTTTATGCCCTGCCTGCCAGAACTGCTTTCCACCAGCAAAACCACAGCCGTAAGGGATGACAGCCATGATGTTCACCTTCCTGTAGCGCTGGGCTTGGCTGCTGTTTCTCCCAGCCAAACAAAGAGTGGCCAGCTTAGCTGAGGAGTGTTGGAGACCTCACAACCTCATGGAATACAACATCAAAGTTGCAGGCCCCGGAAAACATTCAGGGCATTGAAGACATTTTAACACACACCACTGAAATCTGCTTTTTATTACTGTTGCAACATCCACAGCTGTTGGCTCGCTTTCCTCCTGACATACGTGTGCTCACGTCCCTGCGTGAGTTTGGGTGTATGTGCGTATGTTGCACGTGTTACAGGTGCATGCTCACATCAGAGGGGGCTCGTGTCACGATGAGAACCACCTCCATCACCAGAGCCATGGTCCAGAGTGTGGTGGGAGGATTCTGCTTTTTAAGGGCAGACCCGTGTCCACTCGCTCTGGGGCCCATCGCCATGTCCACTTGCGCCGCAGGCCATCACCATCAATCAGAGGGTAAGTGAGAGCTGCCAGCTGTGCCGTGCCGTGCCGTGCCGTGCCGTGCTCTGCTGTGCCGTGCCGTGCCGTGCCGTGCCGTGCTGTGCCATGCCGAACTGTGCCGTGGGGAATCTGGGTCGGGCCCCATGCTGCGCTGGTGGGCAGCTGCATGGGCCGGGGCCGACGGGGCTCCGCTGGGGTGTGAGGGTGTGTGCACGCGTGTGCGTGTGCGTGTGTGTGTGTGTGTGTGTGTGTGTGTGTCTGAGTGTGCCAGAAATGCCCCTTTCACCCGCCTCACTTCCCCGGCAGCGCTCTCCTGCTTCAGGCGGCTGGTGGCTCAGTGCACAAGCTGATTAGGTAACAACAGAGCACCTTCCCTCCCTGTTTCCTCTCAATGCGCTTGGGCCACGGCTTTTGAAGGAGCCCAGCCCTGCCACTATCCAGCCATTATAAGGGGCTTTATCCGGAAAAAGCTCAGCCTTGNTATGGGGCTTTATCCGGAAAAAGCTCAGCCTTGCCCCAGGCTTCATCAATCATTTAGACCGGTTCAAATCCCCTTCATCGCGTTCCGCCTCATTAAACCTATCAAGGGGGACTGAAGAGAGTTTGTATAGGTCCAGAATGCCTGTACACTCCTCGCTATCTCAGATAGCGCGGATGGAAAAAACTAAAACAAAAACAAAAAAGCCGAAGAAAAAGGGAAAGAATCAATTAAAAGGAATTTCTCTGCCCTGTCCGCTGCCTTCGCACATGAGCCTATCCAGGCGGCCCCTCCCGACCGCCCCTTCACACCCTCACGGGTTTTCGGCCCTGCGGGGGCGCCCACCAGTCCCGCCGGACCCATTAAAGATCCCCGAGGTGTAAAGGTCGGTGCGGGGCGGTCCGCCCCGGCCCCTCTGCGCGTCCGCAGGCAAGAGAGGAGGACGGACCCGCGCACAGGCCCTGCGGGCGGGGAGCGGGTGGGCCGGTCGCTGTTGGGTCCCGTCCCCGCCTTTTGGAAGCAAACCTATTATTTTATTCCCTGGAGGAGAGAGAGAGAAATCGGCTGCATCAGAACGGTGCTTGTTATTTATCCTTGTATTTTTATTCTGACGGCGTCAATCAGCAAACTGTTGGTGCCTTGCCCCCCACTCTCCTCCCCGGGTGACGGTGCGCTGCTGGCCGGGGCCGCGCCGCTCCATCGGGGCTGCGCTTCAGTCCCCTCCCGGCGCCGCGCTCGGGAGCTCGCTCCAAAATGCTGACATTTGCATTTGAAACAAAGCGAGGCGGCTGCATTATCGCAGATCCCTTCTGATATTAATAGTCATAAACCCCGGAGTGATCGCCGAAAGGGAACGTGTTAAATGCTAGGAGCATGGGTAGGGTTGGGTTTAAAAAAAAAAAAAAGGAGAAGAAACAAACAAACAAAAAAATCCAAACAAAAAAAGGCAACGCACTGAATCCAAGTCTGTATTTTAACTTTTTTAATAACGATTTTTCCTGTGCTGTAAGCTTGCACCGAATCCTGGAGGAATTGCTAAATCAGATTAAGGTTATATTTTGCAACAGACTGGATGGAGCAATAAAGGAGAAAGCGCGGAAATGGGACTTCACCCATCAATTAGATCTCTATTAGCAGCCAATGCAGGCTTCACCACAGGAAATGTCACGTCCCGGCAGAAGCAGAGCCTTTCACTTTCCCCTGAAATTAAACAATTCTTCATGCTCGCAGACCCCGGGCGAGCTGAGCCTTTGTTCGCCCGGGCGCAGAGGGTGCGCGTCCCGCCAGCACCTGCTCGCTGCTTGCGCCCGGAGCCGCGGCCGGGCCACCGCCTGCACAGGTTGCCCCAACACCTGCGCTGCTCGCCCGCCTGCCCAGCGCCCAGGAAACCGCGGCCTTAAAAGGCTCTATTAATATTAAAGGGGTTATTCCAGTCATAAGCGAGCCATTACCAACACAATGGGTAATATTTTGAATAGCAGGTCGGCTCATCTGCCTCCATAGATCATATCTGCCAAAGCCGGGTTCACCCCTCCCCCCGTCGCTCCCCATGCCCGGCTCCTTGGGGTTTGTGGGGACAGCGGCACGAAGCCTTCGGCTCTTTCGCATAGAGTATCCACGGTGCACCGTCGCAGAGTTTGGGGCCGTGTTAAGCCGAGTCAGACAGAGCGGACCGCTCCCCGGGATGGAGAAAGAGGCTTCTTTCCCCCGTGTGGAGCTGAGTGCCGGAGGGGGAGCTAGGCTCTGCCTGGCAGGACGTGCCGGGTACTATTCCCCCCCTCTTCCCCCTCCGGCACTGCAACCAGACGAGCCACCGGCTTCGGCGAGCATCCTGCGGGGAGGGAGGCAGGGAAGGGCACGGGGCCTTTCCCGCACACGTCCCCCCACCGCTCCTTCCCCCCTTCCCACTCGGAGAAAAGAAAGAAGAAAAGAGGAGAAGAAAAGGCCTTGAATTTGCCCATAAGGGAGAAAGGTGCAACAGGAAAGGAATGACCAAGCAGGGGGAAGTTGCAGAGGGGATAAAGGGAGCTCTGTTGCCCCGGTCCTTGTTGTTCTTGCTGCTGCTCCATTCAGGCACCGAATTCAAATGAATATTTTACAGCTCAGCCCAGCTGAACGGGGACTCAATGCCTGAAAGCTGCCGAGCTGCCTCCGTGGACATGCTCTAGGCCCGATATTATAATTTTCATAATGCGCTTTTATGTAGCTCCAGCCTCCTCCGGTGAGGAGCCCGCAGAGAGACTGAAAGGGGCTTTGAGAGACCGGGGAGCGGGGCTGCAGCGAGCTGCGAGCCCCCCGCCGGCGTGAGTGGCATCGCCTGCCCCGGCCGAGGGCTCTTCCCTCCAGCTCCCGGCCCCCAGTCCCCGGCCCGTGGCTCCACCACGCTTCCCCGCCCGCCCGGCTGCCGCGCACCGACCCAGCTCCGGCCTCGGCGCGGTGCGGTCCAGGTTTGCTCTGGCCCGGTGCGTCCCGTCCGGCCCCGCCAAACAGCCCAGGGACACCGGGACTAAGTTCAGTCCTGGCCCGGGCCGCCGGCGGTCGATAGCGAATAAAGTTTCGGGATCCACCGGCCCCAGCCGGGAAAAAAGGCAAGGAAAGGGGGGATTCTGCCCCTCAGACAGGCCGTGGGGCTCGCGTGGGCCCGAAAGCCACCCTTACATCTGGTCGGAGGGAGGGGAGTTTAACAGTAAGGAGACAGGAGAGCTGTTTCCATCGCTAAAAGACTGGTCTGCGAGAAAATCCATGCATTTATCATCCTGGGTAAGTCATCCGCTGCTGAAGAAGGTGCCCGGTTGAATCGTTAACCGGCTGGTGCCAGTGGCTGGGAATGACATTCAAAGGTTATTGATTTCCCTTCAGGGCCAAGAGACACGGCTCCGCCAATGCCCGCACGCCTCCGCCCCGCTCAGCAGGTGCGTGAGCCGCGCTCTCCCTGTGAAAACATCCGAGGTCCCTCTCCCCTTAGAGAGATTCTGCCAGCCCCTTCCTCCCTCTTGGGAGGCACCGAGTTGAAGACATAGTAACTGACAAAGGAAAGGGCCTGAGTAGGTATTTTTACGCTCCGTTTTAGCTTCAACCGTGTCTTGAAATACCTGCCTGACACAGGCGGAAGGAAGAGGGGGTTAAAAGGAGGAAAAAAAAAATCCCAAACAACATGAATCAAACAACCAAAAAAAAAAAACCAACACCCATTCACCGAGAAAGCAGAGGCCGTGGAAGGGGCGGCACAAGGCCGCGGGGACGGCTCCAGCCCCGGCCCCGCATCTCCCCGCCAGCGTCGCCCGCCTCTGCGCGCCCGCGGCCGGGAGCGGGCCTGTCGGCGGCACGGCGGGGCTTCGCTCAGGGACACAGCAAGCCAGGAGTAAGGGAAGAAATCCTTTTTTACCTGTTTATAGTGTGACATTTGACGTTTGGCATGGAGTGGGAGACCCCCTAGGAGTCACATTACTATTTTTACCTCGCTATTTATACCTGCAACCCGAATATGAGTGGCTTGTCCCAAAAATCTCGTGTAACTACTGTCGGGTGTCTCTAGCTAAGCTGCTGCGGTGTTACAAACATGCGGAGGCGGTTTTTAAGGAGCCCAAGTCAGGAGACGTGTTTTCTCTCTTCTGAGGTGTCCCAAAACGTCCCGCAGCCCAACTTGCCGGGGCTTGCTTTCGTTCCCGCAAGGTTCCCAACCCGCACACGGCTCGGCTGGGCCCCGGTACCCGGAGCCGGGCGGCACTGCGGGCTTCGCTCTCCCACGTCGGGCAAAGCTCCCGCTCAGCTGCGGCTCCGGGAAGCGCTGCGCAGCATCGCTCCCTCTCCCTCCCTCCAGCTCTGCAGAAGAGCTGGGAGAAGGGCAGGCGACGA
>VZTU01027311.1:1006-12594 GCA_013400835.1 Zapornia atra | reverse complement strand
GCACTGCTACCAGAGGTAGCTTTATTTTTGGAGTGAAAATAATTTCTAAACGTTTTCTTTTGTATAAGCCACCGAGTCTCAGTGGAAACTTGCTAAAAAGTAGTACTACTTCTTTTCTCACTTCCTGAGTGGGCTGAGGAAGACCTAGTTGCTCTTTTCAGCAGCAAGCACTTTATAAAAGTTATGGTTCCCAATAAGAAAATGTTATTTTTTCTCTCCAGTGATTTTTTCACAGGCTTCAAAACCTTTAACCTCCTCAGACTCAGAAGAAATTGGCAGAACTCCAGTTAGTCTAAATAGTAGACACCCTTATGTTTGTGGATTTTTAATGCTCTTTGGAACGCTGTACGTCCTCAGGTACACATACTCTATGTCTGTGTACACTTAGAGGAACAAATTCTGACCTGCAGTAGTAAAGAGGCAAGTTCCAAGGTGGTGTGAATGACCACTAAGACTGTAACATTAAAAGGGCACGAATTCATGGTATCTCAGTTTTAAATGACTGTCAAGTGGTTAGCCCTCAACCACTCCTCCAAGACTGATCCACAAATCCAAGTGCAGATGTGGCACATTATTGGCTGGTGATTCCTGCTGCTAGCTGCTGTATGTTTCTTATTCAGAAACTAGAATAGACACTAAAATTTTTAGATATAGCCTGTGTGTCTAATGGCATTTTTATTTAAAAGACTAAGGTCTAAGTTTGCTCAAAACTGGAAGAATAACAGCTCTGCTCTTTTATGGAAGCTTTCGGTTGATCTTAAGGCTTTGTGAGTTCACCTACAAAAAAACCTCAGCATTACTGATTATCAGAGCTAATACTAATGCTAATACCAATGCTTAATGCTGTGTACTTAGTACTTAACCAAGAATTTTCTAACCAAAAGGTCAAGAACAAGGTGTAAGCAAGATGAGAAATCGCATTAAGACATATATAAGGACAAAGATCAATGCAATGACAACGAAGTGTCCTTCATGTTATGCTTTATTATAGTAACAATAGCTTTAAAAGTGGGTTTATCCGAGCCTCAAACAATAAAGACTGTG
Organism: Zapornia atra; assembly: GCA_013400835.1. Classification (NCBI taxonomy): domain Eukaryota; kingdom Metazoa; phylum Chordata; class Aves; order Gruiformes; family Rallidae; genus Zapornia; species Zapornia atra. The sequence goes on along the minus strand of VZTU01027311.1, from coordinate 11,550 downwards.
TTTAGAAAGTACTTCAGGGGTATCTCTAGTCCAGTCAATAAATAAAAAAACCCCACCCAGCCTTTGCAATGTAGCTGCCAGAAAGTTAGTCTGATTGTTTTGCAGACATCCTAAAAGGAAGAAAAATCTACGTATCACTCGTTTTTACTTATGTGTGTGCTTTCTGGGAGGGGAAAAGAATCATGCCTTTGTTAGACATCATCAAACAAAGAGTGGGAAGGCCAGATGTAGATGCTGTGAGGAAGTCCTTATTTTTGCTTTTATCAATGCAGACTTGGAAAGAGAAAGAGCAAGAAAGTTTCTGTGGCCCTCATCCTGATGCTATACAGGCATCTCCTTTCAGATTTTAAAAATGCCTCGAGGATTTAGTCACCTAATTCACGCAGAGGCTTTAGAAATTCTTACTCTTTGTCTAATACCAGTAGTAATCTGTGATTCTTGTCTGCTACACTCCCACCTTGCACTGAGTTACCATTTATGGTTCTTTGTGGTCCCAAGAGTTTTTTGGGTTTTTTATTTGTTTGTTTTCCAATTCATGTATTTCTGTTATCCCCACGCATTCACACACATATGGAAACACACCTTTCTCCTCCCCAAGCTATACTGGGCAACTTCTCAGACTAGAAACAGATGGGCTGATCTTACCTGTAGAGAATCTTCCTTTAATATTGCCCTTGCCACTTCCCAAACATATTCTGTTATGTTGGCAAAGATGCTATACAGGGCATCTCTGTTTCTGCCGAGTACCAAATCTTACCTTTATGTCATGGTATATTGGACTATTGGACTGTAGAATATTTAAGAAAGTTAGATGACTATATTTGGTGGGGTTTTTTTGATGGGGTTTTGTTTGTTTGTTAGATTTTTTTTTCAAATGTTATTATATCCAGTTTTCAAGANAGATTTTAAAAATGCCTCGAGGATTTAGTCACCTAATTCACGCAGAGGCTTTAGAAATTCTTACTCTTTGTCTAATACCAGTAGTAATCTGTGATTCTTGTCTGCTACACTCCCACCTTGCACTGAGTTACCATTTATGGTTCTTTGTGGTCCCAAGAGTTTTTTGGGTTTTTTATTTGTTTGTTTTCCAATTCATGTATTTCTGTTATCCCCACGCATTCACACACATATGGAAACACACCTTTCTCCTCCCCAAGCTATACTGGGCAACTTCTCAGACTAGAAACAGATGGGCTGATCTTACCTGTAGAGAATCTTCCTTTAATATTGCCCTTGCCACTTCCCAAACATATTCTGTTATGTTGGCAAAGATGCTATACAGGGCATCTCTGTTTCTGCCGAGTACCAAATCTTACCTTTATGTCATGGTATATTGGACTATTGGACTGTAGAATATTTAAGAAAGTTAGATGACTATATTTGGTGGGGTTTTTTTGATGGGGTTTTGTTTGTTTGTTAGATTTTTTTTTCAAATGTTATTATATCCAGTTTTCAAGAATATCAGCAGAATTTAATTTCAAAGATGATGGGTACACACGCTCACAAGCATACAAAGGTCAGAAAAATAGGGTTTTGAGGACTAGTAATGTTTTCAGTATTTAACAGAATTCAAATGAATCTGCATTTGCTCAGGTCTACCTCTGCTGAAGAGGCTTCCACCCATGGAAGGTTTATGCAAGATATTTATTTTTCACAGGTAAATTTCTTGAGTTTAATTTACTGCACATCTTTCCTGAAATAGTTCTCAAGCCTTTCCAGATGCAAAGTCACAGAGAGCTGCCAGGCTATATATGATTTTACATGTGTTGCAGATAGCTCAGAGATGCAATTGCAAAATCTAGCACTCATGGACAGCTGGGAATTTGTGACAGTCCCTGAAGGACTTTGCAACCATAAACCAATGACTGAATCACCCTGATCCATAAATGCATTTTTCTCCTATCTCTGGCTAATGCAATACAAATAGTCTTCCTACTGCTAACTATTTCTAAAGCCACACACAAGAGAACATAAAGAAAATGGCATATACTCAAACAGAAAGGCCATCAGGTCATTTGCTTTTTATACTGGCAAAAGACTTCAATACCTGTACTATTGCAGGAGGCATCAAGTGCAGAAATATTCCTTAAGTTCTGCTTTCAGAAAATTTTGCTAAAAAGTGGTGATTTATTCAGACAATACAGGGGAATTGGCAGTTAAGTTCTGCTGCAGAGCAGGAAAGCTCAACTCATGAACAAGCTGTGGGGTACAGTTAAAGGTTTCAGTTTATTATGAGCAGTTTCCTCCTCTGTAAGAACTCAGGAGCTCTCATGGTGATGTCACCTCCTCATCACCGTACTCTTTGTGTCAGTCTGTCTTATCACCTTCACTGCCTTCATTCTGTCCCAGAGTTGTCCTTGCCTAACTGACTGGCAGCCAGGGAGAGAGGCAAGATAGACGGTGGGTCTTTGGTTACCCCTGTGCTGAGGGTGCAGTGAGGCTCTGATGCTTGTCCTGGTGTGGGACTCTCCCTGGACTCTTGGATGGCTGGGAAAGGCATGCTGCCCTGTAGTGTGGCAGGAGGCTGATGCTCTAGGACATGGTTCTGGACAGGACTGGGGTTGAGCTTTGGGACCTACGACAGCTTCTGATAGATAACTGTGACCTGCAAATAACAGATGAGCCATGAAAGCTATGTCTGTATGAAAAACTTGACTTTGCCCAGGACAGCTCTCTGGTCCTGAGGCTGCCGGATACAAGACAATGTATGTTTGTGACATTAAACCTTCCTGCCCTCAGGAAGATGTGGCTGCATCCAGGGAGCCTAAGGAGATGGCTACTGGGCAAGTTTAAGAGAACCTGTTTAGAAGAGAGTCTGCAGTCACTGGCCAAGAGTGTGCTGGTGACTACTGGAGTGACCTGAAAGCCCAGCAGTGCTCCTGGCACGGCTCAGCTTTCGAGGAGAAATGTAGCCACAGGAACTAACATCATGCTCTGGGTAATACACCGTGCAAACTCCAGGGCCACTACCAGACTGAAGCTGTACCTCCTGGTTTTCAGACCTGTTTGGTACTCCAGTTCAGCTTTGCCACCAGTTTAAATTACATTGGGCTGAATGCTCTGTAGTTTCCCTAGGCGGTCACAACTTCTATTACTTCAAGGATACTGTATTAATCTTCATTTGTTGCTGGACCCTGGTTTTATTTAACAAAAAAGAGTAAAATTTGAAAACTTGTAATGAGCAAACCTTTCCCTTGTTTTTCTGCTGGGAAGATCATGAAGGCATTTGGACTTTGGAATTCTCTTCACACTTCTGCAGAGTCATTAAAAAGTAATTTTCCTTTAGCTGCAACCTTTTTGGTTGCCATTAAAGATTTCCAGGTGCATTTGCTCCCTAATCAGAAATGTTCTTTTGTACAAAATTTCTCTTAAAGAATTTATTTTTTTTTTTATTTTCTGGTTTGCTCATTCACCTCAGTCTTTGAGCATCGTTCAAAGCATCAAGCAAGGTGATTAACATTCACTACATTTGCTGTTCATCTGTCTCCAAGGAAAGAAGGACGTGAAGCATTTTGTTTTGTATATAACTATTTGCTGCCTAATTTAGAGGGCAAAAAACCCCCACCAACTGTCTTTTAGAGAAGAGGAAATGTTTAGTTTTTATTGATTCAAAGACCCTGCTTTGCACATGTTTACTATGGTCCAGAGAGATGACATCATAGACTGAAACAACCATGAAGACAATCTTTCAGCCCATCAAAGAAAAGGACTGAGATGTTGATCTTGATTCCAGGAGACCCCAGAGCAAGGCACCTGCTGCTCTCTGGAAGTTAGCATTGCTACGAAATTCCCTGCAGTTTTCTCTATCAGTCAGTATGTTGGAAACACCAAAGGCTGTAGCATTTTGCCACAGGGTACATGATGAAAGCATGAGACTGCAAAATTTTCAGTCCAGAAGCCTTTACAACTCCATAGCAGCTGGAAATGCCCAATAATCCTGGCTGCAGACTTCTAAAGCTTATTTATATACAAACACTTTTCATAAGCTTCATATAGAGTGACCTGCTTGGTCAAAGAAGTGTAAACAGTCCAGCTTGCTGTTCAGGGTTGGTTTTTTTTTCCCCAGAAATAAATTTTAAACATAATCCCATTAGAAAAACTTTTTATAAAGTTAGAACACTTGGATTTACTTCACGTCATTCTGGCAGCCTTTACAAAAAAACCCAAAAAAACCCAAACCCAAAACAACCACCCACATCATAAAAAAAATAATTTTGGTCTGAATTTCTTTTTAACAGCTGTAGAGATGCAGCTGTTAGACAGATCCTTAATTCAGCGCTACCATACTCCAGATTGCAAAAGTGTCTCCAGTCAAGCAAGCACAGCTGCAGTGGTTTATTTGTGCTAATCTGAGCCTAATGCAGACAAAGATCCAGAGGAACAGCTGAGTTATTTGACTGTTCTTTGGCAGCTCAGCTCATCTCCAGTGACTGCATCTGTGGGCAGTACACGCAAGGAGCTGAGCACGGGGAGGCAAGGAATCTCACATCATTTAGTGCCCTCAGTTTTTGTAAAACAAGACATGGAAATATAAAAAAAAAAACCACCAACAAAATAATGAGCTGTCTGCTGAAAGCAGGATGGACACTCTTGGTATAAACACTGTTTAATTAACAGACAGTAAATTCTTGTCATTAACTTTAATACTGTCCCCATTTTCTATTCTTTCTCTACAGAGAGGAGAAGCAGCCCATTTTGTTTGCATGAGAATTTAGGAGGAGGCATTTCATGCTGTTCTGTATGACATGTTGGGGTTCTCTGCTGTGAAACACCTCATCCATATGGCAACTCTGCTTCCTTAGTCACTTTGTCCTTGGGTCCCCTTTTTGACCTGCAGCATTGCAGCTGTGGATCAGGCAGAGCAGAAGCGCTCAGGAATAACACACTATGGTTTGAAATTCCTGAAAGAGCAGCAGCAAAGAAGGGCAGGGAAACACAACAGCAAACGAGTCGTTCCCTTTGTTTGAACTGTAGATATTTGAAGTATGTGTAAGTTGCTTACCCTGAGGTTATTGATGCCTGTAGTTTTGTTGAAGATAGGGGAGGCAGCGAGTTTAGCCAAAATTGCTTGGCTGTAGAATAAACAACTCAGATGTGAAATTTCACCAATTCTTCTCATTAGCTAATCATCCTGATCGGTAGTTGTGAAACAGTATTTGATTTTATTCCTGCTTGAATTTACACCTGCAAACATGACATGTATGTTAAAGCAATCCAAAAAAATAATAATTAAAAAAAAAATTAAAAGGACTCTATGTTAAAAATCTTCCATGACAGGAATTAGGGTATTTTCATTTGTTTTGGACTTGACGTCCAACATTAAATACTTCTGCATTTCTGCATTGTGTGTCCCTCTCTCTTCCAAAAAAAAAAAAAAAAGAAAAAAAAGAAAAGTTTTGTGCAGTTGTCTGCTCAATATGCAGCTGTCTGCAAAGGTCAGTGTTTTCTCTGCATACATCCACTTGTCAGCTCCATGCTACTTTCCAGGGTGAGACTGACTAGAAACAGAGAAAAGATGATGTAGTCGCTCAAGAACAGTTGAAGATTAAGAGATTACAGGGATTTGGGAGCTTAAACAAATATTTACCAGTAAGCCCTTAGCTTAATTTTGATAGACTTTTGCAGCTAAATGTGTATTACTTTTTCCTAGCAGAACTACAGACAATTTAACAAGTGTAGATATTCACCATGTGTCAAACAAAACCAGGAAAACACCACAGACTTCAAATAAAAAAGGTTCTGTTCCTAATCTGAAAGTAGGCCTTAGCTTTTTTTTTAGCTTGCCCAAATCTGATCCAAGATTTGGACAAACACAAGGTCTTTCACATTCCTCTCTTCCAGTCTTAAAATCAATTAAATGCAGAGTTTTGCCGTATTTATGAAATAAATGTAAATATATTTATACTTAAAATAAAAATCATTGTCTTGTGATCAGTGTGTCTACAGAAACGGAAAGAAAAAGGACGAAAATAGAACGTGAACCTTTCACCCCTTACAAAAACAGACAAACAAAACCAAAACCAGAAAGCCCCTCTTTTAAACAGCCTTTATCGTACTCTGTGGTCTCAAGTTCAGGTACAATACTAATACAAGATAATTTCAGATACACTTGTGTACAAATAAATTATGTTACCAACAGGTAATCCAGTAACTAATGCTACTTTTCCTGATCAGATGACATAGTTGTGTTCTTAAGGGTCAGCAGACAGTTGTCACCAGTGATACTACAAAAAGAAAACAAAACCACACCAGTACGTGTTTGTAAATGTCTACATTTTTTTATGATTTTATATAATACTATCATGTATGGGAACCACCACATGAATTCATCCACTCAACATTTTTATTTAAGACACCCATGATATGATTATTCTGTATTTCCCTATGCCCCAGGTTCAGGTAGGATAGAGTTAATTTTCTTTCTAGCAGCTAGTATGGTGCTGTGTCTGGGAGTTAGGATGGGAGCAGTGCTGATAGCTCAATGATGATTTAGCTGTTGCCAAGCAGCCAGGGACTTTTCAGCTTTTCATGCTGCCCTGCTAACGAGAAGGTGTGAGGCACCAGGGGACACAGCTGGGACAGGTGACCCAAACTGGCCAAATAGGGTATCCCATGCCAATTATGTCATGCTCAGCATAAAGGGGGGCTGGTGGGGGACGAGTGCTCACCTCCAGAATGTGCGGTTTTTGGGGACGGTCTGGCTTCTGGACAGCTGTATGGCCTGAGTTGTGTGGGTTGGTGAGAAACTGCGTTGTGTATCACCAGTTTTGTATATTTTGCTATAAACTTGTTATTGTTATTTCTCTCTTTCTCTGCTGTCCCAGTAAACTGTCATCCTAACCCACAAGGTTTTGGGGTTTGAGTTTCTTTTTCTTCTCCCTCCCCCTGGCAATTCCCCACACACCCCCTCTTAGACCAGCTGCATAGTGCTTGGCTCTCAGCTGGGCAAAACCATGATACCCACAGGGTAGAAGAAAAAGGAATTAGAATTGTAAAAGAGGCAGGGTGAGAAGGGGGCAGGGAGAGGAAAAGAGTAATTGAATATCTTTCCTACAGTTTCTCAGAAAAAAATACCCTAACGAACCCAAACAACAGAACAAGAAGTCACAAAGAATTCTCTAGGTACCCACCCTGTTGGGACTAGCAAAATACAACTACTCTCACAAAGCATTATTTGGTTTTTCAGTGGTGCCGACCTTTGGCATGCTCAAGCTTGGAACATCTCTCAGGGTGTCTGTGGTTTGAAAAAAACAATTTGGTAACTGTTTCTAAATTTACCAAAAATTCAAATAAAGTCTCAAGTCACCTATATGGACAGTACGGCAGGTCACTCACGGAGAACGCTGGGAGAAAGACACCTACAGAATGGAAAAGGCAGTATTGCTTTAAATAATTTTATTTGAATGGACTTTTAAAATGGATCTGCTCTAAGGCCACTCTCCATCAATCTGGAGTTTCACAAATGAGCAGCATAAACACCTAATTTAGAATATAAATATTTACAAGATCAGACATCATCACAGTCTTCTTAGGTATGCTTTTCCAATTGCTGTTTCGCTATGCATTCTTTCATTTGGAAACATTTATTTATTGAGAGGGTGGTCAAACACTGTAACAGGCTTCCTAGAGAGGTGGTTACGCTCCAAGCCTGTCTAAGAGGCATTTGGTTCTTTCTAACCGGCTTTGGCTTTTGTTCAACCATGAAGTGGTTGGGGAGTTGGACTAGATCAATGTTGTATGTCCCTTCCACTGAAATGTCCCCTCTCTCTCCTCACTTAAAATGTGTAGGGTTCCTTTGGAGTCCTTTTCCTTTCCTTTTTCAAGATCACATCACTTGAAGAAGTCCCTGTCAACTGCCTGAAAAGTGTGCTTTGTGCCTCTGTTTTCATGTAACCTTTGTGTACATCACCTGCCGTCTTTCTCGGCTTTGTTCCTGTCAGTACCACTTTATTAAGTGCCAGTAAGGCTGTATCTATTTCTTGAGAATGTAGGTGGACTCAGAGAGCTCACATGGAAGCCAAATGAGAGTCTGAAAAAATTATCTCTTGGTTAATTATTCCTACTAGCGCTATTTTCTAGCTAGGGATTACACCTTGTTTTAGCAAGAGATCAGCAAGTTTAGTGGTTGTAGTAAACTATCAAGGAAGGCTCAAAATCTTTTGTAAGACCTACAAGGGAATAAACGTTTTCTATGAGTGAATCTGGTGGGGTTCTGGGGCCATGTCTGAGCTTAGAAGGTTAAGCAGACTCAGCTGCTGCGTGGAGTAGCACGGAAGACCTCTGGACAATGAGGACAATTTTGAGAATGCTGATCACTCCCATCAGCCACCCGTAGCCAGCCTGGGATCAGTTGGTCGGATATTTTTCACAGAAACTCACTTTGTCCATGCTCAAAGATGACTAGAAGCTGACTAGTACTACATAGAGCACTTGCCGAGAAGGGGGTATGACAGCCTGGACCTGGCAGTTCCCTAAACTTCCCACTAATCTGGGAGCCTGAGAAGAGTGAAGTTGACTCTGCGTGTGAAACGCAAGGGTAGCTGTTTCACCTGCTGGGACACTGCTTGAAGATGCTCTCCTCACCATCGCCTTTGAGTGGCAAGAGATGGGTAGACTGACCACCAGCTGAACTATTTCAGTAGCACTGAAACAGGATTATGCCTGGGTTTAGAGGATTGAACGACTGAAGTTTTCTGTCTTTTTTTTTTTCTACCACCACCTATCGCTTTGTTAAAAAAAGCCCTTGGAGCTTGCCTTAACCTCCTCTTCTGCACAGTGAACAAGCTCAGCTCCTCTGGCTTAGAAATGCCTCTGATAAGGCAAACGCTGAGCCACAGGGTAACCTACATTGATGTCAGGTTTCCACACAGATCTTGAAGGAACAAAGATATTTTGTCAGTAAAGCCGGCCTGTTGGAACCCAGGAAATCTAGCACCTAAGCTGCCTGCGAGTTTTAAGGTTTGAAGAGGAGAAAACAGGGGTAATTGTTCTTTTTACAAGAGGCAATAGCTTTTCTTTTTCCCTTAAATGGTATTTCCCCCAAATGACATTTCAAAAATTTAGAACTGTGCATCACTGTTATTTATTCTTATAACACTACTTAGGAAATATTGATTTATATAAGGAAATTAAAAAGCTATCTGTGGAAACACAGCACGTAAAAGAACGTGTTTCTGCCTAGTGTTCCTACACCACATAAAACTTTCGTATTATTCAAATGGCAGGACCTGTGGAAATTCATTAGCCACACTGAGATCTGTGAGGATTACTGTGTCCAGAAAAGTAAGAGAGACAACGAATAGCCAGTAAAAGGCAAAGCTACTGGAAGTACTTAATGGCAGAAGTGAAAAGAGAGGACCAACTGATCAGTAATATATAAGAAGAATTAAGACTTATAATGTATTTTAGATGGAAAAGGATTTCTGAATGTCGTCTAGTTGAACTCTGTCACTCACAACACGGCCAGCTTGGATCAGTTTGCTCAGGACCATGCCCAGATGAGATCTGCATATTCAAGGATGGAGATTTCAGTATTTCTGTCAGCACAGTCTAAGTATAGTTAGCAGCACAGATAAACAGAAGACATCATTTATTTTTTCTTTCTTTTATTAAACCCATTCGAAGATCAAAGGTTTCACGGAAAAATAGAAACTTACAAATTGTGTGAATTGTTTTAATGCACTCATAGAAAGACATTAAATGAGAAATGACTAAGATTCTATACTACATCTGCAATATAATCCATTGGCTTTATTCTGAAAATATTGTTGCCATTTCTGAGTAAATAAAAAGCCTAGCATTACACATGTTCACATGTATTTACCACTTCTTTAAAGCAAATACTTTACCATATAGTTTTTTCCAGAGAAATTAGTTAATCCCCATTTTGAAAAGTCTTATAAGAAAACATTCAACACCCTCACTGAAATTATGGTGAGCTGATATTTCTGTTGTAAAAAATTATGCTATGGAAATCAACAGTTTTACAGAGAATTTTACAGCCATACTAAACAAGCTTCTAGGTTACGCTGCATCAGACCTTCAGGATTAGCAAAGTATTTTGACAATAATGGCAACTCTTCAGCTGAAGCTTAAGCATTCCATACTTTGGATTAAAACGCTCTAACCTTTGTAAAACCAATATCCAGTGTTACACAACTAAACATTCTTAACCAAATGGTAATACTCTAAAAGTTAATGCAACTTCAAATTGAAGCTGCCGTATCCATATTTACACTATCCCCATGTAAATTTAACTCCTCAGAATGCAATGTGACACACAGAAAATTAGTAATTTTATGTATTTACTCTGGGCATTTTTTTTGCGTGCTTTAAAATCTTACCCGTGACGGGACTCATGCGTGGATGGCCTTCCCAAGGTAAGCACTCTTTGCATTGTGAAATCTGCTGTAAAATAACAACCAGCCAGGAAATGAGGAACCCTGTTGATGGCTTATAGCCGTTCATCTTGGGTACTTCCAAATTCAGCAACCTAACAGCATAGTCAGAGGAGTTCACTTAAGTTATTTAAGCCTTGCTAACTT